>CABEGB010000669.1:303073-379591 GCA_901521435.1 Crematogaster levior | reverse complement strand
AATGGGTTACCCTTTATATACATACACATATTGGCATGATAGTTTTAAAACATATGAAATTAAACCATTCTATAGTTTCAGAATGATATAATTATGTATACAAAATATTATTGCATACACATTGTATTGCAATGTTGCTGCAATATTACATTGCAATATTTCTAAAAGCGGACATTTTATTGTTGCTGCAATGCTGCAGCAACGTTGCTGCAATATTTCGCAATGTTTCTGCAATGTTGCAATCTTGCAAAAAAATATTGCTGCAATGTTGCTGTGCTGTATGGGAACGTGTATGTGTACGTGCATGCGTATGCGTGGAAGAATGTACATGTGTATGCGTGGAAGGATGTACATGTGTACGCGTATGCGTGCGTGCATATGTACGTGCATGCTTTTATATAAAGTTGTTTATTTTATAATATTATATGTATAATGTTTATTTTGCAGCGCATGATCGATGCTATCAGAAGAGAAATTAATATGGAAGAGAGGCTGGAGAAAGAGGATGCCGGCGTACATGTCAGCACCGAGGTACGTTACGCCGGCATCACCGGTGTACGTTACGCCAGCACCGCCGACGTATCCATATGAGAATCCATATATGGGAACATATGGTGCACTACTACCAAGATTTTGTGAGTATAATGTACAATGTATATAATATGTAATGTAATGCAATGTTGTCTATTTGTAATGTATAATTATTTATATTTCAGAATAACTGGACATTTTTTGCCGCATATTGTTTACTGGAATTTTTTTTAATACTAATTTTATACTAATTTTTTTTTATACTAATTTAAATGCGGATTATTTTACTGAATATAAAATATAATTTTTGTTTTTTGTATTTTTTTAAAATGTAATGTAATGCAATGTTATATAATGTAATGCAATGTTATGTAATATAATGCAATGTTGTGTATTTTAATTTTATACTTATTTTTTTATACTAATTTATGCGGATTATTTTACTGAATATAAAATATAATTTTTGTTATTTGTATTTTTTTAAATAAATGTAATGTAATGCAATGTTATGTAATGTAATGCAATGTTGTCTATTTTAATTTTATACTAATTTTTTGATACTAATTTATGCGGATTATTTTACTGAATATAAAATATAATTTTTGTTATTTGTATTTTTTTTTATGTAATGTAATGCAATGTTATGTAATGTAATGCAATGTTGTCTATTTTAATTTTATACTAACTTTTTTTAATACTTTTTTAATTTATGCGGATTATTTTGCTGAATATAAAATATAATTTTTTTTGTATTTTTTTTTTAATAAATTTCACTTTAGCTGATAAACAATGCCTGCACAACACAAGCAATTGAGCGTTTTGTTAAATTGTAAGCATGTGGACATATCTCTAAGACCTAATTTAGAAGAATTGAAAAATTTCTGTCCAAGCTTTTATACAAATATGCGTGGACTTGCACTTAGTAATTCCGATGTTATAAGGGAAATGCACAATTTCTTTGCTAGGTATTTAGTACATTGTTGTGCCGGGGATAGGCACAAGATAGCGGTTCGTCGTCCGTCGAGGCTGCTGGGCCGAGAGAGGCACTGATACCACCTTTGGTGGTGATGTCGTTGATTAAATAAAGAACACTTTCCTTGATTTTGACTGTTTTATTCACACACTTTATATTACACTGTAAGATCGCACGTTACACTAATTTAGAAAGACTGTTTCACACAGATTTGCTTAGCGTCGCCGCTTAATAAATACTGACCGCACGTCACTACTCAATGATTATCGTTCAATGATTACTGCCCGAATTATTATTAATTACTGCCCGCGATGCGCTCGGCGTATCGCGTTATAAGGGCATCGGTGCCCTCATTTCTTGTGATGCAACTGCTGACTGAGCTTTGGATCAGCAGTTGCATTTTCAGGTGGCCTCGTTATACTTTTTGGTTATGACCTGATTTAGTAATTTAGATTTGAGTTATTGGTTTCGTAACTGTTGGGGTGTCGAAACCAACAATGCTGCGATAACTGATTTAGGGAAAAATCAGGTCATAACATCCTTCCTCCCTTGGGAGAAGAAAAACCGAGGTTTTTCGCTTAATCTACTTTACAACGTCGGATTCTAACAGTTATGAATAGTTGATACATTTTTTACAGCTAGATATTTTTGTAACATATTTTGTAACATCTTACTTTTATTTTACTATATAATGTAATTCTTGGATTATTATTTCAAATTTACAACGTCACATAACTTACAAATTCTATTCTACACAGACATGTGAATAATATTTTAGTTTGTGTTTGTATCTCTATTTCTTTTGTTTTTCTTAAGGCATATTATTATTATGCCTATGGCGCTAGTTATTATGGTGACTGCGGTGATGGAACCGACGGGGTATAGTACATATTTATTGGCGAATATACTGTCGTCGGTTTTTTCCATTTCCTCCTGGATTTTGTCCAGGCTTAGTCCTAATTCTGCTAGTTTGGTTGGATCCATCACGGGCTCCAACTTTATTTCCCTTTCGCTTGTCTTTTGCGTATTTGCGGTAATAGTAAGATTAAATTCGGGTAAATGTTTTTCTATGTGTTTTGTCTCTATTAATTTTTTAGTTTTTATAATTACTCCCGGCGTAGTCAGTTTACAACTCCCGTGGAGCTTTACTTTTCCCGTCCTTTTTATCTCTAACTTTTTTTCTATTTGCTCGTTGCATTTAATTGTGATTTCCTGTGGTGTCGGGGTCGAATATAGCCAAGTTTGCGGCTAGGCTATAGTGATCCAGAGCGTTACGTTTGAGCGAATATGCCGCTTTTCGCACGCGTATAACTGACTTATGGTCTTAGTATATACTTGCACCTCGCATGGTGCGTACGCTGTTACGTAGTACACAGGATAATCGCTATTACACAGGAAACTATCCCCCTCCCTTACGCACTCGTCCAATTCGCTTTTAGTTATGCTAAGGTAATGACGATTTTCCCTATCTATTGCTAGGTATGTGTTTGCCGTTTTTAGGAATATAAATATGTTTTTGTCCGTATGTACGGGTAAGGGCGTTACCCTTACCACTTCGTATGTCGGATAAGTTACTATGGGGAATGATAAGATCGTAAATATGTGCGGGTTATCAAAATAGGCGCTAACGGTCATATGATTGGATCGTGTTCCAATTTTCCCGTTGGATGCTAAATGGGAAATGTTGTCCCTTAGACAAGTGGGAGGTCACTTCCCCTAGATCCGAAATTATCTCTTCTACTGGTAATATGTTTGTGAGCGTAATTTTGTTTTTAGTATGTGTCAGGTACTGTATTATGTCCTGAACATCCTTCGTTAAGTCTGCTGTGATCGTGTTTATTATCAGTAGATGTTCGTCAACGTCTTCTCGTCGCGTCGATTCCGCAACTTGTTGTCTTATCCTTGCCGTTACGTTAGTCAGCAGATTCTCGTTCTGGCTGACTGCTTGCTCGAAGTTTTGTATATTCCCTAATGTGGCGTTCATTACTTTTAGTTGATGTTTTATTGTGTGCCTCAAGGTGGTTTGCTGGTCATGCAGCACTGTCAGTTGACCTTGGATTTTTCGCTCGTCTTCGGCATCCATCGTTCCGAATAGCGTTTTGCTCATGCTCCCGATGGCATTGATGAGTCCGCGCTTGCTCATCCTACTTTTATACATGGTCTGTAGCCGCACTAACAATGTTGTTAGCTTGTTGTTATTGTTTTTTATTATCTGAAGTACGTTCCAGCTGGTTTGCTGGATGTTTCCTAATAGATTGTCGCACAGGGTGTTTGTTTCCTGTATGTATTCTTGTAATTGGTGGTATCTGATAGCCAATCCGGCGACATCTATTTTTATAGCTAGTTTCCACGTAGCCTCGGTAACTTGCAATTTTCCGATTTTCTCGAAGTATATTCCGGGCTCGTGATCGAATTCTATTACTTCGTATGTTGCCGTGGGGTCGGATTTCGCTCCTCCGGCGATTTGTAGTAAAATCGCGAGTCCCCTGTAACGTAACGGGTCATGTTACTTTTGGCTTTTTTTTGTGAGTGTACAAAAAAAAATTTTTGCTAATGCGTGGCTGTCTGCCACCGTTTAATTCATCGCGTACCACTGGTCATTCCACTCTAATCGTAGCGATATCGCGGAGGCTTTATTATGCGGTGCATACTGTGTCGGGGAGAATTGCTGGTACTTGCCTGCCATTGGTGCGTGTTTTTATATGTGCGCTCCATGTTTAGGCGTGCTCGGGTGGCACGTATGGAGCGTCAAAAGGAGGAAGAGTTGGAGCAAATGATACACAATACTACTCATTATCCTCTACGGGTGACGTAACTTTTGATGGTGCGCGGATTGTGGAGGTTATTTCTCCTCGTAAGTTTTCTCTTGCTGTCTTTTGTTATTGCGCTTTTTCTCTTTTGTTTTTTGCTTACTTCTAGGGTTTTATAATAACAATAAGTGCTTACTTCTACGCTTGTTACTGTTTCTTCTATTCCATTAATATTCGATAAAGGGTTTTAACCGGTTGGCATGTATGCGTAGTGATTTTTTTCCTGTTTTTATTGTGTAGTTAACATCATTGTTTTTCTCAAGGATTTTATAGGGTCCGACCCACCCCTCCGATGGTGCGCCACCTTGTCGTGGTGGAGGGGCTCCCCGGATTTTCCGGGGTCTAAGAGCGCACCAGGGTTTGGGCCGCTCCCGGGCCGCTCGGACTTATTCCGTGGTCAGGGCCGGGGCGGCGAAGTGTTGGATGGGTGTTCCCGATTGTCTGTGCTCCCCCCGCGGCCGGTGTTCCGGACGCGTGGGGGCCCTGGCAGGGGGGAATACCCTTCCTTCTCTCCCAACGGCTGCGGGATGCAGTCCTGCAGTACGCGTGAGGAAGGTGGAGGGACGGGCCGGTGGTGTTCCGGAACTCCCGGGCCCACCGGGCCGGGCTACCCCAGGCCGTTCGGACGTATTCCGAGGTAGGGCTGGGGTGGCGGTGGAGCCATTTTGGCTTGGGCCAGGACGGGGTCAATAGGCTTGGTTGCCAACCGTCCTAGGGGAAGGCCACCCCGAAAACAAACCACCCTTCTTATTTTTTATGAAAATGAATGAAGTAAAGAGCGGATTATTACTACTCCAGGGTGAACGGACACCCAGGAGTCGGCGAGAGAGGGGTATTGTCCCGGCCTCTCTCCCGTCGTCATCAGACGCCGGGCTACCGGAGGTGTGCACCGCAGACACCTCCGGGACAAATGCGTCTGCGAAGGGGTTCATACCCGTAGACCCCCCTCTCAGGTTGGGAGGGGGTGCTGACCATGATGAGGAGATGGTGACTCCTGCCTCTTCATCACCAGCTCCAGGACCATCGACACCCATGGTCCCAATGCAAGAGGATCGCATACCCTGTGTGATGCTAACGCGATCCCAGGTCCCGTCGGCAGTTTCCTCCATGGAGGACGTTTCGGGCTCCTTGTTGGCGCAGAGATCGGTTAAACGATCTCTGATCCCTGTCCCGGACAGAGGCAGTGTTAAGGAGGCAGGGAGCAAGAAGCGGGTGGTCAGGGAGACCAGATCTTCCTCCAGTGAGGGAGAGCTGGACTCTCGGGCCATCAAGGTTCCCAGGAGGGACTCCCGTGGTCGCAAGCCCAATGACCCGGCACAGGCCGGGCAATTCACAAAGGAGGCGATCACGGACAGGAATAGGAAGCGGAAGGAGGATCAAATGGATGTAGTGGCCCTTCGGGCCATGGATCCTAGCTGCCCGCCTAGCAACTCTGCCTCCCGGTTGAAGAACTGGGAGGGCAAAATGAGGAAGGCCTCCGAAAATTTTCGGACGGCCACTCCCGAGGAGGTGGCCTGTCAGTTAAGGGAGCGGGTCTCCTCCTTAAGAAAGATATCGGAGGCCTCCTCTGGTATTCGGGGGACCCTCCAGTCGGCACTGTTGGTCACGGCCTCGGAGCTCGAGGTCGGGATCGACGTGTTGATTCGAGGTAGTGCCAGGGGATTTTACGACCCCGTGGCTGGTCGCGCTCCGTCCCCCGCCAATAGCAGGGCGGACGAAGTTATGGAGGCAAATAGACGTCTGGAGGCGGAGGTGGTGGACCTCCGCAGAAAGGTGGAGGAACTCGAGCGCGCCTCCCCTCCAGGCTCTCCCCCCCTGACGCGGTCCAAGACACGGGCCGCGCTCATGGAGGACTTGTCGGACGAGGCCCCTCCCCCTGACTATACCCCTGAAAGGATGTTCGTTAGCAGGAGGGACCTTGAGGAGTTTCCGGCCCTCCGGCCATCCCTTCTGGGTAATCCGCCCACCCGGATCCCAGAAGGGCCAGAAATTAATAATAACCCTCTCAATCTCTCCCCATCAAGGCGCGAGGGCGTTGAGAGGGATGCGCCGGTCACCATGAGTGACCTTAATAGAATGAAGGAGACCATTATCGAGGAGGTTACCCGCATATTCCTCGACCGGCTCTCCTCCCTGAATGTCCCCTCCAAGGGACCCGAGCCCAGCCGAAAGGAGCCGGCTCTAAAGAGAATTTCGGCTCCGACCCCCCCCCCCGCTAAGGGGAGTTTGGTGGACAAGGGTCCCGAAAAGGGGAAGAAGAAGGGAAAGTCCAAGAAGCAGGAGACCTCTACGGGGTCTCATCCGTTTCCACAGAGACCCAACTCCCAGCCCCCGCCTCCCCCCACTAAGGAGGGTAGGGCTGGCGCTGGAAGCCGGGGGGAGTCTTCCTCCTCCCGTATGGTTTCCCCCCCTCTCTCCCAGCCCGCTCCTTCCTCCTCCTCCGCCAACTCAGGGCGACGGGGAGAGGCATGGAGCGCGGTGCTTGGGAGGAAGGCTAAGAAGGGGGCTGCTGCTGCTAAGGCCGCAACCCCCCCCAAGAGGAATTATAACGCCTCCCCTCCCCACGTCCCTCCCCCTAAAGGGAAAGGTGGGGAAAAGAGGGTTACTCCAAGGAAGAGGAAGAGCCCCGACTCTGCAGCGGTGGTGATTACCTGCCCTGAGGGGAGATATGCGGAGATCATGGCTTTTGCCAAGAAGAGCATCTCCCTCAGGGAGGTCGGTATCACCGCTGGGGTCAAACCGAGACAAGCCCTGACCGGAGCCATGATATTAGAGGTGACCGGCGCTGGCAAAGATGAGAAGGCGGACAGGCTGGCGGAAAGGATGACCAGCCTGTTCTCCAATGAGCCGGACGTGAGGGTGTCCCGCCCCCGCAAATCTGTGGATCTTCGATTGCGGGGCGTGGAACCCTCTGTCACGGCCGAGGAGGTCGCCGAGGCGGTGGCGGTCAAAGGAGGGTGCCCATCCTCGGAGGTACGGGTGGGGGAAATCAGGCCCTCACCCCGCCCGAGGGGGCTGGGCACCATGTTGGTGCGGTGCCCCGTCGCGGCGGCCAACAGGATAGCCCAAGGAGGCCGGCTCCAGTTGGCGTGGGCTACGGTGGGAGTTGACCTCCTACCCGTGCGTCCCCTCCAGTGCTACCGATGCCTGGAAAGGGGGCACGTTAGGGCCAGGTGCCCGAACGAGGACCGCAGCGGTTGTTGTTACCGCTGCGGCGCTTCGGGGCACCTGGCCGGTAAGTGCACGGAAGTGGTCTCCTGCGCGGTCTGTAAGGCCGCGGGGAAGCCACATGTGCACCGCATGGGGGGTCCGGCGTGCCGACCCCCCAAGAAGAAAAGTAGTAAAGGAGCGAAACCGGCGCCCGCTCCATCTCAACCCCCGAAAGAGGGCCAAGTTGAAGTTCCGCTCCCCGAGCGGGAGCCGCGTGCTCTCCCAAAGGTAGTGAACACGGAGGACCCCATGGCTGACGAGTCAACAGCCATTACCGTGGCCGCTGTCGTCCCGACAGAGGCCATGGACGTGGATGGCCCGGGCCAGGGGGAGCCGATGGGCGTGTAGTCGCCTTCACGCCAACGCGGCTTCTCCAGGTCAATCTGAATCACGCCCGGCAGGCTCAGGATCTTTTCCTACAAGACCTCGCCGGGCGTGATTCGGGCCTAGGTGTGATCGCGGAGCCGTACTGCGTGCCGGATTCCGACCCTAATTGGTTGGCGGCCGCAGACGGCTCCGCGGCCATAGTGAGGAGGCACTCCCCTCGCTCCCCTCCCATCTCCCTTATCGTGAGTGGGAGGGGATTTGTTATAGCGAGGTGGGATGCTTTGAATGTCGCGGGGGTTTATGCCCCCCCCAGAAGGCCCCTCCCGGAATTCAAAGAACTCTTGCGGGAATTGGGGGACGGCATGCGCCGTTGCCTCCCCCACCCCATGTTGGTGGCCGGGGACTTCAACGCCTGGGCTCGGACGTGGGGTTCCCGGTTCACCAACGCCCGCGGGAGGGTCTTGCTGGATTGGGCGGCAGAGAGGGGGCTCGTGCTACTGAACACGGGCTCCCGGAGCACTTGCGTCCGCCCCCGGGGGGAGTCCATAGTTGATTTGACTTGGGCGACCCCGGGGGCGGCGCGATTGGTGCAGTCGTGGGAGGTGGCCCAACGAGAGAATCTCTCGGACCATCTCACTATTGAGATGGTCCTTACGGCCACCCCCCTGGAGGTGCTCCTCCGCCGCCGTGAGGGGGGCGCCAAACCCCCCAGGTGGTCCCTGTCCAAATTGGACAGGGACCGATTGATGGCGGCTGCCTCCGCGGAAACCTGGGCTGACGTTCCAGCCCAGGTGGATACGGAGGTGGAGGCCGCAGAAATCGGGGCCATGGCCGCTCGCCTTTGCGACGCGGCCATGCCCCGAGCCAAGCCCGCCCCCCGTCGGGCGGCCTATTGGTGGAGTGAGGAGATCGCGGAATTGTGCCGCAAGTCTAACGCGGCGCGCCGCGATTTCCTCAGAGCCCGGCGGAGATGGGCGGGCACAGATGAAGAGGAGACGGTCGCGGTGGTTCGCGGTGCGTACTCTGCAGCGCGGTACGCATTGCGGAAGGCCATCCGCGACGCCAAGGCCAGGGCCTGGGATGAGCTCATCGCGGAGCTCGACCAGGATCCCTGGGGGCGCCCGTATAAGATCGTCTTGGATCGTCTGAAACCAGCGGCGCTCCCAGTGACAGTGTCTCTGGATCCCGGATTCCTCGACCGGGTGGTGGAGGCGCTTTTCCCCCGGAGGGACTTCTTGATCCCTCCGCGTGGGGGTCCGCCCCCCTGGGAGGCGGGGTTCGGGATTTCAGAGACTGAATTCGTCCGGGCCGCCAGAAGACTGGGTGCCTCTAGAAAGGCCCCAGGCCCGGACGGGGTTCCTGGTCGGGTATGGGCCCTGGCCTTGAGCGAGGTAGGTGCCCGCCTGAGGAACTTGTTCGAGCAATGCCTCAGGACGGGCACCTTTCCCTCTTTGTGGAAGCGAGCAAGACTAGTGCTGCTTCGCAAGGAGGGGAAGCCGGCGGAGTCCCCATCGGCCTACAGGCCGATTTGCTTGCTTGACGAGGTCGGCAAACTCTTTGAAAGAATCATCGCAGGCCGCCTCGTCGAGCACTTGTCTCGGGTGGGTCCAGACCTCTCGGAGACCCAATTCGGCTTCCGAGAGGGCCGATCGACAATAGACGCGATCATGTCTGTTAAGACCCTCTCGGACCGGATTACCGGGGAGGGGGACGTGGCGTTGGCGGTGTCGCTAGACATCGTCAACGCCTTTAATTCCCTCCCCTGGGAATGGGTGAGGGAGGCCATGGAGTTTCATGGCTTCCCCCTGTACCTCCGAGAGGTGGTACAGGATTATTTCCGGGACAGGCAGCTCCTCTATACTAATCAAGAGGAGCTGGCAATCGGCAGGCCGGTGACCTGCGGGGTTCCGCAGGGGTCAGTGCTGGGGCCCCTGCTATGGAACCTCGCGTATAATAGGGTACTCTGCACGGCCCTCCCCCGGGACACCCACTTGTTCTGCTATGCAGACGACACATTAGTGGTGTCCAGGGGGAGGAATTGGATGGAAGCGCGTGACGGCGCCAACACCGCCGTCCGCGCAGTCGTACGTTCCATCAGGGGCCTAGGAATGGAGGTTGCCCCTAGTAAAACGGAAGCAATTTTCTTCCACAGGAAAAATCAGGGGCGGCCTCCCCCAACCCAGGTTAAGATAGGGGAGGACCGCGTCTGGGTGGGGCCCTACATGAAATACTTGGGCCTCACTCTGGATGGGCTCTGGGAGTTCAAAGAGCACTTTGAAAGAGTAACTCCCAGAGCGGACAGGATGGCGGCAGGTCTGAGCCGCCTCCTGCCCAATGTTGGTGGTCCTAACCACAAAGTGAGGAGGCTGTATGCGAATGTGGTGCGGTCGGTGCTCATGTATGGAGCACCAGTTTGGCACCGGGCCGTCTCGGCCAACCGACGCATCGTTGCAATAGTCAATCGTGTGCAACGTCGGTTGGCCATCAGAGCGGTCCGGGCCTACCGCACCACTTCGCATGCGGCCGCCACGGCCCTGGCGGGCTTCCTCCCGGTGCCCCTCCTGGCAGACTCGTACGCCGAATTCTACCGGCGTACGAGGAACCCGGGGGGGGTTGGGAGGGCCCGGTTGTCAGCCAGGGCCGTGGCCGAGGTAAGAGATAAAGCCTGTCGGGGCGCTCTGGAGGCGTGGCAAGCCTCCCTGTTGGGCGTCTCGGCGGGTGTGAGGACCACCAGCGCCATCCAGCCCTGTCTGCCCCAATGGGTAGACAGGTGCGGACGCGGTTTAACATTCCATCTGGTGCAGGTGCTATCCGGGCATGGCTGCTTCGGAGAGTACCTGCACCGGATCGGCCGGGAGCGTACGACGCGGTGTCACCACTGCGCGGCAGGCAGGGACTCGGCGCAACACACTTTGGAGGAGTGTCCCGCATGGGACACAGAGCGCCGGGCCCTGACCGATGTGGTTGGCACCGACCTCTCCCTCCCTTCCCTTGTTAGGGGAATGTTGGAGGGAGATGAGAAGTGGAGGGCGGTCTCCTCCTTCTGCGAAGTTGTCATGTCGCGGAAGGAGGAGGCCGAGAGGATAAGGAGAGGGGAGGTGTTACCTCCTCCTTCTCCTCCCCCTCCTTCCCAGAGAGAGGGGAATATGGATGGAGACGGCGGGGGTCCTCCTCCTCGCACATTGAGGAGGAACAGGCGCATCCCCCGCCGTCTCCCAGCCCATCTACGGGCGTGGTAATGATAGGGGGGGTCCCCCGAGGGCCAGGGCGATCTTGTCCTGGTCCAAGTAAAAATAGGGGGACCCCCCGAGGGGAGGGGGACTTATTCCCCTTCCCCAACTTCTCAAGAGGGCCGGGAGGGAACCTACATCTTTCCCTCCCGGCGGGGGGTTGCCCAGGGGCGGGGGCTCCTGGGCAATACCCGCCCTCCAACACCATCAGGAAGGGCGGGGGAGGTTTCGGGGTGCCGAACCTCCCCCATATCATCTGTACAGGTAAGGGAGGTGGGGGGTCAATGCCCCCTGCCACCCCAGGAATGAGGCCGTATACGGCCAAAGTCATGCCGTGTAGGAGAGGGGAGACTAATCTCACCCCTCTCCCGGGCATAGGCCGTATACGGCCACGCCCGAGGGGTGGAGGGACGAAGGACTTTAGTTTCCGTTTAAACTTCACCGTCGGCGAGATGAAATGAAAGATTTCGAGAAATTATTCTTTTTCAATTTTCAGGCTATCTTAAATTTCGCTTGCAAAACTCGATTCGGAATCGCTCGCGGATGTTTGTAGGACTTTAGTTTTCGTTTAAACTTCACCGTCGGCGAGATAAAATGAAAGATTTCGAGAAAATTATTCTTTTTCAATTTTCAGGCTATCTTAAATTTCGCTTGCAAAACTCGATTCGGAATCGCTCGCGGATGTTTGTAGGACTTTAGTTTTCGTTTAAACTTCACCGTCGGCGAGATAAAATGAAAGATTTCGAGAAAATTATTCTTTTTCAATTTTCAGGCTATCTTAAATTTCGCTTGCAAAACTCGATTCGGAATCGCTCGCGGATGTTTGTAGGACTTTAGTTTTCGTTTAAACTTCACCGTCGGCGAGATAAAATGAAAGATTTCGAGAAAATTATTCTTTTTCAATTTTCAGGCTATCTTAAATTTCGCTTGCAAAACTCGATTCGGAATCGCTCGCGGATGTTTGTAGGACTTTAGTTTTCGTTTAAACTTCACCGTCGGCGAGATAAAATGAAAGATTTCGAGAAAATTATTCTTTTTCAATTTTCAGGCTATCTTAAATTTCGCTTGCAAAACTCGATTCGGAATCGCTCGCGGATGTTTGTAGGACTTTAGTTTTCGTGCAAAAACTTCACCGTCGGCGAGATAAAATGAAAGATTTCGAGAAAATTATTCTTTTTCAATTTTCAGGCTATCTTAAATTTCGCTTGCAAAACTCGATTCGGAATCGCTCGCGGATGTTTGTAGGACTTTAGTTTTCGTTTAAACTTCACCGTCGGCGAGATAAAATGAAAGATTTCGAGAAAATTATTCTTTTTCAATTTTCAGGCTATCTTAAATTTCGCTTGCAAAACTCGATTCGGAATCGCTCGCGGATGTTTGTAGGACTTTAGTTTTCGTTTAAACTTCACCGTCGGCGAGATAAAATGAAAGATTTCGAGAAAATTATTCTTTTTCAATTTTCAGGCTATCTTAAATTTCGCTTGCAAAACTCGATTCGGAATCGCTCGCGGATGTTTGTAGGACTTTAGTTTTCGTTTAAACTTCACCGTCGGCGAGATAAAATGAAAGATTTCGAGAAAATTATTCTTTTTCAATTTTCAGGCTATCTTAAATTTCGCTTGCAAAACTCGATTCGGAATCGCTCGCGGATGTTTGTAGGACTTTAGTTTTCGTTTAAACTTCACCGTCGGCGAGATAAAATGAAAGATTTCGAGAAAATTATTCTTTTTCAATTTTCAGGCTATCTTAAATTTCGCTTGCAAAACTCGATTCGGAATCGCTCGCGGATGTTTGTAGGACTTTAGTTTTCGTTTAAACTTCACCGTCGGCGAGATAAAATGAAAGATTTCGAGAAAATTATTCTTTTTCAATTTTCAGGCTATCTTAAATTTCGCTTGCAAAACTCGATTCGGAATCGCTCGCGGATGTTTGTAGGACTTTATCTTAAATTTCGCGAGAAAATTATTCTTTTTCAATTTTCAGGCTATCTTAAATTTTGCAAAACTCGATTCGGAATCGCTCGCGGATGTTTGTAGGACTTTAGTTTTCGTTTAAACTTCACCGTCGGCGAGATAAAATGAAAGATTTCGAGAAAATTATTCTTTTTCAATTTTCAGGCTATCTTCAAATTTCGCTTGCAAAACTCGATTCGGAATCGCTCGCGGATGTTTGTAGGACTTTAGTTTTCGTTTAAACTTCACCGTCGGCGAGATAAAATGAAAGATTTCGAGAAAATTATTCTTTTTCAATTTTCAGGCTATCTTAAATTTCGCTTGCAAAACTCGATTCGGAATCGCTCGCGGATGTTTGTAGGACTTTAGTTTTCGTTTAAACTTCACCGTCGGCGAGATAAAATGAAAGATTTCGAGAAAATTATTCTTTTTCAATTTTCAGGCTATCTTAAATTTCGCTTGCAAAACTCGATTCGGAATCGCTCGCGGATGTTTGTAGGACTTTAGTTTTCGTTAAAACTTCACCGTCGGCGAGATAAAATGAAAGATTTCGAGAAAATTATTCGTTTTCAATTTTCAGGCTATCTTAAATTTCGCTTGCAAAACTCGATTCGGAATCGCTCGCGGATGTTTGTAGGACTTTAGTTTTCGTTAAAACTTCACCGTCGGCGAGATAAAATGAAAGATTTCGAGAAAATTATTCGTTTTCAATTTTCAGGCTATCTTAAATTTCGCTTGCAAAACTCGATTCGGAATCGCTCGCGGATGTTTGTAGGACTTTAGTTTTCGTTTAAACTTCACCGTCGGCGAGATAAAATGAAAGATTTCGAGAAAATTATTCTTTTTCAATTTTCAGGCTATCTTAAATTTCGCTTGCAAAACTCGATTCGGAATCGCTCGCGGATGTTTGTAGGACTTTAGTTTTCGTTTAAACTTCACCGCGGCGAGATAAAATGAAAGATTTGAAAATTATTCTTTTTCAATTTTCAGGCTATCTTAAATTTCGCTTGCAAAACTCGATTCGGAATCGCTCGCGGATGTTTGTAGGACTTTAGTTTTCGTTTAAACTTCACCGTCGGCGAGATAAAATGAAAGATTTCGAGAAAATTATTCGTTTTCAATTTTCAGGCTATCTTAAATTTCGCTTGCAAAACTCGATTCGGAATCGCTCGCGGATGTTTGTAGGACTTTAGTTTTCGTTTAAACTTCAGGAAAATTATTCGTTTTCAATTTTCAGGCTATCTTAAATTTCGCTTGCAAAACTCGATTCGGAATCGCTCGCGGATGTTTGTAGGACTTTAGTTTTCGTTTAAACTTCACCGTCGGCGAGATAAAATGAAAGATTTCGAGAAAATTATTCGTTTTCAATTTTCAGGCTATCTTAAATCTTGCAAAACTCGATCTTAGCAAAAATTTTTCGCTCGGATGTTTGTAGGACTTTAGTTTTCGTTAAAACTTCACCGTCGGCGAGATAAAATGAAAGATTTCGAGAAAATTATTCGTTTTCAATTTTCAGGCTATCTTAAATTTCGCTTGCAAAACTCGATTCGGAATCGCTCGCGGATGTTTGTAGGACTTTAGTTTTCGTTTAAACTTCACCGTCGGCGAGATGAAATGAAAGATTTCGAGAAAATTATTCTTTTTCAATTTTCAGGCTATCTTAAATTTCGCTTGCAAAACTCGATTCGGAATCGCTCGCGGATGTTTGTAGGACTTTAGTTTTCGTTAAAACTTCACCGTCGGCGAGATAAAATGAAAGATTTCGAGAAAATTATTCGTTTTCAATTTTCAGGCTATCTTAAATTTCGCTTGCAAAACTCGATTCGGAATCGCTCGCGGATGTTTGTAGGACTTTAGTTTTCGTTTAAACTTCACCGTCGGCGAGATAAAATGAAAGATTTCGAGAAAATTATTCGTTTTCAATTTTCAGGCTATCTTAAATTTCGCTTGCAAAACTCGATTCGGAATCGCTCGCGGATGTTTGTAGGACTTTAGTTTTCGTTGAAACTTCACCGTCGGCGAGATAAAATGAAAGATTTCGAGAAAATTATTCGTTTTCAATTTTCAGGCTATCTTAAATTTCGCTTGCAAAACTCGATTCGGAATCGCTCGCGGATGTTTGTAGGACTTTAGTTTTCGTTAAAACTTCGCCGTCGGCGAGATAAAATGAAAGATTTCGATTAAATTATTCGTTTTCAATTTTCAGGCTATCTTAAATTTCGCTTGCAAAACTCGATTCGGAATCGCTCGCGGATGTTTGTAGGACTTTAGTTTTCGTTAAAACTTCGCCGTCGGTGTCACGTCCCCGCCCAAAAATTTCAAAACTATAGTTATATAACTACTACCTACTATAATTATTCTATCCCACCGCTTACATATTATATTCTCACGTTATATTATGCAATTTGCTATATTATCCCACCGCTTACGTATTATATTCATACGATAATAAGTTACTCATATTCACCGCTTCAATCACGTTAAATTCTATATCCATTCAATTTACCAAAAGCCAACTTGCTATATTTTATAATCGTTACACACCATATAATCCCATCGTTTTATCGTTATCCGCACAAGTTATTTTAAGTAAACAAATAGAAAGACAAAGTTATGCACCCCCAAATTATCAAAGAGATATAACCTCATTACCACAAATTCATATTCTTATAATACTGACCGTCGGTAATCTCAAAATCTACATTACCGACAATCGATAAAACAGTTTCCTACCGCAGATAAGTTACCATAAGTCGGTAAGGAAGATTCCTTTTTTATCAATAACGCGTAAGAAGCCCTGCTTTATCGCCTACTACATGTAATTGTCAAAAGTTCTTACGTAGCTCGCTGATGAAATATTTGATAGCTCGAAACCGAATGACACCTATATAGGTCGAAAGATCTTGTCGCACAAAGTCCAAAACCGTTTTCAGAATTTTGAAATTCCTTCTAGTTTCCGAGTTATTAAGGGGGTAACTACATTAGAGGGTCAAAAAAATCGATTTTTTTTATTGCTTAAATCGTTAGTAAATATATTCAAGAATATGCCCCCGAAGTCCTACATATGCTGTGAGCATGAGGCGGAGATGACTAGTTGACTGTTTGAGCATGAAGTATTTGAAAAGGGACGAGCCGCTCTGACGCGCCAGGTAGTCACATTCTTTCGCACCCTGCTCCATTACACTCTGATGTACAAAATGCTATTCTGCCAATTTATGAAGATTTATCGAGAGAAGACTTGCTTACGAGATGTTTGGGTGGTCACACTCAAAATGCGAATGAGAGCCTCAACTCTACAATTTGGCGCTTGGCTCCGAAGCATTTACACTGTGGCTTGAAAGTTTTGGAAATCGCCACATTTTTGGCAGCAATGACATTCAACGAAGGGAATTCAGCTCTGCTCATGGTCATGAATGAATTGCAAATCAAAGTCGGCTCTCAAAGTTTTAATTTTGCGCACCAATGGGATGAGCAGCGCGTTCAACGTCAAAACAGACGTGCCGATCTAGAGACCAAGGAAGGAAGAAGAGCAAGAAGAGAAGAGATGGCTGAACTAAATGAAGCCTATGAAGAAGAAGAAGGAATTATTTATGGTGCTGGAATTGCAGATTAACATGTAAGCATTTTATATGAATCAATACCAAGTTTAATTTATAGTTTTATGGAATTTTTTTTTCAAACGCGTTTTTCTCAAAATGCTTTTTTTGAAACTGGTGTGCAGCCTAGCTCAGCGAATTCTTAACCGATTTGAAAATTTCAAAAACAAGCTTACTCGTTATTAAATTCTCTAGAATGTGAATATAATTGATTTTGAATATTAGAATTTGCAATATATTTTTTTTTTCGAAAAAGCATGAAAAAAAGGGTTAAATTCGTCATTTTTATGTCAAATTCGTATAAAACATAAAATTTTAATTTTTAATGACTAAAAACACATTCACATAGAAACTTCACATATAAAAAATGTACAAATTCTTTCTGGTTGCTTTCAGATGAAAATTGCGACCTCAGCACTGCACACCGATTGCGAACTTCATTTCAAGTGCCCCATGGACTCTTGCTCATAACTGGCCCATTTATGATTTAAAACAGTTGAAAAAATTTTGAAATGTACTTTAAAATATGAATAAAATTACCTGAAAGTTTCACTTTATTCTAATAATTTCTTCCTTGAAAAAAAAATTGCGAAAAACGCATTAAAATAGGCCATCTAATGTAGTTTCCCCCCTTAAAGGTTAAAGTTTGACCTTGAGCTACCCTTTTTTTTTGTTGTCGAAGAGGAAACCTTTTATAGGTACCCTAGGGAACCCTGGGGGGTACCCTAGGGTTATGTAGGACTCTCCCGGGGGACGAGTCCCCCGGGCCTACCCACTAAAACCTCTCCGGGGTGCCTTTCCTTGGCCCATAGTGAGGGGGAGCAGGGTATCGCCATGAGCATTCGTCCTGCTCCCCCTCGGGCGTTGCCGCTAACGGCCCCTGCAGGGGGAGAGGGCAAATACCCCTACTTCCCCACTGCCCGTATAAGTTATATAATGGGGAAGGTCTGAAGCACCCCAGAACCTTCCCCGCCCCCGATGTTAGTGGGGGATGGAGTCGGTCAGGATCCCCAGCTCCTGACCGACTTCCCACTGGGGGGAATGTATGGTTCCCCCCAGTCTAAATAAGGAGGTGACAGGGGGGAGAGGATAAATCCCCTCCCCCAAGGGGCCCCCTCATTGGGCCGGAGAAAAATTTTTTCCCCAGCCTTCAGGGAGGGGGACCACTACTGTCACCTCCTCTTTTTCTTTTTTCTGACCCCCCCGGTCCTTGAGGGGGGGTCGGTAGGAAAGGGTAGTAAGACAATCCCCTTCTCCGCCAGGACGCGATTGAACACCCTGTCCACCGTATCAGCTATGCTTTCTTTAGTCAACCTATCAAGGCTGACTATGGGGAGGAGACGGGCCAATTTGGGATCCTCCGCCTCCTCCCCAACTTCCTCCGCCACCCTGGAAAAGGTGGAACCTCCTGCAAAAGTAAGAGCCTCCTCTACGGAGGCTCCCACCCTCAGGGGAAGAGAAAAGTCCTCCTCCCCTCCTCCTTCACCTTCCACAGGAAGGTTGGCAACCCCACTCAGGGAGGCCGTCTCCTCCTCTTCACTTAGGGGGGGAGGGAAACTCGCCCCTCCTCCATCTCCTCCTCTTTGCTTAGGGAGGAGGAGGGAAGCTCGCCCCCCCTCCACCCCCTCCAAGGGGGCCCCTACTGGGGACCCCAAGGCCAACTCTTCAGTGCCTACCTCCGAGCCAGCGGGGGATACGCCCCGCGCCAACTCGGAGGCAGGCCCCTCAATAGCTGCCACCGAGACAGCATGAGACACACCCCTCGCCGACTCGGTGACAGCATCCACCTCCATGATCTCCCCCACGGGAGAGTCCGCCACAAGGGGCGGACCCTCCCGTAGGGAAGTATCAACCTCCATAATCTCCACAAAGGGAGAATCCGTACAAGGGGGCGTCCCCGCGAACGGGGGCGCCACCTCGGGCTCCTTAAAGGGAGCACCATCCCCTCCTTTGGGTTTTCCCTTTCTTCTTCTACCTTCCCTCTTACGGGGAGGGACCTCCAGGCACACGGGCCCACCTATCCGGTGGAACGCCGCGTGCCCAGCCTCCGCACATGCCGGGCAATGTGCGGCCGAGGCCGCACATGCCCGGACCAAGTGCCCCTCTGCCCCGCACCGGAGGCAGCACGCACTCCGGTCCATGGCAGAGGGACACCCCTTCCTTGTGTGCCCCCGCACCTATAGCATCTGGGCGGGGGCCCCACAACTGCACCCAGGGGGGTCTGTGTGCCCACAGATCTTGTGGGACACGCAGACCCACCCCCCCTCTTCACTGCCGCGGCATAGGAACATGCCCCGGTCGCCTGGGAACCAAAATTCCCGGAGCTGCACGGAGGGGTAATCTCTTCCGAGCACGTCTGACACCTCCGCTCCCTCTCCTCCAGGAATCGAAGGAGCTCCACCAATGCCTTCTGGGCCAGAGCCCAGAGAGCTCCATCCGCGGTAGCCTCCTTATGTAGGAGGCCCACGTGGCACCTCCTACACGGTTTGTCGCCTGATGACGACACAGGGGGGACCAAACCCGAATCCCCCCTGCGCCGGCCCCTGAGGCTCCGAGACCTCTGGGGCGGTACGTATAACTTCTTTGTGAACATGAAAACCCATAAAAGTGTAATTTTTTAACGTGGTTGTCTTCCACGAGGGGGTTATTTCGGAGCCCCCAACTCCTAGGCCGGTTGGCTTCACCCACCTCACGGGTCCAGCCTACCCGGGTTTTTTAACATGGTTTTCCTTCCATCTCCAAACCTGTGGTGAGAGCTGGGCCGGAAACTTCGGGCTATGCCCTCGGAAACCGCCCCAGCCCCACCGCCGCTCCCGGCCCCGACCTCGGAATAAGTCCGAGCGGCCCGGGAGCGGCCCAAACCCTGGTGCGCTCTTAAACCCCGAAAAATCCGGGGAGCCCCTCCACCACGGCAAGGTGGCGCACCATCGGAGGGGTGACCTTGAGCTACCCTGAAGGATGACCTTCAAGGTCAACTGAGTGTACCTGTCCCACCCCCACACCTGTGCACCTTTTGGTTCACGAAATATGCCCAAAAACAGATTTTGAATATGACTTTCTCTTTCTATCATATATAATGTCCATAAAGGACCATATAGCTATCTCACTCTAACACTCGTTTAGTATATACCGTATATTATAGCCCAGTATTGTTTTCTCACTCGCACCCGCATATTATATATTAAACGCTATTACTCTCTCTCACTCGCACTCATATTGATTTTGTAATGTTAAAACGAGAGAACAATTAATTAACAATTTATAAAATCTGATTTAATCATGAAAAAAACGGAAATTATAAAACAAAAAATCGTAATTACATTTATTTAAATAAGCAGCCGTTCTCTTGTTTTAGCAACTTTAAGGGGGAAACCTCCTTTACACAGTCGAAAAATACATGATTTTCACGAATTTTTTTCTCGGGTATAATAACTTGAAACGTTTTGAAATTTTTATGACAATTTAATACACAATCGAAGAGTACACAGGAATTTTTCAAAAAAAAAAAGATATTTACTATAAAAACGGACGCCATATTGATATCGTCTCGCTTATGGAGTGTCTCCGCTGTGAACACTGTAGCGTCCTTAATTTTGGTCTGAAACAAAAAAAACAAAATTTTTTGAAATCTTTATGATACTAGCTTCTATGTGACATTTCGATTTTTAAAGAAAAAGTCGAAATTGCATGTTTTTACACAGTTTAAAATTTAAAGTGCGTTTTTCGTTAAAAAAAATTGACTTTAAAATACAAAAAAAATATGAAAAAATTTTTCAAAAAACAATTAATGTCACATCGAAGAGAATTTAATTATCTTTAAAATGAGAGGTCATCAAGCCAAATCGGTTCAGTAGAGTTCTCTTAATCGTGTTCACAAAATTGAAAAAAGGTGTTTCGAGAAAAACACGTTTAAAGTTTTGGATACATAAAAATACTACATATTCACAACTTACGTCAGTCTCACGCTAATCAGCGATTCCAGCTGCATAAAGTAGCCCCTCCTCTTCCTCGTAGAACTCTTTTTGAGCCATCATCTCCATCCTACGAGCCGTTCTTGCCTCTTTTGAGCTGCTATAGCTTCGGCGGTTCTGTCTGTTGATTCGCTTCTCGTCATTCATTACGGCAAAATTGTGTGCTTGGATCCCAATTTCGATACCCAATTTGTTCATCATCATTAACACTGCATTGTAGCCTTCGTTAAATATCGATGCAGCAATATACGCAGCAATGCAGACGATTTTTGCTCCACTGTGAATATGTTTAGGCGATAAATGCCAAACGGTAGAATTAAAGCTTTCATTCGCATTTTGCGTGTAACCGCCTAAACACCTTTCCAAAAGATTGTCATTGGAAAGATCGTCGAAGATCGGTTGCAAATGTGTCTCAACATTTGGGTGAAGAGGAGGGGGATGTTTAAATGACGCTGCACAAGCTGCTGCCTCAGCCTTGCGCCACTTGCACCAGCTATCAGCTCCAGCCGGACAATTTCCGTGTTTCGGTGTCTCATCGGTGGATGTTAGATGATCGAGTGTTGCTTGAATGGCTTTTTTCATGCCCTGGACCGAATCAGTATTTCGACGTATGGCTAATCCGTAGTATCGAGTTATTTTTTTTATCAGTACATCGGTCAACATTCCACGTCCTCGGAGCTTCTTATCTTTTTTTACATTTCGAAGTCTTGTGCCCATTCGTTTTTCGACATGCCCAACGCATTCACTTTTCTTTACAGGACAGTCATTGCCGTACGGATTCAAGTCTAAGATAGCTTTAAAGGTTTTTGAATCGCCATCGCCTATATAATTTACGTACTGAACGCCGTACTTTTCTTCTGATCTGGAAAACATTTCTTTCATGGAATCGACTTCCATTTTCCCTGATGAACCGGAATGATTTAGTAGGCATTCTTCTTCGTGTTTTTCGTACCACTCAGTATATTCATCAGTACCTTCTTTTGGTTTCCATGATGTGCAAACCTTACATATTGAACTTTTAACAACAAGATCGATTACTTTTCCGGTAAAATTACCAATTAGAGTTGTAACACCTAACAGCGACGTAAAACCTCTTTTCTTCCACGATCCATCCCCAGACACATGAAATTTTGATTTTGGTCTTCCATTTTTTTCATTTAATATTTTTTCGTCATCAACTGCTTTCAGACATGTAGCATCAAAGACAAACTTTACTGCATCATACAGGTGTTTCACAATTTTCTCGTACGCACTGTTACTCAAACCTGTACCGAGATCCATAAGTCCAGCAAAAATATTGATGCCTTCTTGTCCGATGCCTAAAAGTCTCATAACAAAAACTATTCTTCTGTTAATTTCATAACCGGTATTTATAAGAGGTCCAGAATTAATCTGTGTAGAGCCACAAGAACACAACACAACTATATTAAAACCGAAACCACGAATTCCCGATTCTCTAAATTCGACATTTTTCAAGCACTTTCGACATATAAGCAGTTGCGCGAGCGTTTGAAAAACGCTTAGAAATTCTATAATTTTATACGCATGAGCCCTATTCACTTCTGCGTCAAAAACATTAGCACCGCTTAGTTTTTTACTCGAAGCACTCGTGTTACTAATTTCCTCTTCTTCGGCTTCTTTTTCTTGATTTTTACTCCAAGGAGATTTCCTTTTTCGAGGCCTCGCTGAACGTCCGGACTGTCCGTGTATTGCTTTCGGATACGAAGTCATGCTGCATTCAATAACGTATTCACTCCACAAGAGACGAAAGCAAAGACTTTCCGAACGCAAGTATAAACACGCGCCGAGAACGCAAGTATAAACGCGACCGCCCGAGGGTCGCCAGGCCCGTCTGAACTCGTCACCCGACCCGTCCGCTTTAACTACGTAACTTCGTAAATACTGCAGATATCGACTTGAAATTTTCAGGGAATATTCTTGAATAGTTTAACAATCAATTAAGACTATTTCCAAAAAAACGATTTTTTTGTCCCGATAAAGGAGGTTTCCCCCTTAAGTTAAAGCGTCATTAAACGAATTTACGTATAGAATATTACTCGTTTCATTTCTTAATGATGATGTAATCATGATGACGTAATAACACGAGGACAAATAATTAATAATTTTCACGCAAGTATAATCATTCAAAAGAGGAGAAAATCCCACGTAAATAATTTTAATAATAATTTCTTATAGGAACGACCGTTCTCCTGTTATTACAATTTTAATCTTAGCGTTATTAAACGTTATTAATATAAAATAATTAAACATGTTAAGAACGTATCCCACCGCATCAATGCTTATGTTTAAAACAATTCGCTTATATTAATAATTACATTATATTCATATTATTAAGTTAACAAGCAGAAGCACGAGAATAATTTCAATAACTTAATAATTTAATTTAACGAAGCAGTAATTCAAATAATAAATCTTTTATTCTCTTGCTCTTGCCAGAAATTCTCAGACGATGACATCATGCAAAAACAATTAGAACTAATAAATAATAATTTTCATTAACAATCATAATCAAATGAAAGAGAAAAATTTTCTAAATAAATAATTCTAATGAAGTTCTTTAAAATAAGAAGCCGTTCAATTGTTATTGCATTGTAAAGTTAGAGCGTTATAAAACGATTTCACGCATATAATATTAAGCGTCTTATTAAACGCCGATGATGTAATGCAATCAGTGCAAGAACGATTAATTAATAATTTTAACTTTAAAGTATAACTATTGAAAAGAGGAGAAACAATCGAATAATTAATTTAAATAATGTACTTCAGAATATCCATTCGTTCTTTCGCTATTGCAAATTAAGCTAGTTATTATTCAATATTCTTATATGGACATTCGTTCTCTCGACATGCCCATATATGGTAATGCGAATCGTCGATGAAATCATATCGTTGATGATGTCATGCAAGAACACGGAAACCAAAAAATAGGAATTCCATAATGAAACTATATTCAAACGAAAGGTCAGAATTTGTCGGTTAAAAAATCCTAATATTATAAATTGAAATCTTCTACCGTTTCCCTGTTATTGCATAAAATATGAAAGAAAAATATCAAATTACATTAAGATTATGAGTCACCGATGACTCATCCGATGAATCATAGATGAAGCTTCGAAGATGCGGGATCTCTTTGTAATTCGTAGTCATAACAATCTTCGACGCGGCGAATCCTTTGTAATACGATTCTCTCGCCGCGGCATCTCTTTGTGAGTCATGATGAGATGAAATTTCGCTACCTCTTCCCACACACCGCAAATACTCCTCTGCCTACAAACTTTAGTATATAAGGCGTTCAATTTCAGAGCGCAGCGTCTATTCTCGTCAGTTTTTTGCCGATTCTTCAAGTGTTAACATCGTTTGTAAAAGGAAGAGACGTCTGTGGAACATTAGTTCTCGAGTTGTCTCGATCTTCGAAGTGACTTCCATGTAATAACGACTTAGTCTCGTACGAGCGAAACGGAAGGTTGGACTTAGTTTCTGAACAAGTGAGTACTGTCAAAGGAAAGAGTTGTGTCACTCTTTGCCTAGGAGTTTTGACGACGTTTCAAGTTTCTTTTATTTCATTTAAAACTTCATTTCTTTATACTTATAAACTATAATCCACCTGCTGTTTGCGCTGCGTACTACAACTACTTTTATTCAATAATCTTGCATCTATACTTATAAGATCACTACTTGTTCTTCATACTTATAATATTTTATAACGATTTATACCTATTCTATTTCACTATACTTCATACTTATAATATTTCATAAGCCAAGACATTTAACACTGCGTTTGGTTTTAACGGTTGTCATTCCTATTCTTAAACCATTCCATGATTTTACAAATCCTTGTCGAGTAACTTTATATTATTACAGCAATGTAATAACAATTCCATATTTGACAAACAATTCCATATTTATTGCAAGAATTTCCATTACCTTTGTTACATATTCCAATATTTGAGTCTCAATTTAATAATTCAATTCCATTAAAATTTATTGTCAATATACTATTGCACTTCTGTACCTCTCGCGTGCAACATATGACATATTGCTACTGGTAAATCACCATAGCATATATCATATGAGATCCTGTTTTAAGCGAACTACCCGAGCAGCAACAGGGTAAAAGGCAGAGTAAGCACCTGTCGCAGGATCTGAGTCGACTAACGACTCCGCACATTCCCTTTGGGTTGAGTCCAGAGAGTTGTTGCCAGCAGAACTGCAGTGAAACATTTCATTAGAACTCTTGACTTCAATTATAACTTCGAAAAGAAGTTCTGTAAAGAGACTCTTTCCTTTATTTCCATCTTAATTCATACAAGAATCCCTTTGTGATTGAAACTGAATCTCCTTTTTTTTTATATCAAGTCTTTGAGTTTGAACGTTATACCCAAGGAGTTGTTACAATTCAGCCACTGTCCATAGCTAAGTTTGGTCTGATCTGGTCGCTGTGCCGAAGGTGCTCCTGACGATGGCCCCATATCTGATCTAACTCTATGGTCTGGTGTTGCGAATTGGTTGCCCACGTGTGTAGCTTCTAACTGATTTGGTTGCAATGCCGAGGGTGCTCCTGAAGATTGCACCACGTCGGATTCAGTCGCTGCCGAAGGGTATGATCATAGTTTGATTTGATCGCTTACCGAAGAGTGTGGCCCCACATCGGACTTGGTCACTGCCTAAGTGTTGGCCTCCGGTTCTGTTAAGAATTCCTTGACGCATTTATTATAATTTACTTCCCCATATGTCCCACAAAGGCGGGCATCAAACACAAATAAGGAGATTGAAGTTCCAAATCAAAATAGCTACTGATCCAAATCAAGATCCAATTCCTTTAATCCAGGCCTTAATGCAATTAGAAAACCAAGACGAGCCTGAATTACCTAAAATAGAGTCAGTACCTCCGTATATCCTTCAAAAATTGGAAATCGACTTCAAGTTCCCTAAATCCTCAGCCAATAGCGGTCTCTCCACTTCCACCTCCTCCTCCTCCGATAACTCCAAGACGTTTCCACGGAGCCGGATCTCCAACTCATGATATCATTGAATTTCCGTTATCAGAACCGGTTCCCTCTTACTCTCCTGTTCCCGTGAACATTTCTTATTCTCCAGTAACTGAAGAATCATTTTCTCCCTCACTACCTTTTATATTATCTGATATATTACCCGAAGAAGATCCCTGGATAAACGCTGCAGCTCCAATCGACAAAGAGGATACTATTCCTTTCTTCGAGGGAGACATTGTTCCTCAGCTAAACCAGGACGATCCGTCGTATTCAAACGAATATAATTCACTACTAGAATCATTATTGAACGACTTCGATTCAACGAATCAACCAATCTTTGATGATATAGAAGAAGAAGAAGAAGAAATAGATCTCTCCGATTTAATTAACGACATTCTTAATGACGATACTTTAACCTTTTAAGAATAATTACTATCAGACATTCCTTTATTAATCTATATTATTGTCATTATTGTTTTATCTTAATCAAGATCATTGTTTTAACGCCACATTCAACATTATCATTATATAATCGTCGCAGCATTTACTTCTACGAATAACCTTACGACTTTTCAATACTATCATTATATCCAAGATGCAAAAGAAATAACCACGTTCAACGTTATAATCGACATTTATTAAAAGAAAATAAACATATATTTTGACGATACATTCTTCCGATTTATCCTCGTCTCCTTATTAAGCATTCCGCCACACTCGAACGACAAAGGATCTTGCTCTCGGCGCACCCAGGATATAGCCGGCAGGTTGTCCTAAAAACAAATAGAGAGCACCTTCAGAACAACCACCGAGGTAGGTTCTATGAGGGATAAGTCGTGACGTATTAAAGCGTTACGCAAAACGTTAAAGGAAGAAAAAACTTCCGTAACATAAATTTGGTGGCGAAGTAGGATTCTTCTTGTCGAACCATCCGGATTTGTGACGTAACACAGGGCCCTGATCCCCGCTAGAACGCGCACCGTGTTGCCCCTTAGGGTAAGCAATCCGGCCGTCAAAACGGGATTTATCCCGCGCATCCACGTAAATGAGGATACGTCTACTTAGGAGACGCCGTCGTTACGAACCGCGACGGGAAGGCATATATAGGTATAATAAACTCAGGTGAGAGAGACCTGGAAATAGCAATACCTACTGTGGAGCTACAGGAGATCGAATCCTACTCCTCTTCATACCCTAGAGACGTTTTCGAGCCAGAAACCGCTTCACCTCTTTTTATGGGTCATAAAAGCATCCTCCTACCCACACACACACGCCCTATCAATGCTATAAGCCCTAGTAATAATTCAAGTTCATGTCCCAAAAGTAATTTGAACCCCCCATATTCTCGGCCACTCGACCTTAGGGCTCGAGGTGGGAGGCGTGCAAGAAGCGACTACGCCTCCCGACGCCGAGACCCGCGTCCAAATAATAAAGAACGCGCTGCGACTAAGTCACCTGAATCGGGAAGAATCAAACCATGTTCACGAACTAATCGTCGAATACGACGACTTCTTCCGTTTACCTTGCGACAAATTATACTCCACCAACGCCGTCACGCACACAATACCCACTGTAAACGAGCAAGTCATAAACACAAAACAGTATAGATTCCCGCCTATGCACAGGGAGGAAATCGACAGGCAAGTCAAAGACTTATTAGAGAATGACGTGATCCAACCGTCCACATCGCCGTACAATTCCCCCTTGTGGATAGTGCCCAAAAAGGCCGACTCGAAGGGTAACAAGCGTTGACGGATGGTTATTGATTACCGCGCTCTTAACGAAAAGACGATAGGGGACGCGTACCCCCTCCCAAATATCACAGAAATTTTGGACCAACTCGGGAGCGCCAAGTATTTTAGCATCTTTGACCTCGCGTCGGGTTTTCACCAAATTAAAATGGACAAAACACATGCGCACAAAACCGCCTTCTCAACCCCGTACGGCCACTTTGAATTTAAGAGAATGCCCTTTGGATTGAAAAATGCTCCGGCAACGTTCCAAAGGTTAATGGATCAGGTGCTGGCCGGGCTTCAGGGGACAGAGTTGTTCGTTTATTTGGACGACATTGTGCTGTATTCTAGTTTGTTGCGTGAACATAAGATTAAATTTCACAAACTCGCTGAACGCTTTAGGAGGGCCGGCCTCCGCCTGCAACCAGACAAGTGTGAGCAAAGAGGTCGTATACCTGGGCCACATAATAAGCGAAAACGGTGTAAGGCCCGACCCGGAGAAAATTAGAGCGGTCCAAAATTTCCCTGCGCCGAAAAATGCCAAGAATATTAAGCAATTCCTCGGATTGGCGGGCTATTATCGTCGGTTTATTCCAAACTTTTCAAAAACGGCCAAGCCTTTAACGGAACTTCTGAAGAAGGACGCTGTCTTCACGTGGGGACAAGAGCAGGATTCAGCTTTTGCCTGCCTACGCTCCGAACTATGCGCCGAGCCCATTTTACAATACCCCGACTTTACTAAGCCTTTTGTGGTAACGACGGACGCATCGGGATATGCAATCGGAGGCATATTGAGCCAAGGACCGATCGGTAAAGACCTCCCGATAGCTTACACGTCGCGACTGCTCAATAAAGCGGAGCAGAATTACTCTACAATCGAGAAGGAATTGCTCGCCATAGTATATTGCGTTCGACATTTCCGCCCCTATCTGTATGTACGGTCGTAAATTCCAATTAGTCACCGACCACAAGCCGCTGGTATGGGTGAACTCGGTGAAGGACCCGACTTCGCGCCTGGTCCGCTGGCGGTTAAAACTCCAAGAGTACGAATACGATATCGTATACAAAGCAGGCAAATCGAATGTGAACGCTGACGCCCTCTCCCGAAAGGCGAAGGCCTTAACGTTACCGTCCTATCCCTAACAGACATCGGGGAATGCCAATTAGAAGACATCGAGCCAATCACTGAAGAAATCTACGTACAACTTCTGCAACCCAACAAGTCCTACCTCTCACCACCAACGAAGAATGCGATTCCGACGAATCCCTATTCTCATACCTACAAAAGAAACCAACCAATCCGTCCCCACGACGCTCTCCTTCCCCCCCTGACGATGATATCGCAGCCGGAGAGGACGGAGGAAGCCCCGAAGACGAAAAAGAAACCAGCGACGGAAGTAACTCTGATCAGGGCATACTGGTAGAAGATCCTGACAGCGACAGCAGTACTACCGATGAGGAACTTTTCGATAACCCAAACGAACCCTTCTCTTTCCACTCTAATCAACCCCGGGTGATCAACATCAAAGACAACTTTACCGCACGAAAGGACAATTTGGTCATATTTACCGCCAGAGACGGCCAACCCTGCGATCCCGGAGGAAGAATGTTACAAAGACAAGGGAAGCTGCCTCCAATAAAAAGTGCAATGTTGGCCAGAGTCCGCATAACCAAGTACGGAAAATTCAAATTGATCGCACTGCCGATAAAAAAGGACATCTCCGACTCCACAGATGCGAAAATCGTGACTGAGGCTGTAGGTTCCCTTCTAGACGCCTGCGGAGAACTAGAACTGTCCACCATCTCGATCTGCACAGGAGACATCAACGGAATGAGTAAACAGAGGCTACGACGCCTCCTGGAAGGCGCATTCCGCGGAACAGCAACCAAGGTCCTTGTGTGTACCAACCAGATCTCCGTGCCCCCCACAACCGACAGAAGACAAATTTCTGGAAGAATTACACGCTTCTGCGATCGGAGGACACAAGGGAGTCACTAAAACGTATAAAAGGTTAAAGGAGAGGTACACCTGGCAAGGGATGAAAGAAGACGTACAAGAATTTATAAGGAACTGCCGAAGTTGCCAGTTGAAGAAACTAGTCCGGAACAAGACGCGCCAGCCGATGATCCTTACAGACACACCTGGTGCGGCCTTCGACAAAATATCAATGGACATCATGGGACCACTCCCCACGACTAGCACCGGCAACACATACATCCTTACAATCCAGGACGTTCTTACCAAATACTCTCTAGCCCTACCTCTAAAACAAGCCTCCGCCATAAACGTGGCCGATGCCTTCACGAACGATTTTATTTGCACATTCGGAGCCCCGAGAGCCTGGCTCACGGACCAAGGCTCACATTTCCTTAACGCGCTGATGCGAAATATCGCACGAAAGTTTCGCATAAAAGAATACAAAACAACCGCCTATAGACCACAATCAAACGGGTCCGTCGAGCGATCCCACCACGTGCTATGGGAATATCTAAAACACTTTGTAAACAAAAGGCACGAATGGGACGAGTACCTAAAACTCGCCACATTCTCCTACAACACCAGCGTGCACGAGGGGACACTATACACCCCACACGAATTGGTGTTCGGAAAAACAGCCCGTGCACCGTCAAGCGATCCGCCCATAGAGGAGAAGAACGAAACTTATAACGAGTACCTCGAGCAATTATTCACTAAGATACAAGATGTACAAGAAATAGCACGTAAAAATCTAAATAAGGCCAAAGTTAGATCTAAGGAGTATTACGATAAGAAACTAAATGTACATAGTTTTAAGCCTGGAGACCAAGTGTACTTACTAAAAGAACCCAATAAAGGGAAACTGAATGACCAATATACCGGTCCTCATGAAATCCTAGAAATAATACCCCAAAATAATCAAACTTAGAATAAGAAATAAAACTAGAATAGTGCATGCCGACAAGATCAGAATTGCCAAAACAAAGAAACCCCCACCTGTTCGCCAAACCCCCCCTAGAGTAACTTAGTATATAAGACCAAGCACTCGCCGCGTAAGTCACAGTATTCGTTCAACCATGAAGCTCCTACTAGCTTCCGTCTTTATCATATCGGCACTTAACCCACATGCCAATGGCCTTCTGGGATACGACTGCAAAGGCGAAGGCCTTAACGTTACCGTCCTATCCCTAACAGACATCGGGGAATGCCAATTAGAAGACATCGAGCCAATCACTGAAGAAATCTACGTACAACTTCTGCAATTAAGCGAATTCAACCACGCCATCGGAATGCAGTGTCGGATAAAAATAGATCGAACGATCTTATACTGTGGAATGCACTCACACACATCATCGGTTCTCAACGGAAAGCTAGACTACATCTATGAGATCTCCGCCGAGACTTGCCGAAAACTGCAAGACACTGGCACTATCTTCCTCGGAGGAAAAGACGGATTAATAACCGGAGTCAAGGTTAACGCAACGACTACGCGAGCGGTCACCCTAGCAGGATCAGTCTCAGTAGATGGAAGGTGCTCAGGATCGCAATACAGCGACCCTTACGGCACCTGGGACAACGTCATAGTCCAAGCATCGGTAAGGATAACACTCCGGAGAATGCAGCTATCAGTAAAGCATGCGACCAACGAAGTCATACTCCCCTACGGGACGAGATGTTTAGCCACCGAAGGTGAATGCTACGACGCAGATGGCACAATGACATATTGGACCGTAACTCCAACGGATAGCTGTCAGTTCAACAGGTACGACGTGCTTTACGAAGGGATGGCACATAGACTATCCCCCGAACCATCACAAGAAGAGTCACCTACCGTATACACGGTAACCACAAAAGATACGACATTTGCACTCGCGCGGACCTCCTACACCAGCGTGTGCGACTACAAGATAATTCAAACGAAGCACCCGAAACTTTTCATTCTTGAAACGCAACCAGGACGCACCTTCAAGACACAATCCAACACGCCAACCGACAACCTCGATATCTTCTCCTACGTTAACAGTAAGTTCATCTACGTCGAAAGACACATGAGGACGCAATTGACACAGCTATACAGAGATATCATGAGTCAGAAATGCGCCCTCGAGAAACAGGTGCTGGAAAACGCACTGTCGCTTTCGAGCATAGCGCCAGACGAGATGGCGTATCGAATAATGAAGGGACCTGGATACACAGCCATCACAGCAGGAGAGGTGATCTACATTGTCAAATGCGTCCCGGTTTCCTGCAAAATGCGGCAAACGGAGGAATGCTTTTACGAATTACCGGTATCACACAACAACGCATCCTACTTCCTATCGCCAAGATCACGAATCTTAATCAAGAGCGGCACCATCAAAGACTGTAACGAACTGCTGCCATCGATGTATCGGATCGATGAAGCCTGGTACAGGATGATGCCACGACCAGTGGAAGCGGTGCCACCCCCCCGGATCCAACCGCTGACTAAACCCCAGTGGAAATATGTCAGCCCAGCTAACCTTGCTACCAGCGGGATATACTCCGCGGCAGACCTCGACCGATTGAAGAACCATATCATGTTCCCCATTGAAAAACCATCAATGCTGAACACTTTGGCTCAAGGAGCAATGGGCCAAACAGTTCCTCAAGGAACTATTTCACTTTACAACCTCCTTGACGAGAAATCGCTAGAGAAGATCGCGGAAAGTGCAGGAGCAAGGATATGGAAAAATTTCCTCACGTTCGGATCAGCAAGCGCCGGAGTCATTGCAATAATTCTACTCGCAAGACTCACCAAACTGATAATAGATTCAGTAATCAGAGGATACGCACTACACACTGTGTACGGATGGAGCATCCACCTCTTAGAAGCAGTATGGAGTTCCATCACACACCTGTTACTGCACCTGGCAGGAAGGAAGAAAACCGATGACGAGGTAATAAGCCCAGAAGCACCACCGCCCGAAGAAACACAACCAGTAACAAGAAAACGCGTGCGATCTTGAAAACATGAGCGAAGCAAATAAACCCCAGCGACTAATTAATTATGGCGAACTTAATAAATACTTGCGTTCTAGCCAGTAAGTCTCATTTGTTTGTATTAACAAATGTTGGAACATTGTCCAACATTCTTCTTTAAGAGGGGAGGTGTTACGTCCGTCGTTGCATCCAAACAATTTCCAGCACTTTAATTTCCGAAATTGTTTAAAAACTTTTGTAACAATTAAAAAAAGAAAACCACATTCAAATCTCGCGGGAGCCATCCGCCATACTGATCCGCCATATTGGACGCCATTTTGGACGCCATTACACGTGGCGTGATCACTGAACTATATATATACTGGAAGAGGCACTGGGTTGTCTGAAGCGTGCTAACAAAGAGAGAAGATTCCGGGGCAGCCTGTCTTTGTTGTACAGTCAAATCCAAAAGTTTATGCTAGTAAGCAAAGAAAAATTTCTCTCTGTCACTTGAATAACTTTAATAAACTTTTAACATCGACTGTACGGTATCGTTCTGCGCAGGCGCAATGACGAAAAGAGTGAGACAGCTTGCCCCTAAAATCTATCTGTCTCTGGCACGTTTTCCGTTCATGGGCTGCCTATGCCAGTGCCTCTTCCAATATATATATATAGTTCAGTGGGCGTGATCGCGCAGTTTTTCCTCCGACGCCAAACGATGCAGAGCATCGCCTCGCGTTCCACGTGCTCGGATAAAAATCAAAGCGGAAGACATCTCAACTCCCGAAATACAGTAAATTGCGTAGTGCATTAATAGTGCGTTAGTTTTTAGAAATAATAGTGCGTTAGTTCCTAGAAATAATCAAGTTCAGTTCAGAAAAGCGTAACATTAAAGCATTAACTAGTGCAAATTGTGCGCATAATAGAAGTGCTAAAAATGTACAAATTATTACGCTGAGTTAGTTAATGTTCAACAGAAACATATATATAAGTGCCTAAACGATAACTGTACTCGAAAAGCGCCAAATCTACCCGACGCTTCTAGACGACTCTGGAACATTCCAGAGGCTTCTAGAACATTCTAGAAGCTTCCAGAACATTCTAGAAGGTTCTCGATGTCACACAGTCACGAACGCCCCACCAGACCTGGAGAAACGTTAGTGGACAAGAAGTGGGAACGACGCTATACCCCTCCCACGCAGCATTCCCACCAGAAATTTAGAGTATAAGAAGAGGCACCCAAGCCGAAGAAAGTCAGTCTCGTCTCGACCTCAGCTCTCGTCTCAATCTCAGCTTCGGCTCAGTCAGTTCTAAGCCGGAGTTCTTCAGTCTCAGTCTCGATCTTCCACGAGCAAGCGAGCCCTCTCAAGCCTCTTACAGGCTTTACTATTATTTCCATTTCTATTTCTAGTTCTAGTTCTAGTTTAATTCAAGTTCGATTTCTGTAACGAAAAGTCTGATTGTATTAGTGATAGAATATATACATATTTTTATACCTTAAACTCAGTGTTAACATTTTTTATGAACGCCTACATCTTAGTGCAAGACTTCGGATTTTCGGTTCGCATCATATGCCACAGTGAAATTGCTGTTCTAGTGCACATCAGCAGCACTAGTAAGGTTACTTGGCATACTAGGCTATTTTAAATTCTACTCGCATCCTTGTTGAGTTATTGTTCGAGTGCGCTCCAGCAGAACCAATAGGGCAATAAGGTACTCGAGAGAACCTCATGGCCAAGCCGAGCTGCAAATCTATTGTTAAAAGCAATGCATAGAAAAACTCGTCGCGGTGGTATTAAAAACCGCGCTATGCGGCTGCAAAATCTTTTTCGTGGATTGAACGACTCTCGTAAATACAGTACTTGGTTAGGCGTGTGATCACCCTGTGGATGATCCAGAGTACGAAAAACTCTTTGTACCTTCGAAACCCGTTCAAGTAAACGCGAGCGCGACAAACGCGAGTGCAAGTGTGAATCCTCGTCCCTATCGGCTCATCCCTATAACCTTCAACACGACGCCGCAGCAACAGCATCAAGGAGCTCAGGACTGCCGATACGTTCCTCTGCCGCCAGACGAATCCAGGAACAGCTACGAGAAATATCGACAACAAGCGACGGCTTCCAAGGAAGGACCTATTCCGCATCACGGTAAGTAAGCCGCCATCTTTTCCGTTCGCGTAGTGACGCCAAGCCGCCGCCATCTTTTCTTGTACGCGTAGTAACGCCAAGCCGCCGCCATCTTGACCGTGTGGCATTTTCTCGCTGACGCTACCCTTGTTTCAACGACCGTGCCTTTCTCCCTAACACCACACTCTCCTACCCGGTGAACTCGAGCGCGCACCGCACCGGAGCGCTCATCGAGTCGCTCTCTGGCGCGCACCACACCGGAGCGCTCCATCCTGACCTAACGTCCTCGCATTATGTTACTGCGTCTCAAATCATGGCTCGTTCCCGTCGTTCGGGTAGAATAGAGAAATTAAAACGAGCACGTCGCGAACTTTACACTGCGCTAGAAAATTGTTACCCTGCATCATCTATCGTTGGAAATAAGACACGGATAATAAAATTTGAGATACCGTCGCCGCCCCTACAAATAAGATTGATATCCCGAAAAAGAGTAATATCGTCGGAAGTGATAATTATATCGCCGGAAGTGATAACGTTGGACTAAGAGCAATATCGCCGGAAGTGATAACGTTGGACTAAGAGCAATATTGTCGGAAGTGGTAACTATATCGCCGGAAGTGATAACGTTGGACTAAGAGCAATATCGTCGGAAGTGATAATTATATCGCCGGAAATAATAGCGTTGGACCAAGAATTGTATCGCCGGAAGTGATAACGTTAGATTAGCGCTGAATTGTACTAGAAAGTACTTGGAACGATCATGCGTTTTTCCTCCCTCCCCGTGTTCTCTAACGAACTAATAGAGTGGAGCTGGTCCGCGTACTGCATGTTTCATCGTTACTATACTCGAGATCATAGCCGTAAGTCCGTCGCACAGCTCTGCGCGCCTTGCTATCGTGATTTAGAATCCGACGTACGCAGGGAATACATACACTGCACACGTCACGGGCTTTATATAGGTGAAGACGAGATCCCTCTCACACGCTATTTGGAATGCTCCTCTTCTAGTGTTATCTTGACTGAAGTCCGACCAGATACAGATTTCATTGACTGTCCGGACGTATTAACCGGATTTTTAGAATATCTTGTTCGAACAGGGGAACGCCCCTTCCTCTCTGTTGTGCGCCACCTTGCCGTGGTGGAGGGGCTCCCCTGGGAGAAATCCCAGGGGTCTAAGAGCGCACACATGGAAGGAAAACCATGTTAAAAAACCCGGGCAGGTCGGGCTCGTGAGGGGGGTTATCCCAATCGACCTAGAAGTGGAGTCTCTGAAGTAACCTCCCGTGGAAGACAACCACGTTAAAAAATTACGGTTTATGAATATAATGGTTAATACGGAGAGAATCTTACCGCCCCAGGGGTCCCGGAGCCCCAGGGGCCGGCGCAGGGGGGGGGTAGGGCCCCCCCCCCTGTGTCGTCATCAGACGACGGGCGGTGTGGGGCGTGCGCCGCAGGCGCCCCACGCTATAGGGCATCTGCGAGGAGTGGTGTGGCACTCCGGACTTTAGTCCGGGATGCTTTGGTGGGGTTCCTCCTTCTCCTTGAGGAGGAGGAGCCTAGGACGAGGTGTATGTGCTTGGGGGGGGCTCGCCCCCCCGAGTTGTACGGGAGGCGTAGGACCTCGGACTTGTTCCGGGTCCTACACCTCGGTTTTGAAAGGAGGTGGGAGGTCTGTGTCTCGTAGGATGATCGGGATACAGACCTCCCCGGAGGTTGGTGCCCCCCCAGGTGCTTCAAGTGCCTGGGGAGGGGGCACATTCGAAGGAGGTGTCCCTCCGCCATCGACCGCAGCGGGGTTTGTCTCCGCTGCGGGGCGGGGGGACACTTGGTAGGGCAGTGCGTGGCTAAGGCCGCGCACTGCTCCTTGTGTGAGGAGGCCGGGCGCGTGGCGTCCCACCGCATCGGTGGGCCCACGTGCCCGGTGGGTCCCGCCCGGGAAGGAGGGGAAGAAGAGGAGGAGGAAAAACAAGGGAGGGGGGTCCTACCCCCTTCCTCGGTACCTGGGGAGGGGCCCCCGTCCTTGGACGGGGTGCCTCTTCCCCAGGAGGAGATTATGGAGGTGGATCCTCCTTCTGGGGGATCCACCTCAGAGGGGCTTCGGACCCCTATGGTGGTGGAGGTGGGGAGGGAGGAGCAATCCTCCCTCCCTTTTATAGAGGTGAGTGGAGACGGGGGGGAGAAGTCCTCCCCTCCCCATGGAGGTAGATAAGAGGGAGGGGGAACAATTCCCTCTCTCTCCTATGGAGGTGGGTGAGGCTAGGGGGGAGGATTCCCCCCCCTCCCCATTAGAGAGGTTGAGGGGGGGACGGGAGACTTAAAACTCTCCCGTCTCCTCCCCACGGTCACCCTCGAGAGGGTGACCGACAAGGAGGTGGGGGCGGCATCCTCCTCGGACGCCGTCCCCGCTACGGCCAGGAAGAAACTCAAGGGGGGGCCACGGCCCCCTCCAAGGGTAAAGATAAGGGGAAGCCAAGACTCCCCCCAAGGCGGAAAGCCGAGGGGGGGGGCCTGCTCTTCCTAAGTCGAGGAGGTCGCCGCTTTCACCTCTGGGGGCGGCTCTTCCGGTGCCGTCTGCGGCGGGAGTGAAGGGGGAGAGGGGGCGGAGCTCCCCGTATCCTTTGCCCTCCTTCACCGTTCCACCGTCGTGGAGGGCACTCTCGAGGGAATCCTGACCGCCTGGGAGAACAACGCCGTCCCCCCGCACCTTGAGGTGTTATGGGAGACGGTTGTTGAGGCGGTCAGGATTCGGGACCCCCGCATTGCCGGGGGTCTCAAAAAGATTAAAGGGGGGAGCGAGGGAACCAAATTTTTGGCTACCGTTCTCCCCAGGGGATCCGGCAGCGTCGATGTTATCAAGGACACCGTCACGAGACTGGCAACGGAGCATTCCGGGTGGGAGCTCCGTTGCCACGTGACGGGTGGCCAGCGTCGGCGCTAAAAATATCATAAATGAAAAGGTCAAGCATGTTCAAAAATAAACCCTCAAGAATTTGAATTTTTACAAATTTTTACAAATGATTATCTAATAATATATCACCATAAAAAGTAACTGATATATTTACAAGGTGCCAGTTCAAAGTGAACATATATAAAGTGTATATTAACTAAATAAATTAATAAAATAAATAATATAATAAATTTAATAATATATTACCACGAAAAATAACTGATATGTTATTCAAGGTGCAAATTCAAAATGAACATACATACATAAGGTGTATATAAGTAAAATTGATTAAAATTTGACTCTAAGTGAAAGTACATAAGTGATATGTTATTCTTAGTGCACAAAATATAAAAGTCGTTTATTGAAGTTTGATTTGAAATTTATACAAGCCTGGACAATGAAAAATAGTTGCTTGTAATTCCAGAGTACTAATTTGTTAATGACTCGGAAAAAGAACATGGCGGCCTGCTCTCAAAAAACTTCGATGCGTTTCTCAGTATCCACTTAGGAATAATAATAATACTTACATTCCGATTCATCCGACACAACTTGTCTCTCTGACTATTCAATAAGTAGTACTGTTAAATATCAATCACATATGTCACCCTGCCCAGAGAGAGAGAGAGAGAGAGAGAGAGAGAGAGAGAGAGAGACGGAGAGAGAGAGGAAGAGAAAAAGAGAAGCGCAGCGATTCATCCGACACAGAGAGAAGGAGAGAGAGAGAGAGAGAGAGAGAGAGAGAGAGATAATGCAAATATTTAAATTAATCATTATCAAAACACTGTTACATTTTATACATGCACTTTAAGAAGCATCTCACTTACTTTTCAGAGTCAAATTGTGATAAATTCTGTATCTATATTTTAACGATATTTATTTTGCATTTGTATCTTGAATAATTAATATCTGATTTTTTTTATTACGTTGTATGTTACGTCAGATAATCACTAACCTTTTTAAGCGTGTAGCTTCTTTGTACTTGATATAAGAACTTTTTTATTTATGAATTTTGGATTTATTTAATATTTACCCGTTTCAAGCAATAAGACAACACTTTTTGACCATAAATTACTCGCTGAAAATACGGTATAACAAATTCAAAATCGGAAATTCATATGAAAATTCGAAATTTTACTACAGAAAGGTTGGAGATTTTTAATCTAAACCATTTTCATAACTCTTTCATTTTAATTATTTATTCCATCCATCGAAAGTTTTTTGAGAGCAGGCCGCCATGTTCTTTTTCCGAGTCATTAACAAATTAGTACTCTGGAATTACAAGCAACTATTTTTCATTGTCCAGGCTTGTATAAATTTCAAATCAAACTTCAATAAACGACTTTTATATTTTGTGCACTAAGAATAACATATCACTTATGTACTTTCACTTAGAGTCAAATTTTAATCAATTTTACTTATATACACCTTATGTATGTATGTTCATTTTGAATTTGCACCTTGAATAACATATCAGTTATTTTTCGTGGTAATATATTATTAAATTTATTATATTATTTATTTTATTAATTTATTTAGTTAATATACACTTTATATATGTTCACTTTGAACTGGCACCTTGTAAATATATCAGTTACTTTTCATGGTGATATATTATTAGATAATCATTTAAATTTGTAAAAATTCAAATTCTTGAGGGTTTATTTTTGAACATGGCTTGACCTTTTCATTTATGATATGTTAATTCAAAAAATATTTTGGATCATGCCTCCCCCTAGAAAAAATTCTAGTGACGCCTATGTTTGGCACTAATACATGTATTCCACGTTTCGCGAATAATACAATCAAGATGTGGTACATATAATCTAGAGTAGTGCACTAATTTCATGAAGATATCAATGAATAATAATTTTAGAAATTTATTTTACATAATTTATTTTATGTTTTTTCCATTCTTTATTTTACCTGTATAGTTACATTAATTTTAACCCGTCTATGTGAGTTTTTTTTATGAAAATGTACTTTTTCTAAATTATCTGAACTCATACAAAATTCAATTATATATATTTTAACAGAAGGTGTATTTGACTTGTTATTTTATGCTTTTATAAAGTTAAAATTTCTCTTCTATTATCGTCCTCCTTCAAATATTAATTTTCGAAAAATGTTAGCGTAACAATCCGATTTAACATACGGTTAATACACTATATTTGTAAAATTCTTTTCATGACGACAATACATTAATTTTATATGAGACCAATAAAAAAAAATTCACAAAAATAGGAACAAATTATAATATTACTTTCAGTTTTTGAAAAATTCATAAATATTAAAAATTATTAAATTTATATTATATAAAATATATGTAAGTTTCACATGAGTGTATGTTACGCATATACGCTCACATAACCATGTACACTTAAAAAAATATTATAATTAGTAACTATTGTTTTGTAGTTGTTATATGACAATAAGATTTTACAAATAAATGTTATCTTTCCTGCATACATGCCCGTGACATATATGTTTGATTTTTCACTGATAAATTCACTTAAACAAAAAATCGTGATGTTACTTGTTACTTGTTGCTCTATGAATCGATTTCAGAATTCAGTGGAATCCGGAGTCGTAACGCTGTTTCTCCATCCATCCCGTCCATTTTCCTGAATTTCATGACCTACATTCATGTAAAAAGTAATAAATATATTGATCGCATACTTATTTGATTTCAGTTAAAATTATCACACTTTGAAATTTGAACAATCAGTAAGATTTATCCAACGAAATTTAAAGTATAATATAAGGTATGTGTAATATGTAAATTTAATATTTACAATATACAGGGTGCGTCAGGTATTTGAGGACACTCACATATGTGCTTGGCACTTCATAGCAATTGATTTTTTTTTTTTTCACTTCAAATTATAAATGGAGGACAATAAGCTAACTCAGGAAATGAAAAGACACGCTGTTATCGTCGCTATACACGCGAATCACAGCGATCTTGAAATCTCTCGATTTTTGAAAGTCGCCCGAAAGTCGCTCCTTTGTTAACAAAGTTCGTCGAGAGTTAGAAGTATCTGATGGCAATGTGGAAATTGTTGCCAAGTGCAAAAAACATGAAACAGGACTCTGCTCCTTCACACAAAACAATGAGAACGCAAGACTGGATGTCCGAGAATCTGCATGATCATATAATCCTAAAAATGTGGTCCCTCAGCTCCCCGGATCTTAATCCTTTAGATTATTATGGGGCGTTGTTGAACGGGAGACCAATAAACATCTCCATAACACTCTTGATTCCCTCAGAGCAGCTATTACCAGAGTAATGACCCATATGGACGAGGATCACTTGATTCGAGCATGCACGTTTCTGACAGAGAATTGAAGCTGTTATTGCTGAAGGGGATTTTATCGAATAATTGTATAGCACAGAGGTCACTTACTTTGCTGTAAAAGTTTCATTAAAATAAAACAAGTTTTTTAAAAAATATACAAATTTTAGTTTTTAAGTCAATATGTCCTCAAATACCTGACGCACCCTGTATATATTTATCATATCGCGTGTCATTATAAATTGTACAATTGTACAACATGTGTGTGTGTGTGTGTGTGTGTGCGTGCGTGCGTAGCGTGCGTGCGTGTGTGTATACATGTGTATATATATGTATATGTATGTATGTGCACACACACACACACACACACACACACACACACACACACACACACACATTGTATATACACGCACACATATATAGACCTCTATTTTCTCAAAAATGTACAATTTGTAATGACACGCGATATGATAGACTATAGAGCTATTAGCTACAGGCCAGGTCTGTTATTTGTGACTGAACTAGCGTGTACTCGTTGTGATTTAAATGGAATACATTGTGACCATCGGCCACCTACCTATCTATTTCTACCTAGAAATATACCTATATATATTTAGGGATATATATTTAGGAATACAAATAAGATATAACGCTAAGAAGTTAAGAAAACTTTCAGGCACTAAACTCCTATATGATTCAGAATAGAATTTTCTCGAAAAAAGCAGACACTCTTTTCGGGGTATAAAAAAAGGTACCCTCAAATAATACGACACAGTCCAATTAAAGCAGCTCTCAAGAGCAGTTTGACGAAACTAAGTCCAAAAGTAATTAAGATTAAGAATGTATAATACTGTTATAAGCGAAATTGTGAATAAATAATTGTTTTTTAAGGAAAAAACTCTCTTTCGCGAATTTTACAACATAAAAAGAAAAGTTTCAGGAGTGACAAAGAAACTTTTATATAGCCGAATGCAATAAAACGAAAGTCTTATATGCACACACGCACACACGCACGCAGACACACACACACGAGCGCGCGAGCGCGCGCGCACGTGCAACACGCACGCACACACACACACACACACAATAATACACACAGTCACAATAATACACATCATCATCAAGCATATGTGTATATATATATATATATACACATATACAATATATATACAATATATATAACATAAATATAATTTGTTTTAAGCGCGAGTGATATTTATCTATTTTATTGATTGGTTTATCGGCGCGATCGTACGATAAATAGATTGATGATTGTTAATAGAAATATAAAATTTTTGTACATTCAAATGTCACGATTGATTAACGCGTTTTCGAACATTTCTTCGTTTATTTATTTAAATGTTTTGTACAAAGTATATAATTTTTGTTGAAGCATATGGATTACATAGCTTTTGAAGCTATGGAAATCATTAAAAATCATCGTATTATTCATTTTCCATCTCTACATTTAGTATATGCATTATTCAAAGAACACGAAAATGAAGATACTATATCGTATAGTGGATAATAATATATATAAATAATGGTTGTAAAATAATTAAAACTAAAGAATACATGGAAATTTACGTAATTAATTCTTTCAGTAATCTTGACAAAATGAAAAAACGTGGAGGTTTTTATTGGTTACCACTATGAAAAAGTTATTATAATGTACAATCTTATAAATTTACTACCTAAATTAATTATATTATGCATATAATTTACTTGCATATAATTTACGCCTCTTATTGTATGTTTACCTCATCAATAATTAGAACTAATGTTATCTATTTTATATTATATATCTAGTTTTCTTATATATGTTGTTGTTGTTTACAAGGTTTTTATGTTCGGGAAGTAAAAACTTGATTGCCTACACTATTTCCTCACACGTAAGAAAATATGCACCTGTGGATGCCTTCCTCAAAAGCCCCTTGGATCTTTTGATCTTTTGTCTCATTGCTAAAAGAGTGAGACAATGAAGTTTAATACTTTAGTATAAATAATACAATAAATACGACAAAATTTCAATGAATATTACTTACGGAGATTTGAAATCTGATATTAATTTCTCAATCGTTTAATGAATCTCATCTACCATTTCTAAGTTCTCAATAGAATTGGTAATAATAAATAATACTCTATAGTCTCTCTCAACCATACATTCTTTACAGCTATTTGTAATTAATCAGCTTTATTAAAAATGTTTAAAAATTTTAGACAATTTCCCTAAAATGTACAAATTATGCTAAAATGTACATTTCCGTAATAATATTGCAAATTAAATATTCATTCAGTTTGAGTTTTTTAATGATGTGATTACTAGACCAATTCGCACATTTCAAGGTACAATAAATCACAAGATAATGCAGTGAGAAGGCTCTTGTTGATGTGATCTCTGTAAACAAATACATTTTTTAAATGTATATTTGATAACCTGTTACTTAACCTGAGTGTCGCAACAAACTAAAGGTAACAATCATTGCAGCTTTTGTTGCATCGAATATGTTCGCAACTAAATATAGTGAATAACATTATGTATTTGTTTGAAATTTAAAAACTGTTATAATTATTCAAACTTATAATTGTGCCATTTTGCAGGAAAAACAGACAAGAAGAAAGTGTTATGCAATTTAAATTAAACAGGAGTAAAACGGAAGACAAATATAGTACGTCATAGTCATACATTTAAAAGAATACATGAATTATTGGTGGTAGATATAGCTGAATTCTTGCACTTCTCTTAGGCACACAATGATTCGGCAAAAACTCATTGTCGTTTTAATACTAGATTTTGATTAAAATTCAAATTTATTTGTAATAAAGGACATTTTCAAACTAATAAAAATGATCGTCATAAAAGATTGACAAGTGTTATAGATTCGATTACTACTATACACATATAATTTTTATTATGTTAAATTATCATTAAAAAATAAATTTTATGTTTTTTCTTTCTTTCAGAATTAATAGTCAAAAATCAAAATTTTAATTTTTCCAAAAATCTTGACATTCTCTCTTATTACTGGCGAAATGGTATCAAATGTTGGTATTAACTGAATGTCAATTATTTATCATTATATTAATACTCGTTGGATTCATAGCGAAAGATCCAGTCGAATAATATGTTATGGTTTTATTCAACAAAGAACATTATATCTACAAGTCAGTATATCGTATATCCTCCTTTATTTTATTTATTTTTTATTCTTATTGATTTATCACGAATTTGGCCTTCAGCCTCACTATATTAATACTCATATTAACGACAAATTACTTAATATTTTACAGATTACACGATACTTCTTTTACTTTTTATCACCGATTTTCTATTACATTGACTGTCTTTTGACTCACTCTTTTTATCAATTTTTTTTTGTTTCGTCATTTATTTTATGTATTTTTACTTTTATTTATATTTTAAGAATTCGGCCTTTAGTCACACTGTATCAACACTTATAATATTCTTTATATATTTACTAGACGTCACCTTTTAATTACACAGGCACACAAAAAAAATTTTTTTTTTTGACCCGAAGTGCGGATATACTTTTCCTGGTTAAAATGACTCCCTGAATTCGAATCCGAGGCCAGAATTACGCCATCACCCTCCAATTTTTCTTAATCTCAAAAAAATACCCTAAAATCTGCATTTTTCGCTTTGGTTGGATTAAACGTTAGTTAAAATCTCAAAAATTGATTGAATATAACTGCAGGACCATATATTATATGTATTTTGATGTAGTGAGTGTATTGAAAATCATATGCAAAACGCATGCAAAATCCCATGCAAAACGCATGCAAAATCCCATGCAAAAACGCATGCAAAATTTCATATGCGATTGCGAATAAAGTTTTCTTTACTCCTTCTTTCTTTTATATCGAATTCTTTTATCTTCAAACGACCGATGCAATGATTTTCTTTTCCCAATCAGTTTTTTTGGCTCAATGTCCCTTTTAAGCATCCAACAGAAATCTGCCATCATGTTTATGTCCCATCTTCCTTGATATCGTCGTTCCATTTCCTTGATATCTTGATGAAACCTTTCACCCTGTTCTTCACTGTAGTCGCCTAGGTTCTCTGGAAAGTAGTCAAGGTGAGAATCAAGGAAATGCAACTTCAAGTTCATCAAGCAACCCAATTTTTTAAAGTTTGCCAACATTTCCTCAACTATAATCTTCGCTCTTCCAATTTCCTAAGAAATTCTGAGCTACATTCTTGAAACTTAGCCATGCTGCTCTTTCTATATCACTCATTTTTGAGATAAATTTGTCGTCTCTGAATGCCGTACGAATTTGAGGACCATCGAAAATGCCCTCTTTTAGTTTAGCATCACTTATTTCCGGGAATTTTCCTGTTAAATAGTTGAAACAATCGCCATCTTTGTTCAGAGCTTTAACGAACTGCTTCATTAGACCAAGTTTGATGTGGAGAGGTGGGAGCAGAATTTTTGAAGGATCAACTAAGGGTTCAGAAATAACATTTTTTGTCCCCGGAGTAAAGTCAGTTCTATTTGGCCAGACTTTCTGTTCATAGTGTTTCTTCCTATCTCTGCTATCCCTTTTTTTTTTTGACCCGAAGTGCGGATATACTTTTCCTGGTTAAAATGACTCCCTGAATTCGAATCCGAGGCCAGAATTACGCCATCACCCTCCAATTTTTCTTAATCTCAAAAAAACCCTGAAATCTGCATTTTTCGCTTTGATTGAATTCAATGTTAGTTAAAATTTGTGCCTGTAACCAGGGCACCTCCACGTGGTGACGGTGGGCAACAGCTTCACACTGGCAAAGTCCCTGGGTAAACGGCTTGGATGCCGTCATGGCAGGCACAAATAATAACATTACGATGCAGGGACTCGGAAACCCAGTATCGGCGGCTGGTCAGGGTGGGAAAGCGGGCCCGCAGGCGTCGTCATCATGCGACCGCAGCTCTATAGTTGTGGGGAACCTGGCCTCTATAGAGTATGATGCTACAAGGAACCAATCAAGCAACCATCTTTGCAATAAAAGCCCTGATGAATTTTGCTACGTCTGCGGGGAGTTTGAAGTTGCGAAAAAACGAAGATCTCTATCTGAGAAACTGAAATCAATTTATAAAGATTGTTTCGGTTTGGAGGTAGTAAATAAAGATGTGATCTGGAGACCTCCTAGTATGATTTGCAATAGTTGCAGATCAATGCTTTCCCGATGGGACAGAAGTCGAAATGAGAAGGAATTGAAATTCATAAAGCCTATGATATGGTTTGAACCATCAAGTCGAGATGTTTGCTACATTTGTATGACAAATATCGTAGGTTTTAATTCAATTAATAAAACAAAACTCTTGTACCCCAATGTCCCTTCAGTAGAAAAACCAACAACTCTCAGAGTTGAATCTGCAGTCCAAGAACCTATGCAAATTGATGAAAAAATGCAAGTCGATGAAGTAATGCAAATCTATGAAGAAATGCAAATCTATGAAAACTCCGAAGAAGACGATGGAAGTAATAGGCGATGGAAGATGACGAATACCATCAAGCAGGTGAAAATAAGGCTCCTGAAACTTTTAATCAGGAAGAGTTGAACGACCTTATACGGGATCTAGGATTACCGAAAGATGGAGCCGAATATCTGGCCGCAGCATTGAAAAAGAAAAATTTGTTATCAAAAGGAACTACAATTTGTGGATATCGTAATAGAGAGAAAGAATTTCGAAAATTCTTCGCTAAAGACGAGAATGCTTCATTGACATATTGTTTAGACGTGAAAGGATTAATAGATGAATTAAAACTCAATGTTTACAAAGATAAAGAGTGGAGACTATTTATTGACTTTTCAAAGCGGAGTTTCAAAGCTGTTCTTCTCCACAACGGGAATACGTTTGCACCTATTCCAATAGCTCATTCAACGAAACTGAAGGAAACGTACCAGAATTTACGAATAGTATTGGAGAAAATAAAGTTTGCTGAACATCAATGGCAAATATGCGGGGATCTTAAGATTATAACTTTATTACTTGGGCAGCAATCCGGATTCACGAAATATCCCTGTTTCTTGTGTTTATGGGATAGCAGAGATAGGAAGAAACACTATGAACAGAAAGTCTGGCCAAATAGAACTGACTTTACTCCGGGGACAAAAAATGTTATTTCTGAACCCTTAGTTGATCCTTCAAAAATTCTGCTCCCACCTCTCCACAAACTTGGTCTAATGAAGCAGTTCGTTAAAGCTCTGAACAAAGATGGCGATTGTTTCAACTATTTAACAGGAAAATTCCCGGAAATAAGTGATGCTAAACTAAAAGAGGGCATTTTCGATGGTCCTCAAATTCGTACGGCATTCAGAGACGACAAATTTATCTCAAAAATGAGTGATATAGAAAGAGCAGCATGGCTAAGTTTCAAGAATGTAGCTCAGAATTTCTTAGGAAATTGGAAGAGCGAAGATTATAGTTGAGGAAATGTTGGCAAACTTTAAAAAATTGGGTTGCTTGATGAACTTGAAGTTGCATTTCCTTGATTCTCACCTTGACTACTTTCCAGAGAACCTAGGCGACTACAGTGAAGAACAGGGTGAAAGGTTTCATCAAGATATCAAGGAAATGGAACGACGATATCAAGGAAGATGGGACATAAACATGATGGCAGATTTCTGTTGGATGCTTAAAAGGGACATTGAGCCAAAAAAACTGATTGGGAAAAGAAAATCATTGCATCGGTCGTTTGAAGATAAAAGAATTCGATATAAAAGAAAGAAGGAGTAAAGAAAACTTTATTCGCAATCGCATATGAAATTTTGCATGCGTTTTTGCATGGGATTTTGCATGCGTTTTACATGGGATTTTGCATGCGTTTTGCATATGATTTTCAATACACTCACTACATCAAAATACATATAATATATGGTCCTGCAGTTATATTCAATCAATTTTTGAGATTTTAACTAACGTTTAATCCAACCAAAGCGAAAAATGCAGATTTTAGGGTATTTTTTTGAGATTAAGAAAAATTGGAGGGTGATGGCGTAATTCTGGCCTCGGATTCGAATTCAGGGAGTCATTTTAACCAGGAAAAGTATATCCGCACTTCGGGTCAAAAAAAAAATTTTTTTTGTGTGCCTGTGTTATTATTGCTTACATTTTAGAACATTGACCTGATTTCTCTACTCGGTTTTACTGTCTTTTTCTTTCTTTTTCCTTTATTTATTTATTACTAATTTTGTCTCCTTTGTCATACCATCAAATTGAAGCTGGCTCAGTCCGTACTTCGTTGTCACTAACAACAGACACCTTTTTACACTTGATTGTCTACATTATTTTATTCGTATTCTAAATTAACTCATGCGGAAATCTCTCAACGCGTTTAAACTTTAATAATAATGACCACCGGACTGAATAACATGTAAGTCTTTAATTTAATATGTACTTCTTGCATCTCAACGATTGTCACATTTCTGTATTATGTATTTACAGATTTACTTGAAGAGGACCTAAATTAAAGGTCAAAACGTTGTAATAAAGATTATTTTCATGTATCGGTTGCCAGTTTGACGTCATTTATTGCTCCTTCTTCAGTATATCGTATTGTATTTCTATATATCTTTCGAAATTCGAATATTGGGGTTTTAATAACAAATGCTCTTCTATCTTTATTATTACTATTAATACAGTATTAAAGAGTATAAAATATGTCGCAGAAATAAAAATAAAGAAAAGTGTATTGAGCAATGATAGAAGCAATGTGAGCATGAAACTATTATTAAACTATCTCGAAATTGTTTGATTTCTGCTCGTCATTGTATTATTTAGAATCTATTTATCAGTTGAATTCTATAAAACCGAGATTACACGGTGCATGGCTTGGCGAGACTATCGATGAGTTAAAAAGAGATAATTCATAAGGCAAATTTACTGAAAAGATTAACTAAGCCATGAGATCGTCGAGCCATGCGACGTAATCTCGGGTTAACAGATAAAACAAGTAATTTTGTTAGAAGTAGAGTACAAACAATACGATGAATATAAATTGCAAATTTGAAGCGTAAGAGAAAAAGAGTGATCATAATTCATGAACATTTGTATTTATTTTAAAATAATTGGTAAATGCGAGCAAATTAAATCGCTGTACGAAACTTAGCCCAAATCGTACTCCTATATTGCTATGGTAAGACTCGTCAATATTTTTCACGAACGTTAAACCTTTCCGTTTAAACCATTTATACTATCAAATCTTTCGCAGTCATCTCTTGTACAGCCATTTTGTTATCAATGTATACACCCAACGTAGGAAAAATAACTTCTCTAGTCCACTTGTAATTTTAGCCATTGCATCTGTAATCACTCTGGGTTTTATTTATTTCCAACCAGTCTCCAACAAGAAGCTCTCATTCTCAGTTTGGTATTGCGTTAATAGATAAAAGTTAGTGTCAACATTTAATTTGTTACATTTTTTTAATACGTTAAATAATGCAAGTAAATTAAATAATTACTCGAAAATGAAGTCCTTTCTCTCTGTTTCTTATTTTAAAGTAGTTTTGTTTAGATGGATGTTGGTATTTAATTTTAAAATTACATAGTATCATGAAAACCATCTCCTACTGATTTTGAGGTGCTCGGGGCATTTCTGAATTTAAGCAGTGATAAACGTGTAATAAAAAATTTATATTTGAAAGGAGACAATCATGCCTTTACTTACACATAAATATTTCTTGTTCTTCTTTCAAGCTCCATTGATTCCAGTAATTTGTCTAAATCCTTTAATTTTGTTGGATCAAGGCGATCCACATACGGAATTCTCATTGGTCCGGATACGGCGCCACCTGCGCGGTACTACCTTCTCTAGTCACTTGCCTATCTCTAATCTCTAAATCCATGTCTTAATATATCCTCTCCAAGGAAGCGCGTCCTTTGTACGGCTACAAATACATTCTTTGGCTAATCTTTACATAACAGTGTTTTTCATTAACCCGGTCTGCCTGCCGTTTTCCTGCGCCCTCTAACAGGTTATGGGCCCAGGCACTTGTCTGGAAAAGAAATCTCACGGCTCTACGACGAAGTGAGAAAGTAAGGGTGAGACACAGTGCACGTGTTAAACTTGTAACGTCGATTGCATAACAGATCATCCACGAAGATGAATTCCGGCGGACTAGTACGCATCGAGGCGCTCAATAAAGATAACTACGACAGTTGGAAAATGCAAATGGAGGCGCTGTTAATTAAAAACGATGCCTGGTCGTATGTGAACGGGCAACGCTCGAAGCCAGAACGAATCGACGGAAACGCGGCATCTGAAGCGGCAGAGAGAGATTGGATAGAGAAGGATAGCAAAGCCAAATCCGACTTGATTTTATCAATCAGTGCGAGCGAATTGAAACAAGTCAAAGGATGTAAGACCTCGCGCGAGATATGGCTAAAACTCGAGGGCATATACCAATCTAAGGGCCCCGCGAGAAAGGCCACGCTACTCAAGCGGCTCACCGTACAGAAGATGGAGACGGGGGGCGATGTGCGAGACCACATGGCTAAATTTTTCGACGCGGTTGATAAACTGATGGAAATGGACGTCGACATCCACCCGGATCTAATGTCGATCATGCTGTTATACAGCCTCCCTGCAGCGTACGAGAACTTCCGGTGCGCCATAGAGTCTCGAGACGAGCTTCCATCGCCAGAAATACTAAGGGTGAAAATTCTGGAAGAGAGTGACGCAAGAACAAGCTGTACGCCGTCCAAAGAGAATCAAGAGGCATTAGCCGTCGAGAGAAGAACAAGATCCAAGAGATACCAAAAGCAAAAATTCGACAAGAGTGACAAGGACAAAAAGGCAGGTCTAAAGTGCTTTGAATGCGGCAAGGTAGGCCACAAAGCATCCGACTGCTGGTCGAAGGGTAAGAAACAGAGCGCCAACAACACAGATAAAGTAAGTCTTTATGTGAATTCCGACGACGGTACGCAAACGGCATTGCGTGTAAACAATGATAGTTCGTGGTGTCTCGATAGCGGGTGCACTTCGCATTTGTGCAAAGACAAAAACGCGTTTACAAACATTGATTCTAGAGACTGTGGTAAACTTAACCTCGCGAGTGATAAATCGACAATAATACGCGGTAAAGGTTCGGTTGTCTTCTCGACCGATATCAAAGGAAAAACAAGTGACGTCGAAATAAATGAAGCGCTCTACGTGCCGGACCTTCGATCTAACCTCCTCTCAGTGGCAAAAATAACTGATCGCGGTCATATAGTAACTTTCGATCGTAACACGGCTAGAATATCGGACAGAAACGGCAATGTAAAGTTGATCGCGACGCGTAAAGATGATTTATATTTAGTTCGCGAAAAATCAAAGTACGAGTGTCAAACCGTCGAGAATCAAAGCAACGCGTTAAAGTTATGGCATCACCGACTCGGTCATTTGAACGCGCGCGATTTGCGAGAGGCGATTACAAGCGGAGCGATACGAGGACTGGACGCAGATAAATTAATTGGCGATTTTGAATGCGAGACATGCATTGAAGGAAAAATGTCTCGTCCTCCTTTTCCTAAAGAGTCAAGCGGCGCAACCGATATCCTAGAGCTGGTTCATACCGATATTTGCGGACCGATGAGGGTAACGTCTAACGGCGGGGCGCGATACTTTATGACTTTCATAGACGATTATTCCAGATGGTGCGAAGTCTATTTCCTTAAGAGCAGAGATCAAGCCTTTGAAAAGTTCGAAGAATACAAGGCATTTGTTGAAAAACAAGCATAATAAATCCATCAAACGACTTCGATCTGATAACGGGCGCGAATACGTTGGCAGAAACTTTGAAGATTTCCTGAAGAAAAACGGGATCAAACATGAGCTGAGCGCGCCATATAGCCCCCAGCAGAACGGCATCGCCGAGAGGATGAACAGGACGCTGGTGGAATCTGCGAGATGCTCCCTCATACAAACTGAGCTTCAGGCGTCATTTGGGCGGAAGCGGTAGCTACGGCATGCTACGTGAGGAACCGATGTCCTACGAAGAGTCTGGCGAGCAGAACCCCATATGAAAAATGGAGAGGCCGACCACCTAATGTAAGTTATTTCAGGCGTTTCGGAAGTGAAGCATACTGTTTAGACAGATCGCATAACAAGGGGAAGTTCCATCCCCGATCTCGAAAGGGAATACTACTTGGATATTCAGATAAATCCAAGGCTTATAGAATCTGGATACTAACAGAGAAAAAGGTGGAAGTCACCAGAGACGTTAAGTTCTTGAAGGATGTAGTCCCACCCCCGACGAATTTGATTGACGGATTGATCTCATCAGGGAGTCAGAAGACTTCGACTAACGACGACGACATTGGAATAGAATTAACGTCGAAGAATACGAATCTCAACGACATTGATGATGACCCCGATGTGCCACACGACCAAGATATGGGCAACGAAGGTGAAAATCAAGCGCTCACTCGACGAGGTCCGGGGAGGCCCAAGATAGTAAAGACAGGTAAACCAGGAAGACCTCGCAAGTTATATCAAGAACGTGAACAAGAAGATACGAACTTATGTGAAACAGCATACATGGCTGAGGTACCTACGAGTCGAGCACTATCAAGTGTGCATTCCGCTGAATGGATGGAGGCCATGGCATCCGAAGTCAAATCACTTATAAATATGAACACTTGGGAGCTAGTCGACCGACCTGATCATAATAGGGTCATTGGGAGCAGAATGGTCCTCAGAAACAAATACACACAGACGGGGGAAATCGAAAGGAGAAAAGCTCGAGTTGTAGCCCAAGGGTTTCTCCAACGCCCCGGAATTGACTTTCATGAAGTGTACGCCCCGGTTGCAAGACTGAGCTCAATTCGATTGGCATGTGCCATTGCTGCTCGCAACGGAATGAAAATCCGACAATTTGACGTCACGACTGCATACTTAAATAGCCCCATCAACGAAGAAATTCATATGGAAATACCTGAACTTCTTGAAGAAACGATAGAGTTCATCATAAGGAAAAAGGAGAAAGATATCAATCTCTACGCCAAGGCGAGGAACATGCTGAAGCTGCTGCGCCAAGGAGATAAGGTGTGTAAACTAAACAAAGCCTTATACGGCTTGCGTCAATCAGGACGTAGTTGGCTCGCGCGGCTAGACAAGGAGTTACAGGAGTTCGGCGTGAAACCTAGCGCTGCGGATCCATGCGTGTACCACGCAGGAGAAGCGGAAGAAATGATACTGATCATCGTGTACGTGGACGACATACTAGTAATGTCAAGAGATCTGAATCTAATTAAAAGATTAAAGACACATCTCTCTAAGCAATTTAAAATGAGAGATCTAGGCGAAGCCCAGCACTGCCTAGGCCTGGAATTCGGCAGGAACGAAGATTCAATCACATTGCGTCAGTCGGGTTATATCAGAAACATACTGGATCGTTTCGACATGTCCGACTGCAACCCGATATCAACCCCGTTGGAAGTGGGTACTAAATTAACCAAAGACGAAGATCGATACGAAGAAAAGCAACAACTACCCTACAGAGAGCTCGTAGGCTCACTCATGTATCTCGCCGTAGGGACACGTCCAGACATAATGTTTGTCGTAAGCCACTTGAGTCAGTTCAACGAATATTTCGGCAAGAGCCACTGGATCGCAGCTAAGAGGGTATTGCGATACCTGAAAGGAACCATCGATTATCAGCTGGAGTTCAAACGCCGAGATAGTCCACTCATCGGATATTCTGATGCAGACTGGGGAGGATGCGTCGTCGACAGAAGATCGTATACTGGATACGCATTTCTGTTCAATGGAGCGGCAGTTACGTGGAACTCAAAGAAACAGCGGACCGTGGCACTAAGCTCAACGGAGGCCGAATATATGTCTCTAACGGAGGCATCCAAGGAGGCTATTTACTTACGAGACTTCTTAAGAGAACTCGGTTTGCCTCAAGAGGAGAAAATAGTCATTTTCTGCGACAACATCGGCGCGAACAAGCTCGGGAAAAATCCCGTATTTCATGCCCGCACGAAGCATATAGATATCAAACATCACTTTGTGCGAGAGGTAGTGGCGAACGGAACCGTACTGGTGGACTACATCCCAACGGAAAGGATGGTCGCAGACGTTCTAACCAAGGGACTAGCGAGGGATAAACACTATTGGTGTGTCAACGAGTTGGGACTCAACTGAACGAGGCAATTCCATGGTGTGTCTCGAGGGGAAGTGTTGGATCAAGGCGATCCACATACGGAATTCTCATTGGTCCGGATACGGCGCCACCTGCGCGGTACTACCTTCTCTAGTCACTTGCCTATCTCTAATCTCTAAATCCATGTCTTAATATATCCTCTCCAAGGAAGCGCGTCCTTTGTACGGCTACAAATACATTCTTTGGCTAATCTTTACATAACAGTGTTTTTCATTAACCCGGTCTGCCTGCCGTTTTCCTGCGCCCTCTAACAAATTTATCTATAATCGCCATACATTGTTCATCAAAATCTGAACTTGAACAAGATCTACATTTACACAAGAATTAATTAAAAAAGTAGAAAATGCTAAAAAACAATTAGATTATTAAGTATATTATTGGACTTATTGGATCATAATTCAATCAAATTTTTATTTTTTAAATTCAAATAGTTAGCAATATTAATATTTATATTAATGTAGTTTAATATTTGTATTTATATAGTATATTGCATTTTATACGTGTAAAAAGAAGTAAGGAGCAATAAAAGAAATGGATAATGCGATAAAGAATTAATATTTAAAATAATACAATGCATTACTTATAAACAATGTCGGTTCTTCTCGTCTTCAAATCATCTTTCGCTTCTGCCTTCGATTTTATTAAATTTTTATTCAAATTTTCTGATTGTAAATAAGACCTGCATTTATACAAGAATAAATATAGAATAAAAAATGCGATAGAACAATTATCATTTCAAGTGTTTACATGTTATTAAGTATATTACTGGATCAGCAGTCGATCAAAAAAACTCTTTAAACTTACATGGTCATCAATACCTAACATACCTAAATATACATTTATATTTATAGTTTTTATATATTTATATTTGTGTCTTGCACGTGTAAAAAAAGTTTCTTGTAACTTGTAATATTTGATTGGATGTACATGGTAAAGAATTAATACGTACGAACTCTGCTTCACGCTATAGCATGATTAGATTTATTTTGAGTAATGTGTACATAGAATTAAAAAATTTAAATTCTAAATTCACGTCTCAGGAACTTAATCTAAATCTTTCCGTGTTAAAATGTTCTCAATTTAAAGTCGATTTACTTAAAGTAACTTTGAAGATAATATGACATACATACATATCTAATAATAAGTGAGATATGACTGTATTTGTTTTATATGACTGTGTTTAGGTATAACTGTCGCGGGTCTCCAACACGAAAGCCAAATATAGTATTTCACATTAATTGTTACATAAGTAGAAATTTGCAAATATATGTATGTACATTTAATTCATCGACAGAAAACAGCTCAGCGCATTATTCATGATGTTAAACATTAACTGTTTCCTTAATGCTTCGTCACACAACAATTGCAACCGCATCGAGCACTTCTTCTAATTCTACCGAATTGCACAGATGCATACTAAAACAAATAATTGCTTTTGAATAATTATTATTAGTTAATTACTTTTCTTTATTGTAAAATTTTTATTAAAATAGAAGATTTTTCTGTTCAGTTTATTTCTCAACCCATCCAACACTCTAACTATTTAAGAGTATTATACTTATTTAGGGGCTTATTTGCACCAACAATTGAAATCGATGTTGATTTTAAGTTGGTGATTTACTGAGTTTTAAAACGCAAATTATTTACTGCGTTAAAAAGTCCGGCAATCAATCGGCACGAAGCTTATTGATTGATTTAAGATCCAGGTCTGACCGTTTGGCGAATTTAAACATATTTCTTATTCATTATTTGATGTATGATCAAAGAGAATGAGAATATTTATGTTATACTTATTAAACACCCTGTATATTACCATTCTAATGAAAATTAAGTAAAATATAGAAATATAAATATATAATAATTGTATAAATAACTAAAATAACAAGAAAGAAAGTATATGGAATTTTAGACATCTATGGTTTTTTGATACCCAATAGTATTTACTGTTTAAAATTTAAAAGAATTTTGGTGAATGAATGAATGTCTCATACACACATAGCGCCAACATTTCCCGAATAATGCAATTTGTACTAATAAATTAAAGTGTTAGTTAATATTTAATTTATGAGATTTTTTATGTTTCAAAATTTTTATGTTTTAAGCAAAGTGAATAATTACCCATCACTTCTATCTGTTTCTTCTATTTTTCGTTTAAGTATCTGTGTCGGAATATTTGTTTGTCCATCAGTTTGTACTTGTTGTTCACTTTCTTGGACATCATTACCTCTTATTAATTTTGAAGAGGTCTTTGTAGATCTGCATATACAATGTAATTAATAAAAAATGCATTTAATAAAAACAAATGATAACATTTAGTGTGTAAATAGAAGTGTAATAGAAGAAAAAGAAATGTTCATAATACACATTACTTCTCTGAATAAGATTATAATCTTTAAATGTGTTTAAACATTTTCAAATTTATATAACATTTGTATCGTTTAAAATTGTATGTTGCTGATATTGTAGGTAATATTTAAAATCGAGTTTGATACTTTATTTTGATTCAAAATTTAATGCAGTTAATGCAATTTGTATTAAATTACAAAAAAATAGTAAAATAAAATAAAATTTTATTAGTTAAACATATAATATTTCAACATATAATATTTTTAAAAACTTTTGTTATGTTTTAAGATATTTATTTCTGATTTCTGATTTAATCATATTTTACTAATTAATTAAACTGATTTTATATTAATATCAAGTCAGTTATAATTTATTATATAACTATACATACGTTTCTAAATATTTTTTAGGTACTTGGTACATTCTTTACTCTTTTAAGGTTTCTTTGTGCTGTATTTACTTGAGTGTGCTTTTTCATATTTGACAAAACAGGCTAAAAGTCGAATTTATTCATAATAATATAAAAACACAGACAATCGCGCTTTTCCCAAAATTCCATATAATTATTCTATCAGTATTATAAAATTTTGTATTGACACTTTCTTTAAATTTACAATTTTTTTTCACTGTTAATCATGTCATATCTTTTTCATTCATATCAGTTTCAACCAGTTTCGGAGGTGTACTTACGCACAACGAGATAGATGTCTTTGTAAACTAAGTATTTTAATTACATTTATTTTAATTTGGTGTTTACATTCTTTGCACTTCACATATTTCTCATCAATTTTATCAAACTTGTCCCATATGCTTGGTCCATTTAATTCAGTCAGATCATAACTTGTAAAGCTTATGAAAGAATAAATCCGACAAGTTGTAAAATTAATTATATTTTCAATGACTGCATATTGTCATTATATTATCATTTACGCTCCTCTTAAATATTTTTTACTATCATATTTAATTTATACTTCATACTTATCGATATTTTAAATGTTTTTCGAATATGTACTTATATTTACCTGCAATGACTCTTTGAACGTAAATGAATCTTTAATAATCTTTCTGGATTTACTTTATATATTTTTACAAATATTTCACATTCTTTGCACTTCATATGATCGTCGTCCATTTCATCAAACATGTCCCATATGTGCGACCTTTGCTTCGATTTCCTGTGATCAATTTTAAAACCACTTAAGAAAATAAACGCAAAAAGATACAATAATAATTATTCTTTTATAATAACTGCGTATTGCTATCATACATACAAATACTTACATTTTTCTTATATATTATTTTGTCATTTTATTTTATATTCATCAACATTGCAAATGTTTTTTTTGGATATTTACTTACTGACATGTACTCAAGTGTCTCTTTAAATTTGAAATATCTTTAGCTTTATTTATAGTTCTTTCACATTGTATGCACTTCAGTCTTTTGCCGCCTTCCACTTCGTTGAACTTGGCCCATGTGGCGTGTGACTTTTGTTTCGCCTTTTAATTAAATTTAACTAAGTAATTAATTTTAAAGTGACTTATAAGAAGATAAAAACGCGACAGGATGTGGAAATAGTCCTTTTACAATAACTTCATGTTACTGTAATACAGGCACACTTTCCTTAGACAGTATTTTATCGTTGTGTTTGCTTTATGTTCATCAATATTTCTAATATTTTGCGGATTTTACTTACCGGCAACGACGTTCTTTCTTCTATCTCCTTTAAATTACATTTATTTGATTGCATAATTTATAAATAAATTATTAAAACACACGCCTTCAATTGCAAGATTAATACTGTTCCACAATGGTTGCCGTCTATTTTGTAATTTTGTTGTATGTTGTCACGTTCAAGATGTTCTAGTTCTATTATATCATAAGCATAAATGAAATATTAAGTCTCGCGTGAAAGATCACGATTAAAGAAAAATTTCCACAATGATTACACTTTACTAAAACAAGATTTTCTTTTGTGTAATGTTTCTACATCTGTTTTAACTGTCGTTATTTCAATCGTTCTGTGTGACTCAGTGTTTTGTACTAAATGTGATCACTGGATGAAATTATTTGAATATACATTTGCAAATTAGATACAAAAGGTCGAAGAAAGAGGGATATGATTCCTGGTCAGAATATAAATATTTATGTACTTTTAACCGTTTAACTGACACATCTTACTGCTTGTTATTTGACATTATTCTAAATTTATATTAAAACACACACAACGTCTGCTACATACGAGAATCACAAAGAAAATGAGAATATAGCATTTGTGATTTCTATTGTACATATAAAATTTTATATTATTCATAGTTATATTATTGTAGAACTGTGTGTGTGTGCGTGCGCACGCGTACATGTGTACGGATATGTCAAGTTTTTGTATTTCATTTTTATTTAAAATTCACTTTTTGTATGACTAGTATTTGTCAGGAAAATAATATAATGTCAGGAAAAATTAAAGAAATACAATAATATTTTATTACTTACCCATCACTTTTATCTGTTTCTTCTATCTTTTGTTTAAGTATCTGTGTTGGAATATTTGTTCGTCCTGCAGATTGTACTTGTAGTTCACTTCCATGAACATCGTTATCTCTCATTAATTTTGGAGTGGTCTATGCAGATCATTTATATACAATATGTTTAATAAAAACGCATTCAATAAAAAAATAGGTGAGGCTAGCAACCTGCCTATTGTAAAAAAAGAGGAATGCTCATAGAACTACCATTGTGGCCTCGAAGAGGCATAAGTGGTGGAATATAACAGGGCAAAGCCCTAAACTAAGAAGAAAAAGAAGAAGCATTTAATAAAGAGGTCGCCAAGTGGCGTCAACAATAAACATTTGGGAAGAAAAATTATGAAAAATTGTTAAAGAGATAGAAAAAAATGAACCGAAACAAGAGAGAAAAAAGAGAATTTTAGAACGATGTTGTTAAGGAGAATTAACAAGTATCTGACAGCAATACATGACGACAAACAGAGGCGTATCTAAAGAAAATAACTCCTAATACTGAAATTGCGCCCTTATCCAAATATCTAGTACTTATCTTTTTTATCATAATATCAGCTCAAAAAGACAAAAAAGAATTCTTTTTTGTAAAAAAAAGATCCATAGTATTAAAAATAATTAAGGATAATTAAAAATAAACATTATCTTTTTATAAAATCAGAATAAGTTTATCTCTCTTTCTGCACCAGTTTATTTTAAAAAATTAAAGAAATCACGTTATTTTCAGCATACAATTTTATCGAAAATATATTTTTCTATTGCCAAAAAAGTTGCATTTTTTTCGAAATCTTTAATTGGCTTAATAATAAAATAATTTATATTGTTGTTGGAAAATAAACAAAATAAATTATTTTATTACTGGACTGATTTAAGATAGTAACTATAGATAATTGATTTTAAAGTAATAATAACAAAATTAATTGCGTTAATAAATAAAAGTTAGTGTCAACATTTAATTTGTTACATTTTTTTAATACATTAAATAATGCAAGTAAATTAAATAATTACTCGAAAATGAAGTCCTTTTTCTCTGTTTTTTATTTCAAAGTAGTTTTGTCTAGATGAATGTTTGTATTTCATTTTAAAATTACACAGTATCATGAAAGCCATATCCCACTGATTTCGAGGTGCTCGGGGCATTTCTGAATTTAAACAGTGATAAACGTGTAATAAAAAATTTATATTTGAAAGGAAACAATCATGCTTTACTTACACATCAACATTTATTGTTCTTCTTTCAAACTCCATTAATTTCATTAATGCCATTGATTCCTGTAAAACCGCCATCAGTTCTTCATTAAAGTCTTGAACTTGAATAGGATCTACATTTAAACAAGAAGTAATTAAAGAAGTAGAAAATGGTAAAGAACAATTAGGTTACTAAATATATTACTGAACTTATAGGATCATAATTTAATCAAATTTTTATTTTTTAAATTCAAATAGTTAGCAATATTAATATTTATATTTATATTTAATATTTGTATTTATATAGTATATTGCATTTTATATGTCTAAAAAGAAGTAAAGAGCGATAAAAGGAATGGAAAATGTGATAAAGAATTAATATTTAAAATGATACAATGCATTACTTATAAACCATGTCGGTTCTTCTCGTCTTCAAATTATCTTTCGCTTCTGCCTTCGACTTTATTAAATTTTCATTCAAATTTTCTGATTGTGAATAGGACTTGCATTTATACAAGAATAAATATAGAATAAAAAATGCAACAGAACAATTATCATTTTAAGTGTTTACATGTTATTAAGTATATTACTGGATCAGTCGATCAAAAAAATTCTTTAAATTTACATGGTCATCATTATCAATATCTCTAAATATATATTTATATTTATAGTTATATATTTATTTCTTATATATTTTTATATATTTATTACTTTCTATTTTTATATATTTATTACTTTCTACTCAGTTTACTTCGTTCGATCTATCCAAAAGTGTTATACTTTATATTAGTATACGTTATATTATACTTACACCCTGTATGTTACTAACACCCTGTATATTATCATTTTAATGAAAATGAAAATGTAAAATATAAAATATAAAAATATAATAATTGTATAAATAAAATTATAATCGTATAAATATAACTAAAATTATAAAAAAGAAAGCATATGGGTTTTTATACATCTATGGTTTTTTGATACCCAAGTAAATAGTATTTACTATTTAAAAATTTATGAGAGTTAATATGTAGTTATTTATAAGATAAATAATGTTAGCGATCAATGTTCAGTTGTGCCATCACTAGCACACGCTTCCAATAGGGAATTCAAGATTTAATAGATGGTATGGAAAGGTAAAAGGGAGGGGGGTTCCAGAATATCTGAGGAAGGGGTGGAGTGAGGAGAGGTGGCAAAGGGTAGCAAGGTTCAGATTAGGGGACGGTATGAAGGGGGGGTAAATATTGGGCAAGGGAGGAGAGAAGAAAGTGCAGGGTCTGCGAGGGGGGGAAGAGACATGGGAGCACATCTGGGAAAAATGTACGAATTGGGGAATGGAGAAGGGTTGGCAGGAGATGGCGTATGAGTGCTAGGGGAAGGAGGAGAAGGGGAGAGATGGATGAAGAAATTGGTGGAATTGAGGGAGGGGGAGAAGGGGGAGGGAGAAAGAATGTATGAATGAGGAGAGAGTGGAAGGAAAGGAAAATGCGGCGGAAACGGAGGTCCGGAGGAATGAGTGGAAGAAGAGTGGATGTATGAGTGATGAGGCATGTCTCTTTCTCTCTCAAATAAATAGCATATAAGTTAGGTTAAGAGATAAGGTGAAATAATGTAAGCGGAGCGGAGGTCCGCAATGTACCCCGCAAGGGAATAAAAGCATTATTATTATTATTATTATTATTATAAGATAAGTAATTAATTCAGTGCCAGCAATTGCGGTTAGACTGAAATTTATAATAATTAAGATTAATAATAAAAGTTAACAGGTGAAAGGAGTAAGGGTATATTAGATTTTATATGGTGAAATATATTTAAAATTTAATTACTTTAAGGAAAGGGAAGTTAATTAAGGAGGTTAGGTAAGTGACTAGGATTAGAGACCCTATTAATCTAAATTAAGTGAAAAGTTATTTAGGGATTAAATGTGAACATTAAATTTAAATAATTTGGCGGTATATTATAATATTAGAGGAATTTGTTTATTAAATGATAATCCACGATAAGAGAGTTCTAATGAAGTTTTTATGTTTTGTTGTTTAAATAGTTTATAAGGATATTAATAAGTAAGGTAAGATAATAAAGGAATTCAAATCAAAGTGTAGAATTGTTAGGAAATTTAATGAATTACAATTTAATTTATTAATGGATTTCTAAAATTTAATTAAAGATTGAAAGCGGATTTAATTGTAAATTTATAAAATTATATAAATTGAATAAAATAATAATATATGTACAAATTGCCTGTCATTTTTATAAATAAATAATTGAAAGAAGTTGTAACAAAGTAAGTGCATAGGAATATGTACTTACAAGGAAGGTGTCGGAAGTGTCCCCCTCCGATTTTGATAAGCTTCTAATATGTTGTTCTCTAGACCAAAATAGGGGACACGTTTTTTTTTATTAATTCCCATACGGCCTTTTAGGGGGTGAAACACCCCTTTGAAAAAAATCGGTTTTTCTCTTTCGGAGCGAATATCTTCGAAACTAAAAAAGATAGAACAAAAATTCAAACTGGGTATTAAATGGCTTGATGAGTACTATAAAATAACGTAAAAATTTTTTTTATTTTTTTTATTTTTCAAAAAGCTTTACCCCTTTAACTTTTTTTTCAAAATTTTGAATTTTTGTTTTTACCAAATTAAAGGTTATTTTTTTACGAATTCATCCATGTATATTAAAGTTATGTTGCGTAATATCATTTTCGAGAATTAATTATAAACGCCTCCGTACATACGCTATTTGTGTCGGCCCATGCGCTCGATTCTTCGCGCAACGCGTTTTCCTGTAAAGTCCTCAAAAGATGACGAATACGCTTGGAGGACATATCCATATATAATCACGAAAGTTTTCATCACATATAGCTTGAGCACTTATATATATATATATATATATACAGGGTTGGGCAAAAGTCCGGAAACGGTCAAATATCTCGAAAAGGATCAACTATAGCGAAAAATTGTAAATAGCAAAGTTGTAGGGCTTAAAAAAATGTACCTAATGATGACTAAAAATTTTACTTTGAGTGGAGGACGAAGATCATATAAAAGTCAAATTGAATTTTTTAAATGGAACTGCCTACTTTTTATTGCATATTCTTATAGCTTATCTCGAGACCTTTCCAAAACACTATAATAAAGTATTTTTTCATGAAGTATTTTCCGAGTTATAAAGCTTGAAATAATTTCATAATTTTACATAAACTGTAAAATATCTCGTAAAATATTTACTTTTCGATGACCTTACCTCAATACTTTTATGCACAGAATAATGAGAGGAACCAATTGGTGTCAAGAAAACACATAGTTGTTTTTAAGAAAAAATATGCAATTTGTAACTAACAATTACATATTTTTTCTTAAAAACAACTATGTGTTTTCTTTACACCAATTGATTCCTCTCATTATTCTGTGCATAAAAGTATTGAGATAAGGTCATCGAAAAGTAAATATTTTACGAGATATTTTACAGTTTATGTAAAATTAAGAAATTATTTCAAGCTTTATAACTCGGAAAATACTTCATGAAAAAATACTTTATTATAGTGTTTTGGAAAGGTCTCGAGATAAGCTATAAGAATATGCAATAAAAAGTAGGCAGTTCCATTTAAAAAATTCAATTTGACTTTTATATGATCTTCGTCCTCCACTCAAAGTAAAATTTTTAGTCATCATTAGATACATTTTTTTAAGCCCTACAACTTTGCTATTTACAATTTTTCGCTATAGTTGATCCTTTTCGAGATATTTGACCGTTTCCGGACTTTTGCCCAACCCTGTATATATAACTTAAAACAAGTTTAAAGGTCTGTAAGACGAATAATTTTATCGTTGGAGGAAATATAAAATGCCGTCGAAATATAAAATGCCTTGCATCAGTTTAATACGTAACATCGTACATTTTATCATGTACCCTTAATTAAATTGTATGAAATATTAACCGCGGTTTTATATAAGACGGATTGACATATTACAATTACGCCTTACTGCAAACACTCACTCCTTCCACGCGATCCTTTTATTTTTATTATTATTTTCTTAAATCATAAATATTTTATGTTCAATTTCATGTATGCTTTTTATTACTTAATTAATTTTATAAGTACAATTAAGAAACTATAACATAATTACAATTAATAAAATTACATATAACAATTGTGTAACAATATAATATTACAATAAAGTTAATAATAATATAAATATTTAATATAAGTATTTAATATTTATATTATTAAGGATCAAATTTATAACACATATGATGGTCGTGAAAGAAATGTTGTATACAAAGAGACTTTTTACACCATGCGCAAGTAATTATAGCAATGCCACCGCAAACATCGCATGTCGTAAAAAATAATAAAATGTTTTATTATACTTGTTATATTTATAATAATAAATACATACCTATAAAACTGCAACGATTAGTAGTTTACACAATTTAATTAAAAGATTTAATTACACGATAAATTGTACGATGTTACGTGTGTACAATGTTATTAAACTAATGCTCTAAATGCAAAGCGACGGCATTTTATACTTTCTCCAACGATAAAATTATTTGTCTTATAAACCTTGATGCTATTTTCGCCGAGCGAGATCCGCATTAGCGCACGGTGCGATAGTCCACTACCCGATAGCGCACGAAATGAAAAATGTATCATCCCGATACTAATCGTTGCAGTTTTATAGGTATGTATTTATTATTATAAATATAACAAGTATAATAAAACATTTTATTATTTTTTACGACATGCGATGTTTGCGGTGGCATTGCTATAATTACTTGCGCATGGTGTAAAAAGTCTCTTTGTATACAACATTTCTTTCACGACCATCATATGTGTTATAAATTTGATCCTTAATAATATAAATATTAAATACTTATATTAAATATTTATATTATTATTAACTTTATTGTAATATTATATTGTTACACAATTGTTATATGTAATTTTATTAATTGTAATTATGTTATAGTTTCTTAATTGTACTTATAAAATTAATTAAGTAATAAAAAGCATACATGAAATTGAACATAAAATATTTATGATTTAAGAAAATAATAATAAAAATAAAAGGATCGCGTGGAAGGAGTGAGTGTTTGCAGTAAGGCGTAATTGTAATATGTCAATCCGTCTTATATAAAACCGCGGTTAATATTTCATACAATTTAATTAAGGGTACATGATAAAATGTACGATGTTACGTATTAAACTGATGCAAGGCATTTTATATTTCGACGGCATTTTATATTTCCTCCAACGATAAAATTATTCGTCTTACAGACCTTTAAACTTGTTTTAAGTTATATATATATATATAAGTGCTCAAGCTATATGTGATGAAAACTTTCGTGATTATATATGGATATGTCCTCCAAGCGTATTCGTCATCTTTTGAGGACTTTACAGGAAAACGCGTTGCGCGAAGAATCGAGCGCATGGGCCGACACAAATAGCGTATGTACGGAGGCGTTTATAATTAATTCTCGAAAATGATATTACGCAACATAACTTTAATATACATGGATGAATTCGTAAAAAAATAACCTTTAATTTGGTAAAAACAAAAATTTAAAATTTTGAAAAAAAAGTTAAAGGGGTAAGGCTTTTTGAAAAATAAAAAAAAAAAAAAAATTTTACGTTATTTTATAGTACTCATCAAGCCATTTAATACCCAGTTTGAATTTTTGTTCTATCTTTTTTAGTTTCGAAGATATTCGCTCCGAAAGAGAAAAACCGATTTTTTTCAAAGGGGTGTTTCACCCCCTAAAAGGCCGTATGGGAATAAATAAAAAAAAACGTGTCCCCTATTTTGGTCTAGAGAACAACATATTAGAAGCTTATCAAAATCGGAGGGGGACACTTCCGACACCTTCCTTGTTAGATTAGTTAATAGTTTAAAATATATTTAATGGTATATTTATAGGTTAATAGAAAATTAATTTAGAATAATTAAAGTTATATTAGAGTGAGAATTAGTTGAAGTAATAATATTAATTAATTATAAATAAATATAGATAAAGTAGTTGAATTAAGTAAAACTTGGAAAAGAAAATTTTATCAATTGTACCTTTTGTATCAGGGATTATAAAAATAAAATTTAGTAGGGTAATTTATCTCGAATTTAAAAGAGCTAATATAGTATTAATATAGTATTAATGTTAATGTAGCATAATTATATTAAATATTATATTGGGAAAGTTAACAGTGAATATCGAGCAGATCTGTTGATGACGTTAACAACAGATTAACGTCAGAAACGTACCAGACTTGTCATCAACAATTTAGTAACAAAAAGCATACAAATATGTTAAAAGTGGTTCAAATAATTTATGCTGTGATTCGCTATTTTTTTACAGCCCATTTGAATAAAAAAATGTACATATTTTATTATATATATATATATTTGGGCACTCCTTTGTCCAGGAGACCTGTCTCCAAAGGCGGATGAGTCTTTAATAGACCAACGGCATAGAATCAGGAAAGCAAGGGGAAACCACCTGATTACACTCCCATGAGCGCATCATGCAGAATCAACCAAGGTCTGTAGATGGAGGAATGGACTGGGTAAGGTCTTTGCATCCACTTCACCGATGGTACGAAAATGGCGGTGACTGAGGCTCAGCAGGGGGTATTCGATTGTGTATCATGTTACTTGGGTGAAAATTATAAAAGTGAGCAAGTTATGTGATACACAATCGACCACCTAATTAACCAAATACAACTAATAGCTATATTAGTATACATCAACACAAACTCGTAGGCTCAAAAATAGCGGCCATGCGAGGACCTTACCCAGTCTGTTCCTTCATCTACAGACTTTGGAATCAACTAGCTTCGCTAGCTGCATGATGTCACTACGCCCTCTTGAGGGTTAAGGACTAGGAATGAATGATATATATATATATATATATATATATATATATATATCTTTATATATATATTTCTTCTGTCCGTGTGTTAGTCACTGAACTCCTCCTAAACGCCTGGACCGATTTTTATGAAATTTTTTATGTAAGATTAAGTTGATTCGAGAATGTGGTTTAGATTTACAATTCGATCCGATAGAATAAGTTTTTTAAATTAATTAATTAATTCATAAATTGTAGTTGATTTTTGGTAAGCTTAAAGTTCACAATTGTATCCTGTAGGTGGCGCTCCGATCGTGTTTTAAAAACTTACAGTGAAGTGAAGAAAAAAAAAAAAAAAACAAAAAAAATAAAAACTTTTGGAGTTACGTTTCCACAGGACAACGTCTGTCGGGTCCGCTAGAACAGTCATTACAAGGCAATGAAATATCATTCAAATCGATCGACACTGTTGTCGATCCCACAGATGTTGTGAACTATCCTGTTGAATTCTTAAATTCACTGAATATACCTGGAATGCCACCATATAACTTGCGATTAAAAATTGGTTCACCAATCATAGTTGTGATAACTGTACGCGTAGTGGAGTCAGGTATCATAGAAATAATTATTTTCTAACATAATTTTTCAAAAAAACAGCCATAACCATTTATGATTGATAAAAAAAAATAAAAACTTTTGGAGTTACGTTTCCACAGGACAACGTCTGTCGGGTCCGCTAGTATATATATATATATATTAGGGCGGGTCGAAAAAGACCAAAGCGGTAAGATGAAAACGCGATAGTGCGGAAAAGTTGCTACAGCTCAATATAGAGCTAACGCAAAAAGAAAAATTGAAATCGGTCAACGTTTGACCCTCGCGCATCGAGGTCAAAATTTTATTTTTTTAAAATTTTTTACAGAATTTTCAGAAATAATTAAAAACGATATCAGAAAGTTAGATTGAATCGTGGTAGTACGGAAAAAATGATTTATGTTAGTCCTAATCCAGCAAAAGAAGAAATTTTAAAATTGGTCGAAGCTTGACCCTCTCACATTAAGGTCAAAAATTGGAAGTCTTCCGGATTTTTCACATTTTTTTACAATAATTTCCGGAAGAGTTTAGATAGCTACACTTTCATATCAACATACTAAAACAATGCTAAGGTCTTATCCGTATCAACTGTTGTCATTTAAACTAAATGTCAAAGTTCAAGTTGCCATTATTGAAAAGGGCAGATAGCCTACCTATAGGGACGAACGGAAACCTGATGACAACGCTATTCAACTGCTATTCTTTAAATCGAAATTATTCCTGGTACGTAACGGAGTTTCAGTATTTTCTTATCCCTGTCAGTACACCGTAGGAAAAAAGTGTTCTGAAATATAAATAATACTTATTGGTCGGACAGTATTCTGTGCAGCACTTAGCCCGTCATAAAATCTTTTAAGACGACTCAGAACTCACCGCGAGAAGGTGGCTGCACCTTGAGTTCCACCCACGCCCTACCCAACCAGCCAACCATGAGGCATGTAGCCAAGCGCATAGCGCTTTTATTTTTCTGTACGCAACATTTCTGCGAAGCCTGCCTTGCTCTCTAAGTTTGGCATTTCTTTTCGTGACTTTAACGTCGCTCTTATAAATCCGTCACGGTTTATATGGCCGTAGCACTTTTCTGATGCTTCAGTCACGACTTTAACGCATCGTTCGACTGACTGCGTATGACATGGAAAACCATGGACTTCCCAGCTAGGCATATTTCCTGTTTGAATAAGGGACTTGATTTCGTCGTCTAATACTCGGCGAAGCACCGGTGGGGACGACAAGTTACAGTCACTCCAGTCCACAAGATCGAAATATTCAGTGGCGAGTCAGTGGCAATATTCACTGGAGAGTCTCCATTCCTCGTTCTCGAGGCAAGAATCTAATACGGTATTTTAAAATTCCTAGTTTAAACTTCGAAGCCATCGAAATATTCAGTTAAAGTCGTGACTGAAGCATCAGAAAAGTGCTACGGCCATATAAACCGTGACGGATTTATAAGAGCGACGTTAAAGTCACGAAAAGAAATGCCAAACTTAGAGAGCAAGGCAGGCTTCGCAGAAATGTTGCGTACAGAAAAATAAAAGCGCTATGCGCTTGGCTACATGCCTCATGGTTGGCTGGTTGGGTAGGGCGTGGGTGGAACTCAAGGTGCAGCCACCTTCTCGCGGTGAGTTCTGAGTCGTCTTAAAAGATTTTATGACGGGCTAAGTGCTGCACAGAATACTGTCCGACCAATAAGTATTATTTATATTTCAGAACACTTTTTTCCTACGGTGTACTGACAGGGATAAGAAAATACTGAAACTCCGTTACGTACCAGGAATAATTTCGATTTAAAGAATAGCAGTTGAATAGCTTTGTCATCAGGTTTCCGTTCGTCCCTATAGGTAGGCTATCTGCCCTTTTCAATAATGGCAACTTGAACTTTGACATTTAGTTTAAATGACAACAGTTGACACGGATAAGACCTTAGCATTGTTTTAGTATGTTGAAATGAAAGTGTAGCTATCTAAACTCTTCCGGAAATTATTGTAAAAAAATGTGAAAAATCCGGAAGACTTCCAATTTTTGACCTTAATGTGAGAGGGTCAAGCTTCGACCAATTTTAAAATTTCTTCTTTTGCTGGAAAAGTTGTTTGGTTTCAAGGGGGCCATAAGATGGTACCATTGGTTTGACCTTGAAGAATTATTTGAAAGTCACATAAAAATTACCTCAATTTTTTTAAATGGCATTCCCTATTTTTATTACATATTCTTGTAGCTTATCTCGAGAGCTTTCCAAAACACTATAATAAAGTATTTTTTTATTAAGTATTTTCCGAGTTATAAGGGTTGAAATAATTTCTTAATTTTACATAAACTATAAAATATCTCGTAAAATATTCACCTTTTGATGACCTTACCTCAATACTTTTATGCACAGAATGATGAGAGGAATCAATTGGTGTAAAGAAAACACATAGTTGTTGTTAACAAAAAGTATGTAATTGTTAGTTACAAATTGCATATTTTTTACATCGATAATGTCAGACTGGTATTAATCCGTTCTTATGTTTAAAACTATCTTATGTATAGTCTAAGTCTAAAGCCCGCGGCACATGATGCTTTTTTGCCTGCTGAATTGCTTGCTGGATGGTCTGCTTTCCGTGATAGGTCAGGTGCTATTTTCCTCGCGTGGATTTGTGCTTGCCAATCAGGATGCAGCAGATCAGTCAACAGAATGACAAGCTAGCAATCCAGGCAAACAAGCATCGTGTGCTGCGGGCTTAAAACATTTTAAACAAATTACCGAACCGTATTAACATCTTAAGACAATATTTAAGACTGTCTTGAAATAAGAACGGATTATGAAATACCGACCATAGTCTCGACATTTTTGCAAAGAACTTTTATCTTAAGTCCTTGTGTCCACGATACTAGAAATCTGGATTCAAGATCTCGAGTCTAGAAATATGTAACTAAACAACTTGCAGATTTTGGAAAAGTTTTTTATTGGCTGAACACTTCACGGAATCTGTCATTGGAAGTACATCCGGTCTTGTATAGAAATAAATTAATATTTCTAAGGCTGGTATTCATAGTCAGATCTTATAATTAAGACCGTCTTAAGTTCATCTTCAGATACTCCGTAGCCAATGAACTGATTCGTACAGCATCTAAAGATAAACTTAAGACGATCTTAAATATAAGATCCGACTATGAATACCGGCCTAAGTTTCACTATATTTCAATGTGTCCAATCCAATCGGGTATTTGGTAAAAGATAGCATACTGTCTGCTGCAATTGGTCAATTTGCTTGAGAAGGGGAGACGATAGAGTTGCCTTGAGAATGTGAAATTCTCAAATTCTTCATTTAGCACTCACACTTACACGGAAGTAGAATACAGATTTCTGATATTGGTCGTGTGTAATCGTTGTGTGAAAAATTTGATATTTATTTTTCAAAGGTAAGGAAACTGAAAAATCTTTTTTTGTTTAGTGTTTGTCTTCTGTTTTATATAATTAATTCATAAACTGAAAAAATCGTAAAGTGGAAAAATGAAAAAAGTGTATGCTCACCACGTGTTCCCACGTGTTTCTATTTTCTGTCGTTTTTTATTTTTTTATGACGAGTTAGAATGGGATAGCATATTCGATCCGTGCTAATATCTTGGTTAGTTTATTAATATTATTTGTGTTAATATTAAATACTTTCTTACAACTGGACTGTGCGTCGATTCTTTGACGGTCTTAAGGGGTTAGATCTTGCGCACTGAAAATCCATACCATTTTTTTGAAGATATTTTTTCCAAAAGAAATAAAATAAATAAAGGTAAAAGAATTGAAAATTCTTTTATTGTTTAGTGTTTGTCTGTTGTATAAATAATTCATAAAGTAAAAAAAAAGGTGCATGCTCGCCACGTGTTTTTTTTTCTTGTTTTTTTTTTTTTATGACAAGTTAGAATGGGATAGCCATATTCGGTCCGTGATAGTATCTTGGTTAACTTATTAATATTATTTGTATGAATATTATATACTTTCTTACAACTTGATAGACTGTGCGTCAGTTTTAAAAGGTTAGATCACCTTGCGTACTAAAAAATTTATGCCATTTTTGAAGATTTTTTTGTAAAGAAAATAAAGCAAATAAAAAATCTATTTAAAGGTCTTTATTTTAATTGAAAAATTGAAGCCGTCATTTACGCCACTATGGAGGGAGTCATCCAAAAATGTGTTGCCGTAACATTGGATTTTGTTATAAAAAAAAAAAAAAAAAAAAACGTAAACATTCTTTAATAGTTATGTAATAAAATCCTCAAATAGTTTTTTTGTTTACTTTATTCTCTTTCTTAGAAAAATCTTCAAAAAATGATATGGATTTTAAGAGTGCAAGATGGTTTAACCTCTTAAAACAGCATCCTATTCTAACTTGTTGTTTGATATAATTGTGTCCTACTCTTTCTTATTATCTCTTTATGTTCCATGCGAAATGGGTTTTTTAAAATAATAAATGTTTATTACTAAATAATCTAAAATGTCTGCGTATTTTTACTATACATAGGAATGCGAATAAAAATGTATGCGTAAGTAACTTTAATTATTTGAGTTGTGGTAATTCTAATAGTATTTCTTAGGTTCAGATTTTAATAAAGATTCAGGTTTATAACAAACTTGTTTTGTAGTCATTTGTTGTATATAATTTTGTTTACTATGGTGTATTATATATAACTATTTATATGTAAGTAACTACGGACTGCTCATTATATCATGATTAACAAACTACAGACTAATGCTAATGTAATTGAACATAATAATTAGGATAAAATATTAGGAACATAATAACTAATATCTAATAATTTAATTAGAAAAATATAATATATCATTTTTAGTCTCAGCTAGATTTGGTAATAAAATCTGGTAACAATAATATTTTTGCAAATACTTTTATCAATACGGTAGACTATCCAATCAACAAAGAATGTTTCCAAAAAATTGTTTTAATTTTTGAAAATATAATTTTAAAATGTTAATGATTCAATTCCCCTTTTTATTTAAAAAATCGTTTAATATTTATGTAAAACAAATATTTAATAGTCAATAAAATGTGTAATATTACAAATGTAATATTACAAATTTTACAAATCAATATTATACAATATATAATTATTATGTATAATGATAATATATAATATTCATTAAATTTATTATTATAATTAATAAACATTACCAACTAATAAATACTAAAAAAATTGTCTACTGATTTGGTACGCGCCTATTATTTGTGTATTACAACACATCTCTCGTTGACACAATAAATTACTTAATCAATTTAACTTTGGATGCTAATAAACATTATTCATTGTAAAGAGTTAAGTTTAAGAAACATAATTATATATATAATGATTAAAATAAAAGATTAGAGCATCGAAAGTTAAGTTTATCGATTTATATATCAAAATTTATTAACAAATAATCGCCGTGCAGTCTATCGAATTGGAAATGTATATTCACATAAATGTTATTATTATTACGTCAAAATCGAGCGCGATAATGACATATTTTTCTTGTTACAAAGATTATTCTCCATCTTTTATTTTATTTCAGAAAGAAAATATGAATCCCATATTTTCTTGCCATTTTCCTTCATGTTGCGCGAGTGTTTGTCGATTTCCCTATATCGGCAAAATTTCAGTAAAGGAAAAAGATGTTAATTTCGTTTATCAATTTGTAAAAGAGAATAAATCCCAAGAATATGAACATATGAATATTAGAAAGTGCAATTACATAACTGGGATACCTATCAAATTTCCAACATATGAAGATTTTCCACGAGCATTCTGTATGGTTTGTATTTCTTTTGATATTATCTATTACTGTCCTGTAGAAAGTAATCTAACTTTATGTTACAAGGTTTTGTGGTATATAAACATTCTTTACTTTTTAAGAGACAGAGCAATTACGGCTTTGATATCTCAACATATCTATGGCAAGATGAATTAGATCTTGGTTATATAACACCAACATACAGATTGGAAGGATGCAAAGATTGTGTTGGTATGTAATATTTGAATTCATAAATATAATGTTACTAAAGAAGATATGTCTTCGTTCAGCAGAAATTATAACTAAATTTTCTATTTGAAAGACATCCTGTTTCACAAAGCTGTCTACCCAATCAGAGTCTCTGTATACGAAATATATAATCCTGGAAACATAATTGGAATTTGGGCTCAAGATTCTGATAGTAAATCTGATCAGTGGTTTCTGTTGTGGCATGGATCGCCTCAGATTGTGCCTCCAGCATCTAGACTATTCTCTCCACCCTTAGCGTCATGTTACTTCAAAACCAAAATGCTCAGATTAGAATTTAAGCTTAGCTCATGGCATTTTTACACCAAAATAGATGCCGTGATGCTTATTGGTACATCGAAATTGATTCTTCCTAAAAATCCTGAAGAAAATATAACTAATCTGTTAAAAAGAATTAAACGCATACATTTTCAACACGAGAATGAGAATAATTTAACAACAGATTACAAAAATGCGCACTTGGATATAGTCCACCTTCAACAGAATTTTGATAAATATTGCATTTGTCATGAAAGGTATTGTAATCATTGACATTAAATCTTATAATATATTCAATTAATATATTCAAATATATATTCAATTTTTCTTAATTCTTTTAACAATAAAAATAAATTGTTTTGGTAATAATTTGCTGCGATAAAAAAAACTGTTTATGAAAGTAATTTAGGTCACAAGAAAGTATCTCAGGAAAACCCTTGTCATGTGCCACTTCTTAAACGGAGATACTCGCTTGGCCTTTTAGAAAAAAATAATTCAAATTCTGTAAAACATATGAAACTCTCTTCGGACGAATCCAAGGAACTACAGGCGACGACACGTTACAGTTTATCTGTGCTACCTGTAAAGTATTTTTTAAAAGTTTGTTTCTCATAATGGCATTTATCGCATGTTATCTCGTGTATTAAAGTTTCATATTTTGTCTTTGCAGGATGAAATACTACTAATAATATTAAAGAACTTAGACTTGAAGACATTATGTCGCTTAAACCAAGTAAATGAGTATTTCTATTATTTAACGCAGGACTCTGTACTCTATAAACGGTTGAACGTACGAAATGTACAAAATCATAAATATATATATGATATATTTCGTTACTTTACATCTAGGTGTAAAAATTTGCAACAGTTAGATATTTCAGGAAGCGACTTTTATTGTGCGGATTTTGTAAGATTCCTTGATTGTGGCAACTATTTAACACACTTACGTTTAAGTAACTGTTTTAAAGTCAATAATATCATCCTATTGAAAATTTCAAAGACATGTAAAAACTTAAAACGTATGTATGTGTGTGTGTGTGTGTGAATATACATATATACCTATATTCATCAAGAATATGATAAATTGGTATATTGAATATGTATTTGTTTTTAGGATTGGATCTAAATAATTGTAAATTTATAGACGACGAAGGATTTTCATATCTCGAAGAACTACAGAGTCTGGAACATTTAAACGTTAATTATACAAAAATATCTACTGTAAGACTTTGCAAAATACTGCAAAAAAATCAACAAATACGTCAGTTACATGCAGTAGTTGTGCATATAAATCAAGACGCAGTTGCAATACAGTTGAGAAATTCATGTAAAAACTTGGAAGTATTAGATTTAGACTCTTATGGTTATGACTATGATACTTTTACATCGAAGGGTATTAATGCTCTCGCTGATTGTAAAAATTTACGAAAAATTAATCTTTGTGAGTAAGTATGTGCTATATATTTTTTTAAAATACTTGCGAATGTATTCTGTATAAAAATTTGGGTTTGCTTCTCTTACGAGCTTGAAAAAAAGTTATATTGATTTTTTCTTTACGATTGATGAACTATAATAATTGTAGCGGTTTTTATTACAGACTCGACTGCGAGTTCTTTCAAGATAGCTTGGACAAATTATTTTCTTCGTGTCAACGTCTGGAAGAAATCATTCTCTACAATGCTATTAGCAGTACTCTGGAATCACTATCACAGTGCCAAAACTTGAAACGGTTATATCTTTCGCATGCGGCATCTGATAAATTCTCTATTATTTTGGAACAATGTCCCAAACTGCAAGAGTTCCATCTCAGGTTTTGTAACACTAACTTTCATTTGATTAACCAATGGAGGGAAAGATATCCACATGTGTTTATTAGCAATTTCAAAAAAATTAGATGAATTATTCATGATTATTCAGGAGTAAGGAAATAGTGTAAAAAAAATACTTCCAATTTAAAACTGAAATATCGATCACATTTATGTTATTTGGTCAACAAAATTAATTTTTTACCACGGCTTTTATTTCTATCTCTTACATTCTTTTGTCGTTATGACTTTGATCATTTAATTGTATTACACGTCAATTTAGTTATGAAGGCTTTCTGACTTTTGAGTTTAAAAAAACAAATTGACGTATTTAATATATTAAATCCTGTAATCCATTGTTACAATTATGGTAATATTCTTATTGTGTATTCTTAATATCCATATTTAACAGCATTTTGTGGATTCGAATAATAATAATTATTATTCAAGTTAACAAGACTCTGGATTTTAACAATGATGTATTTGATTGTTATATTGATCAAAACTTTGTTATTATCAATGTTAAATATTTAAATGAAACACACATAATATTATTCTAAATTTTATGTGTGTACATACAACATATAATGTATATGATATATGCAATTCGGGAAAAGTGTACTCTCGCTAGTCCTATAGACATAAATTGTGTGTGTGTGCGTGCGTGCGTGCGTGCGTGCATGCATACATGCGTGCGTGCGTGTCGTGCGTGCGTGCGTGCGTGCTGATGCGTGCGTGCGTGCGTGCGTGCGATAACGTGCGTGCGTGCACGTGCATGCGTGCGTGCGTGCGTGCGTGCGTGCGTGTGTAAAAACGATATGATTTTTATTACGTTCTCAGTCCATTCGATGATGATAGCTTGATTAAATTATTTTCCTCCTATCAACGTTTGTAGAAGTTTTTTAGTCTCATTACCCTCACTGATTGTAATTTGAAATCACTGATTTGAAATCACTGACACATTGCAAAAATTTGGAACAGTTATATCTGTTAGCGCTCATTGTATACTATTAGTTTTAACATATTATTATTCTAGTTTATATTGTAGCATTAAGTTCTCGTTTATAGTTATAGTTATAGCTAATTGATTCGTCCTCACACTCTGGTATCTTTATAACTGTACCACAGGTATATGAATAATTAACGAGAATGCGT
>CABEGB010000669.1:0-302711 GCA_901521435.1 Crematogaster levior | reverse complement strand
TTGGTCTGTGCTAGTATCTTATTGTAATAAGCTTAATATTATTTGTAAATATTATATACTTTCTCACAACTCTACAAACTGTGTAAACCGATTCTTTGTCGTTCTTAAGGGGTTAGAATATCTTGCGCACTGAAAATCCATATCATTTTTTTGAAAAAATTTTTTTTTCGAAGAGAATAAAATAAATAAAAAATCTATTTTAAAGACTCGATTATATAATTATTATGTAATTATTAAACAATGTTTACGAATTTCTTTTTTTACAATTTCAATGTTGCAGGCGTGTTATGGCAACATGTTTTCGGACGTCCCCCCTCCGTGGTGACATATTGACGACTGCTCCAATTTTTGGACTAGAAAAAACCAATTTTCAGTTTCCATATAAAATTTACTAGAGAAACACAAGATTCTTTTGCCATGTTAAAATATTTTTTAGTTATAAACATTTTTTGTACCCATTTTTTGGACTAAAAACAACATTTTTTTCAAACATTCACATTTTCACAATAAACAATATTTTTAAGAAATACTACGTATTTCTCCAGTAAATTTTATGTGCAAACTAAAAAATACTCGATTTTTGTTCTAATCCAAAAATTGGTGCCATCATTTACGCCACCGTCCGAAAACGTGTTGTCGTAACACGCCTGTAACATTAAAATTTTATTATTAAAAAAAAAAATACGTAAACATTCTTTAATAGTTATATCATAAAGTCCTTAAAATGGATATTTTGCTTACTTTACTTTCTTTCCAAGAAAAATCTATAAAAAATAATATGGATTTTAGGAGCGCAAGATGATCTAACCCCTTAAAATACAGCATCTTATTCTAACTTGTTTGATACAATTACAAAGTCCTCTCTCTTATTATTTCTTTATCATTTCACGCGAAATGATTTCATTTGGTACTAAATGTACTACCAAATAAAGTACTTTTTTTTCTAAATAATCAAAAATGCCTGTATTTTTTATTCTATATAGGAATGCAAATAAAAATGTATGTGTAAGTAACTTTAATTAATTGAGTTGTAATACTTCAAATCCCATAGTATTTCTTACATTCAAGTTTTAATACAGATTCAAATTTATTATAACTTTTGTATGTATTCCTTTGTACATGTAATTATTAATAATGTTACATGTAATTACGTTCTGAAAAATTTTGATTTACAAATAACATCATTTTTAAATAATACTAAGCTATATTATATAACTATTTATATAAATAACTACTGCTCATTATATCATGATTAACACACTTCAAAGTATGCTAATTTCATTGGATATAATAATTAGAACTGATATGTATTTAACAATTTAACTAGATTAGCAATAAATATCAAAAAATATTTTAAAAATATTTTCTACTAATGTGATACGCACCGATTATTTGTATCTTACAACACAATTCTCGTTGGCACAATAAATTGATTAATTCGATTCAACTTTGGATGCTAATAAACAATAATCATCGCAAAGAATTTATTGCAACAAAATCATTTATATATAATGATTAAAATAAAATAGCATCGAAAGATTGATCGATTTATATATCTAAATTTACTTCGATTTATATATCTAAATAATCTGTGCGCAGCATACCAAATTGGTCAAAATATATTCACATTAATGTTATTATCATTAGGCCAAGATCCAGCGCAAACCGAAAATAACATATTTTTCTTGTTACAAAGATTATTCTCAATATTTTTTACTTTATTTCAGAGAGAGAATATGAATCCCATATTATCGAGTCATTATCCTTCATGTTGCGCGAGAGCTAGTCGATTTCCCTACGTCGGCAAAATTGCAGTAGGGGAAAAAGATGTTAACTTCGTTTATCAATTTGTGAAAGAGATTAAGAAACCATATTTATATAGAGATGAGGACCATTACATATCTGGGACACCTATCAAATTTCCAACATATGAAGATTTTCCACGAGCATTCTGTATGGTTTGTATATTTCCTGATATTATCTATTACTGTCCTCTAGACAGTAATCTAATTTTATGTTACAAAATTTTGTGGTATTTGACATTTTTTACTTTTTAATACAGAGAACTTACGATTTTGATATCTCAACATCTCCATGGCAAGACGAAATAAATCTTCCTTGTAACCGAGATAAAATGAAAAAGTTTAAAAATCATTTTGGTAAGTAATATTCGAATTGATGAATATGATATTACTAAAGGAGATATGTTTTTGTTCAGCAGAAATTATAACTAAATTTTCTATTTTAAAGACATTCTATTTCACGAAGCTGTCTACCCAATCAGAGTCTCTGTATACGAAATATATAATCCTGGAAACATAATTCGAATTTGGGCTCAAGATTCTGATAGTGAATTTGATCAGTGGTTTCTGTTGTGGGATGGATCGCCTCAGATTGTACCCTCTGCATCTAGATTATTTTCTCCACCCTTAGAGTCATGTTCCTTTAAAACAAAAATGCTCAGACTAGAATTTCCTAAGCCTAGCTTTTGGGCCTATCACACCAAGCTAGATGCCGTGATGCTTATTGGTACATCGAAATTGATCCTTCCCAGAAATCCTGAAGAGAGTATTACTAATCTGTTAAAAAGAATTAAATGCATGCATTTTCACCACGAAAATGAGGATGTTCATAATTTAACAACAGATTACAAAAATGCGCACAAGGATATAGTCCATCTTCAACAGAATTTTGATGAATATTGCGTTTTTCATGAAAGGTATTGTAATCATTGACATTAAACATTATAATATATTCAATTAATATATTCAAATAATATATTCAATTTTTCTTAATTCTTTTAACAATAAAAATAATTTGTTCCGGTATAACTTGCAGCAACACAGAAAAGATTATTTATAAAAGTGATTTGGACTTGAGCAAAGCATTTCGGAAGATAAACCCTGATTTTGCGCAATCTTTTACACAGAAACACTCACGTCGTCTTTCATTAAATGATTTAAATTCTGTAAAACGTATGAAACTTTCTTCGGATGAACCCAAGGAACTATCACGTTACAATTTATCTGTGCTTCCTGTAAAGTATTTTTTAAAAGTCTATTTCTCATAATGGCATTTTTCACATATTATCTCTTGTATTAATTTCATATTTTGTCTTTGCAGGATGAAATAATATTAAAAATATTACAGAACTTAGACTTGAGGACATTATGTCGCTTAAACCAAGTAAATAAACGCTTCTATTGTTTAACACAAGACTCTGTACTCTATAAACGATTGAACGTGCGAAATATGTGTTATATACAACATAAGTACATTTATAATATATTTTGTTACTTTACACCTAGGTGTAAAAATTTGAAACAGTTAGATCTTTCAAGAAGCGACTTTTCTGTTTTTAACTTCGTAAAATTTCTTGATAATTGTGGCAACCATTTAACACACTTACGTTTAAGTATGTGTTATAATGTCGATAATTTCATCCTATTGAAAATTTCAAACATATGTAAGAACTTAAAACGTATGTATGTGTGTGTGTATGAATATACATATATACCTATTTATCAAAAATATATAAATTTGTACATTGAATATATATATATCAAAATTATAGGTAAATTGCACGTTAAATATATATATATTTTTTTTTTAGAATTGGATCTAGATAGTTGTAAATTTATAAACGACAAAGGATTTTCGTATCTTGAAAAGCTACAGAGTTTAGAACATTTAAACGTTAATGATACACAAATAAAAACTGCAAGACTGTGCAAAATACTGCAAAAAAATCAACAAATACGTCAGTTACATTTAAAATCTTTGAATATAAATTATGACGTAGTTGTAATGCAGGTGGGAAATTTGTGTCAAACCTTGGAAGTATTAGATTTAAGCTGCTCAGATCATAGTTATACACCGGAAGCTATTAATGCTCTCGCTGATTGTAAAAATTTACGAAGAATTTATCTTGATGTGTAAGTATGTGGTATATATTTTTTAAGAATGCGATTGTGTTAAAACCTGTGTTTGCTTTCCTTGAGAGATTGAAAAAAATATAGTGATTTATTTGCAATTGATGTACTGTAATAATAGTAGTGGTTTTTATTATAGCTACGGATGCGAGTTCTTTCAAGATAGCTTGAACAGGTTATTATCCTCGTGTCAGCGTCTGGAAGAAATCTTTCTGTGTGGTGCCATCAACAGTACTCTGGAATCACTAACACAGTGCCAAAACTTGAAATGGTTATGTCTTGTGCGGGCTTATGTGACACCTAATAAATTCTCTGTTATTTTAGAACAATGTCCCAAGCTGCAAGAGATTCATCTCAGATTTTGTAACACTAACTCCCATTCGATTACCAATTTGGACCAATGGAAGGAAAGATATCCACATGTGCATATCTACATATACAATGGTGAATGCGAATATTAATATTAATTTGATCCCCAATAATTTGTAAAAAAAAAAATAGATACAAGTTTCTAATGGAAATATTTTGTTAAAAGTATTAAAATCAAAAAGTGAAATAAAAGTTATTGAAAAATTATTAAATATAAATCATAAATAAATCACCTCGAAATAAATCATAATTTTTTTAAAGAAATTTAATATAATATTGTGAAGTATAAGGAAAGTTAAAATATATTGTTGAAAAATAATAAAAAAATTATGGAATTATGAAATTTTCTAAATTTATTTAAAAACTGTGTCACTCTTCATGAAAAATTGCTGAAATATCGATTTTCAAATTTTACATTTTTAAATTTTTACTGGAATATTGCTGAAGCGATAATAAAGTGGGGGTCAATTGAAAGACATTTTCAAATACATTTCATTATATTTTCAGTAATTCCATTATATAGGTGTAATATAATAATATTCCTTATACTTCTGGGTGTGTTATAAGAAGAGAATCAAAATTATATTTTGACTATTTTCCAGAAAAATCATCCTGTAGGAAGTGTGCTCCTGATTCTCTTGATTCTCCTAAATACGAATATTCTAATTTCAAGTGCTTCTCTCGTTGTTTTGATCGTAATATTTACACAATATACACATATTTGTAATACACGAAAAGTACTAAACTAAAGGTTACTGTCGTGTCGGCACTCGGCAGTTCAGTCGACCCTGCGCATGCATGAAAGAAAGCGGCTCTGTTACATTCCGATCAATTCTGCGCGACTACGCAAGCGCACGTGTGTGCACATGGCAAGCGATTTGGACGCGCCTGTTTCCGCACGTGTTTATTAAGGACTTTGGTTTATCTTGCATATACTAAATTTTATCAGTTATATTGAGTTGAATTAATTCTGTGATAGAAGAAGGAAAGTAAGCTCGTAAGTTTCTAATTTCGTCTAAGAAATCGTAGTGATATAATTGTTTTTAGAAAATGTTTGAGGTTATGTGCTTTTTTTCTGCGGTTCGTTTATAGATTAACAATGGCAACATCGTTAGCGGCACAACTTAAAAAATTAAGAACTCCGCAAACCAATTTACTGCTGCAAGATAAGAAACGTCCCAGCTTGCTATTTGATCCAAAGGAGGCTGCAAATTTGGACAGGGACACCGTGCTGAGTATAGGTTAGTTTCGATCTATTCAATTTTATGGGACTCTTGATTATTTTAATGAATATAAGTTACGCTTCAATCTCAATTTGTTTCAAAGTCTTTGCAAATTGAGAAGAGATATTAATTTAGAAAGATTAAAGATGATAAAAAATGTTAAGATTTGCATAAAATTCCAATAATTATTTATGTAATAATGTAGCATATAAATATTCTCAGACTTTTTTTACCAATTAGTTTTTGAAAAAATTTATAACAGAGTTCAAAAATTTGTAATAGGATCTAAAAGGAAATTCGGTGCTGCATCAATTTTTTAACAAAAATGATGATTATAAATATTAAGAATTCTATAAATTACTGTTTTTTATTGTGAATAGAGTAATTAAATATAATAATGTAAGATATTATACAAGATATCGTGAAGGTGTTGTGAAGAGTGTATTGAATACTCTGTTAAATATTTTTCAAAAAAATATTGTATTTTTATTTTTTATTGTTATATAAAAACTAGAGAAATTATAAATCTTTGAAAATACTTTTAATATTTTTTGCAATTATAATTTTTTAGAAACTTACAAGGTGATAATATGAAGATTTTTTTAAATATCAATATTTGGGATAACATTTCATATCTCTTTGTGCAATAGCATTATCCTTTTCTTATTGTTTGCTTCAAGCTTTATAACCTTCTTGCTAAGTTTGAGAGAAATACTTTTAAAATGGAAAGAAGGAAAGAAAGATACTTATTAAAGAAATAAATATTCTTTATTATTTCTGATCATATTTTCTTATCTGTTCCCAGGTCAGAGTGGTCTGGAAGAATTGCAGAAACTTTCAACAGTATTTGATGAATTTAAAACAACGTTATTTGCCCAGAGCTCTGTAAACTTCGAAAGAGCTGTCCAGGATGCTACAATAAATAAGAAACTGGATGCGGAGATTGCAAAATTTTTATTATTAACGACTCCGTATTTTTTATTGAATGCTTGCCACAAAGCTCTGGAATGGCTTGTATTTAGATATCACATTCATCAATATAATCGAGAACAGTTTATTCTTCTGATCCTGCCGTATCATGAGACTCGCATGTTTGTTAGGTATGTATTATTAAAACTGCATATTTTTTATTTAAAAGGTGCTGATTAACATCAGTATTATATGTAACGAAATATTGTAAACAAGTTATATATAAATTTAAGAATGACTAAATTTTTGTTATTATACGCACCATAATTATTCTGGATTTTAGATTACATTTTAGATTACATTTATCTTCAACTTTTCAATCTCTTATAAAATTAAACATACATGGATTGAGGGTTGACAACAAATAAATAAATAAATAAAATTCAAAATTGACTACTACTAATTGAATGTTTTCATATAATGTAAAGTGCATTTATATATTGTATATATAATTTTTTTGCAAAATTCTATTTTTTTGCAAAAGATGCAAAATTACATTAAAAACCTACATTACAAATTTATTTAAAAATATTTAAATATTTACAATAGAAATTTAATTTAGATTCAAAAGTGAAAATATTTTTATCTTAGCTTCATGAAAAAAACTGTTTTACTTATCTCTAAATTTTTTCATGCAACTGTCATCAACATATCTGGCTTTAATACAGTTAATTAAAAATTTACAATTTTTTTTAAGAGCCCTGCAACTGGTAGACTTAACAGATGAGAGTGATAAGTGGCATTGGTTGGCACCTATGCAAAAACGCGGTCTGACACTGCCTTCTGGAATTTTCATTAAACATTTGATCTCAGATAAAGGACTTCTGAAGACGTTATGTACTCATGTGATATTTGCCACGAAGACTTATTCTGATCAGGCATCTTGCCTGACTACCTTGTATGCCTTTTACACTACCGCAATGTTAGGCGTGATTGAACTAACATCCATCACTGAAGTTCAGGTGAACTACTTGTTGCCGACTCTTCTTCACGGCTTGAAAAGTCCTATTCTTGATTTTGCTGCCAGCAGTTATATGATCATTGCGAAACTAACAACGAAGGTAAATACTTCCTATTTTGATATTTATCTGTTTTCTAAACATTTCTATCTTAAATAAATAATATCAATTTTATAATAAAAATGTAACGTTTTCATTCTACTAATTTTTATGTGCCATATATATAAATTAATTTGTGAAAATATTAAAATTATATAAATTGAGTGTTTTTTAATATTATGATAAATCTTTAGGTGAAATTGAATGATGAAACTATGGAGAAGTTATTGCTGATGATGTTCAAGAAGACATGCTTGAAGAAAGAAGCTATCACTCTTCTGCTCTATCTTTATCAATCTCCGATTAATCGATTGACTGTTGTACCACAAAGTTTGGTCCTCCAATTGTCTGAACTACTTTGGTTTGTTGAGACAGTCGCCGAGATTAATTCATCGGATATTAACGCCTCACGATTTATCATACCTTTTCTTCAAACAGCTTGCCAGCTTGTCGCCGAGACTCCTGAAAGCACCGGCAATGTGCAGAACATGATTAATAACATGCTGGAACGCATTATACTCGATAACAACGCGGTGGATGCCATTTTATCTGGTATACTGACATGCGAATTCTTCAAGAATGAAACTTCTAAACTCGCGAAAGACTTTCTAGCAAGATTCTATCAGACTTTTGAACGCAAGTACTCGGAAAATTTTGATTGCTATCTGAAGAAATTGCTGAAGCAGGGCGAGAATGACGAGAAGTCTAAACAGGCGTTGCATTTTTTTACTTCGTGGTCTTTCGGTACTAAGAACACACAGGAATCTGTTGAGATCCTGAACAAACTAACGCACATCAGCGCCGCGCAACGAGTGGTCGCTCTCGAAATTCTCGCCAAAAACAACGTGAATGTACCCGAAAGCTTTCGCGGTATAATGACGAGTACGCTTCAAGCTAGATTCTACGACAACGACGTGAACGTTGTGAAAACTCTGTTGTCTTTCTCCACCAAGAGATTGATTAATGATAAGTTATTACCCAAAGATACTCTAGTGGACGAATTATTAATTCTGTTATCAACATGTCACACAACATCGAGAAAAGTGTTAGCTAAGCCAGCTCTGAAGATACTCTTGGAGCTTTGCGAAGAAAGTGATGATACCAACGTTTTCATCACGGCTTTACCATACTTATTTCCGGCCACGGATGATGACTTAGAAATTGCTATGGAAGTTCTTCATTCAAATTTCGCTAAGAACAATAAATATATGCAGCTTGTGATGGAGGACATCAATAAATCCGTGTTAAACGCCGAAGCAGTGTCTTCTGCCGCTTTTCACAACATTTTAAACTATATGCTGCTACCGCCCACAGAGAATATACTGAATTCCATGCGACAACAAATCTCGCACGGTGACGCGGCGTCACTGTTCTTTAACATGATACTATTAGGATCGGTTTGTAGGGTACCCGTGGGCTCGATGCCGATCAAAACTGCACGAGATGTCATCGAGATGGCTACAGAGATGATCAAGACATATTCACACGTTAAGCTACTGCGCGATTGCAACAATATCACCGGCGACAATTTTCAAATGGCTCTGAAACTCACATCTGAAGGAATCTTGCCGCTTCAAGTGGGTACTTATATCCTAGAAATGGTGCATAGGCGACTGAACATTAAGTTCGAATCAAAACTCGATTTTGACAATAATACGGAGCGAAGCAATCTGATCTTGCGACTTCTAGAGATGTTTATTGAGGGCATGGACAACCAGCACTGGCGGAAGCACTATTCTAGATGTCTACAAATCTTCTTCCAGCTGCATTTTACTACAGTGAAGGATCTCATCTGTTTTCTTGCACAGTTCTACGCAAAACCCGTCAGGACGCAAACGTCTTATCATTGTTTACAGATCTCCTTACTGCTGCTAAATCAATGTAAATCCGTCCAATGGGCATTCCAAGATCAGGACTTTGTAACTAATTTACTGCTTTCGTTAACGAGACGGAACAATGAATGCAGAAGAGTGGCGGTGGACATTCTGAAAAAACTAACGCAAACCTTTACTCTCAATACAGAACCATTCTTTGTGTTGCTACAGAAACTGGCGACAGAGAGTGCGGAGATCTGTAATGATCCTGATTATCTTACGTTAAGCTTCTACTTTTTACTTTCTCCAGATCCAGATGTGTCTCATCAAATAAAAGAGCGTAAGAAATTACAGCAGGCTCAGAAATTAATATTTAACGTGGTAACACAGCAAGACGAAGCATCAAAGATTCCTCTGGATCGAAGATCGCAGCTCCTTGATATTTTGGTGAACGTTAACAGTACCGAGATCCTTCAGCAACTGGCTCCAATGGGTCTTCAGCTTTTACAAGAACTGACGGAAGATCCAAAAAATCAATCGGCTGGTAACGCTTTACGAAATATATTAGAACGTTTTACCATAAACACAGTTGATGCCCTGAAAGATGAACAAGTGTGGTTGCTCTTCAAGACCTGCATCCTGGTACACGAACCTTGCGCGGTTTTGGACGGCGATCAAACGTCACCGAGCATTATCGTACTGAAAAGGATCAGTGCAATCTTCGATATGCTATCTCAGGATCTTCAGACAAGCATCTTGTCCAAAGTGCTGGATGTGATGATTGATTGCGAGATTAGCGACGTGGTCTCCGTCGCAGGCAAGACAATCCGTTATATGTGCATGGATGCAACGATCTTGATCTCGGAGTTGGAGGCCATGAAAGTAAGCGGCCAAATTCAAGAGGAGTCAGCAGACTCGGAGATGACATCGAGCGCGAGAAAGCGGAAGAAGCGGCAGAGTCAAATTCAACTGGCGCATCCGGCGATGGTCCACAGTAGAGCGTGGAAACGCGGCGTTGTTCTGTTGGAGTTTGCAGAGCGCGCCAACAACATCAAACGCGAGGAACTACTTTATGGTATACTGTTTGACTTGTTGAACGTTTGTCTGAGTCTAGAGGAACAGAGTCCAGTTGAATACACGAATCAGTTGCTGCTCTCGACGATCTTTCGGATGATAAAGAAGAAGTTGCCAGTGCGCGACGCTGGTTTGCAAATTACGCTTATCGTCAAGTGCATCAGGACATCGCGCAATCCGCAGACGCATTATCATGCACTGCTGGTGCTGGTCGAATTCTTGAAGACTATGGAGGTGCGTCGCGCTCTCTTCAATCTTATGCCGATTTTCACGTTTATGGGCAGCACGATGGTGCGCCAGGATGATGCTTATTCCATTCAGATTATCTCCAAGACTCTGGAGACGATAGTACCGATCATAAACGCGGCCGACGATGCGACACAGGCCTGCGAGTTGCTGAGGACCTTTATTGTCTCGTTGCCTCACATACCCGAGCACAGGCGGATGCCGCTCTTTGTCAAGTTGTTGCAGCTTCTTGACAATCACCTGCATTTGTATTATTTGCTGACTTTCGAGAGCCACGTGACGAAGGTTGCAAGTCAAAAGACCGAACATTCCACGCAATGGTTGGATTTCGCTTTTCAAGTGTCTCAGGAATTTCCGCCGCATCGGTTACTTGAGGTCAGTTTTTAAAAATCATTCGACCTTTAGCAAAATGATATTTTCGATAAAATTTTAGTAGCAGAATTTTAATTATGATTTTCTTTTAAAAAATAATTATTTTATTTTGATTAGCTAAAGATACAATGAAAGATTCTTTTTCTTTCCTGTTTTAGATTTGCACGAAAGTGATCAACTTTATAAAAATCTTGCCGATCGATATCGAAGATGAGCAGGGTAAAAAGGAAGCGATAAAATTCCAGTATAAGAACATTTACGATGTGACCAAGTTCATGCCGAAAACTCTTCGGCACTACAAGATAACGGCTGTGCAATTTCTCAGCAATCTCCTATCGTCCGAGGATTTTATCAATCGCGTAGCTGTGCTCAGCCAGGACGAAGCAGACAATATGAACCAGTATTGCGATCATCTCGCGATCGAACTAATTCTGCTGATTGAAATCATTTCGAAGACTGCTGACCAACATCAGAATAAACCAAGTGCCAAGTATTGGAAGGTGTTACTACATCATTTGTACGACGTGCTGGACTTGGTGAACAATCTGTTGCCGAACACCCTATTCCTGCAGAGCATCAAGAATCTATTAAAACATGAATTACTATCGGTGAAGAAGAAAGCTCTAGAACTGTTGAACGCAAGACTACTTCAGAAGAAATTTGGTGAGGATGTTCATGTAGATCTTCTGAGTTTGATCGAACCTTTGGCAGATTTCTTCAAAGTAAAGGTTGAAAACCAGGAACAAGAGATCATACAACAGACAGTGTTAATATCTTTGAAACTGCTGGCGAAGTTGCTGGCCGTTAATCGGCCTGCTGTTTTTAGACCGGTACGAATATTTATTTAAATAAATTTTTATTTAATATTGATATTTTATCAAAGTTTTGTAACTTATTTAATAATTTAAAAAAATTACTCATAATATACTTACTATATTACGATACTATAATAATTATGCTATACTTAGTAATGGTAATATGGTATGTACAGTACAGTAATTACTGTATCATCATTTAATATTATGAATATCATTTAATATTATGCATATTAATGATTTTCTACAGATTTTGGATTTAGCGACGGAATTGTTGCAATCAACAAATGGTCCAGTATTAGCCAGTGCAGCATTGTGTGTAGCAGAATTATGTAGTTCAATGCGAACGCATGCTCTATGCTCGCTAAATAAATTCGTACCGGCAATTTTGAAGTTGTTAAAAACTCATTGCCATCAGAATGTACCGGATGTGATAGTTATCAGTATCGTAAGTGCTTTGCAAAAGATAGTGGAGTCTCTAGGAAACTTCCTGTCGCTCTACTTGGACCAACTCTTGTCTGAATTGACGATGCTGAGCTCCCAGTATACTAACACAGAACATCCAAAGGTATTCGTGACATCCCAGCCAGAATTATGATACAGGCTCTCGTTTCAGATTCTATTGCAGAAATGTCTTTAGTTTCTTTCGAAGCTTAATCGCTTTCATGTTTTTGCAGGCCAGTATTGTTCTTTCACGTCTGAAGGCAACGACGCAAAAATTATCCAGTTGTATACCTCTACGAGTGTTGCTGCCAGCTGTTAAAGAAACTTATGAGATGCTATTAAGCAAGAAGTCTTACAAATGTATACCGTCATTGATGAGCGTGTTAGCCGAATCTTTTGACAGTGTGAAGCCACCAGAACTGAAGGTAGAGGTCGACAACCTTGGTAATTTCTTCCTCGAGGTTCTTCAATTCCGCGAGAGAATCGAGGACAATATGGAGACAAATGACGATGGCCAAGTTACCTTAAAAGATATTATCGCTGTCGAGGAAAGCGCCAGTAAAGCATTGGTAGCATTGCTCTTGAAATTGAGTGAAGTAACATTTAGGCCGTTGTATGACAAGCTTTATGGATGGGCAGCGAATGATACGCAGCACAAGCAGCGAAATATAACATTCTACAGGTATGAACAATATCAAATCAATTAACTTCCTACTAATTATACATTAACTTATAGCCTATTTCTATAAAACAGTTATAATTTCAATTGTGCGATAAATGTTTAAATTAATTAGTAATTATATCGATATAATGATAATAATAATATATATATAATAATAATAATAAAAGTGTTTCTTAATTTTGACATGAATATCAATTGAATTTTAATTCCTTAAGTTACTTAAATAACTTAAAAAATAAATATAGTTATTTTCTTTAACATATAAAAACTATCTGAAAAATTAAATTATTTTAACTTGTTAAAACAGTAAATTAACAAACAATAATATATCTTGAGTTTGTCAATTTTTACAAATGCGTAACTTTTAATTTTTTTTTAGACTATCGGCGAATATAGCAGAATGCTTGAAGTCCCTGTTCGTTTTGTTTGCTGGACTCTTTTTGAAGCATGCGGCGTCATTGCTGAGTAGCAACAACACATTCGTAACGGATACTCCACAAGAATTGACGCTTCCTGATGAATCAAGCAGAATTGAGTTGATAGAAGCGATTCTGCTGACGCTTTACCGAGTATTCGGTTACGATGTACATAACTTCGTCAGTCAGGACCGATTCGAGATTCTTATGCAACCGATAGTAGATCAGGTGGAAAACACGATGGGCACGAGGGAAGAATACGAGAGTCGAGCTAGTCAACTCATCGTACCTTGCATAGCTTCCTTCGCCAGTGCCATTTCCGATGATTCGTTGCACAAACAATTAGTCTACCAGACGTTGTTGAAGACGAGGCACGCAAAGCCTTACGTTAGGAGCACTGCTTTGAACGCATTGGTAAAATCAAATATGATAATTAAGCTAATTTAATTTAGATACTGTAAAAAGTTATTGTAGTGGAGTTTCTATTTTTATTGCTTTAATATGTAGGAAAATATATACATACACACACACACACACACACACACACACACACACACACACACACACAACTCCTATTATATATGTATATTAAGTAAAATATAATGAAGAATTAATGTTTCACTAAAAACTATTTATGCAGCTTATATAAATACTTACATTTTATTATAATTTACAAAGAAATTAAATTAATTATTGTAATTATTTTTCTATTTCTCTTTTGAATTATTTTTGTTTACTTTTATTTATTGTTTACTTTTGTTATTGTAATCTAGGTGGAAATCGCGCGGAAACTTGGCGAAGATTTTATGCCATTATTGCCAGAAACTGTGCCATTCCTAGCGGAGATGTTGGAAGACGAAGACGAAGTTGCGGAGAAGTGTGCGCAGAATGCTGTTCGTACTCTAGAAGAGATTTTAGGAGAACCTTTGCAGAAATATTTTTAAACTTCTTCAAATGTGACTTGGCTATGTAAATATATAAATAATAAATATGTAAATAACTAAGTTTTCCAATAAAATTTTTTTCCATAAATAACGCGTAAAAGGAACAAAAATATTTCAAATAAAGAAATTGAGATATCTAAATTCAAGAAATTTCAAGGAAATTGAAAGATATTTAAATTCAAACTCAATTTTTCCTTATTTATTTATGTAAAATTATTATGAAATAACGCATTTTATAAATATGAAATAGAAAATACTGAAATTAAAGAGTAAATTAATAAAAGTAAACCTGAATGTCAATTTAACAGAGCAACTTTTCTTTTCCATAAAACTTAGCTGGCGAGAAATTAGGTTTAAAATGAAGCTTGACAACTACTACGAAAACGTTGATTTATTTTTAACTTATTTTATCTACAATCTTGGACGAAATATAGAATATATTATTTCCTTACATTATAATACAGAGTAACGTAAATATGCATATGTAGAGACGTAATAGGCTCGCAGATTACATGGCATCGAACCAATACAGTCTGTTTATACTTGAAACACTTTCATGAGACATTGGGCCTTGTTTTGGCACCGTATTTTGTTCTAAGCGCAACTATTTTTAAACATTATTTCTCGAAGTAAATCCTAGCAAATGCAGTGTATTTAAGGATGTGCATTTGCTATCGACATGAAAATCAATCAGATACGCTTAGCAGTATAAACGTGCGAGGAAACAAAATGTAGGATCTTGATCTGTATTCCCCGCGCGTTTTTAATGTCAAGCGTAACGTCGTCCGAATTTTATTTCTCCGAATTAGTGCGAATGAACGGGGGAAGGATCTCGGAATTCGAGCAGCCACGTTCTGCGTGCTTGCTGTGCATGGCAAGATGAACGCGCACGACTTCGAATGCTGCGAAAAGACATGTCTCTCTTTGCTTCTTCGAGCGCAGCTTTTTGACTAATTGCACGGGATCATTGCCATCACTTTGGAATTCTTCAGAGATCGATCCTTCGACGTCTTCGCGATCACCCCGGGACTCCACGTGGACATCGGTGATGACTTTCGTCGGTACCGGTGTCCATGTGCGCGATTAATCCGAGCCTCTGGAATCACACGTTGGGCACGTCAGGTGGACTCCGAAGGGCCATCTCCTCTCCCTGCATTGTGGGTGAGAGTTTTCTGAAACCAAAAAAATAAAAGATTTTTATATACGTCATCCTTTACGCCACTGTACTTCGTTCAATTGAATTTTTGCTTCCAGTATCTCGTAATATTCAAAAATTGCGATGTTGGAAATGATAAAAAAATAAGATATTGGAAAATCTAATAATTTTGTAACATTTCGTAAATTCTTCAAATCCTTACAATGGATCCTTTTTTAAGCAGTTTTTGCAGTTAATAATAAAAATTTAATATTTTATTTTCTTCATTTCTCTTATTTTATTTTATATAATTTATTTTTATATTTTTATGCAAGTATTTTTATTATATGTATTTTATGTATATAAAATACATGTACATGTACATAATGTAATATTAAAGAAATAAAACGAAGAAAAAAACCATGTAAAGAAAAGAAATATTAAATTTTCATGTATATGCATGGTTAAAGATTTTAAATTGTTCAAATTGTTTTTTTTATTTTAAGAAATTGAATTATTATTGACATTTTTCATTATTTAAAGAATTCGATAATATTTCAGTTTAAATTTAATATCTTTCTATTTCCGTTTACACGTTCTTATTTACACATTCTTACGGTATCAATTACTGATTAAGTCATCGAATCAATCCGGCAATTATTAAATAATTATGAACACCGTTCATTATTTATTAGATATGTAATATAAATATTAATTACTTTTTACACATTAGTGACATTGACAAATATCTATTATTGTCTCGGCATCTGATAGATATTTTCGATATAATACTTAACAGACAGAAAACTCAAAATTTAAGATTATAATGCATTCCAGTAATTTCCGTCTTCTTCCTCGTTAAGTCGACTATTTTATATGTCCGAGAGGATTTGCATGCATTAACATTACTTCTCATGCAGTCAACAAAGCATAATACGTGTACTCGAGAATCTACGTAATACCATTAACTCTGCAGGAGAAAAATGATTGTAAGTTAAAAATGGCAATTTTACAAGAGAATGATTTCAAACGTTCAACTATTCCAAGTGCACATTATATACATATATTTTATGCATCAAAACAATAAAAAGTAAATTATTATAATTCCTTTTGAATAATGAGCCTTGATAATTTGTGCTTTTTTTAACTCGAGTAACAAGGCGACATCAAGTGACATCCTGAATAACATTTTAACGATGTCTTTAACGTCAATAGGATGTCATTTGATGTCACTTTGCCATACTTGCTTCATTTTGCCCGACAAAATGAATTCCGTTTAGTGGATTTTTTTACTTGTGCCACTTTTCTCGTATCGCAAAGATGACATATCGATTGTTGACGAATTAGCGAGTTCAGACGACAACGTTTCCTTCAAACTTTCAAAAAAAAGGTGTCACAAGAATGAATATATACGGTGCTAAACGTGTCCACGAGACACGTTAGCTCGCTCGTCGAAGTCGATTTGAAATGTGCATATTCATATGAAGAGAATATACGGCGGATATTCGGCGTGCGATGATCTCGCGGCGCGTCGAGTATTTACATTGCGCGATGCGTTTTTTTTTTTTTTTTTTTTTTTCAACTTCGTCATATACATAACGAGGCTCGAAGCAAGTCGACAAAAACCTTGCCTAATTTATGTCAGAATTCAGGACAGAAATATATCTATTTATAAATCTCACGTGTGATTTTTTTATAATTTTACATACATGTGTACGTACATTTCACGCATGTATTGTATTCTGACTTCTCAAATGGTTTTCTACATTACACGCGACATAATAATAATAAATATAATAATATAATAATAATAATAAAAATAATAAAATATAATAATAAATATAATAATAAAAAATGCATTTTGAATCTTGAAATAAATTGAAATAATCTTTTGAAATAAATTGTATAAATTATCTAAAATAAAGATCTCTCTCTGTCTCTCTTTAGAGATTAGATCTACTACTAGTGTTTATCTGAATTTCCCAGGTATAAGCAAGCTGACGTCCATTTAACGTGAAAATGATGTTCCTTGATGACCCTTCGATGTCAAAATGACGACAAATAACGTTAACTCGCTGCCTGGGAATAATCTGTAACGAAAATATTCTAATTTCGAAGGAGTGAGATATTCGCGAGTGTACATTGCGCGCCGAATGTTTACGTTTGGCGACATGTTGTCTGGCACGTGGCGAGTGTTTACTTTCTGCAGCGTACGGCGAGCGTTGTTAAGCGCAATGTCAAGCGCGCGCTTTTGACCTTATCATTCGCGTCGCGAAGCTCGGGCAGGTAGGCGGGCAGCGCGAGTCGCTCCGCGTATTCATTACATTTTTCAAGCATAAAGGATCGTGACGGACATCACGAGGTTCCCACGAGCGATTATCGGCCATCATGCGAGCGACAGTCCGCGCGGATCGACACTCGCAAGCGTGCTTGGACCATTTTTTCTCGTCTTATTCTTTTACAAGAGCGAAGGCAGCGAAACAGGGAGAGGAGGTTATGGATCTGTTCTTTTTATCTGCACTGCTGAACTGCAATAAGTTAGAATGAGACAAATATATATATATATAATAAATAAATAAATATATATATATATATATATTATATTTTTTCATATATATTGCATTTTTATTATATACTATAAATATATTTTTTTCACTCTAACTTATTGCACCAGTTCAGCAGTGCAGCTAAAAAGAACAGACTCTGTATCAGCCCATCGCGATTTGAAATTTTTCGGTATTGTCTGTACAGCGCAAGATATCCCAGCAATATTGCTGGGATATTTTTTGTACCGTATGGATGGACCTGAATGTGCTCGTCTGCCAGTCGAAAGCGCGGAAATAGCAAACGGCCGTTCATGTCGATAGATAAGAGACGCCATCGAGCTGATTTGTACGTACATCATTCGTTAACCCTTTGCACCCTATGTCGAGTGTGACTCGACATCAGTTTTGATCTCAGGAGCTTTGTCGATTTTTTCAAGTCCAAACCAATAGATGAAATATAATGAAATGTAATTCGGAGAGCAAAGGATTAATGATAATTAAGCGCGCGTTCAAAATGCGTTTGCGCGCGCGCGACATCGAATTTGGGATTGCACATTTTCGATCGATTTCCTATATCGATCGATTCTCAAGACGGAGTCGCGTCGCGTCGCGCGACATCGGACTGAAGTTGCACGCCGCATTTGAATTTTTCGGTTATTAACGGAACGTCCCGAGTGACAAGCAGATCAGGCGTCGCAGTTGAGTGGCCGTCGCGACGCGTTTAATGAGTGAGTAGAGCCGTTTGGCGACTTCAGTTTAGTTTGGCGATACTCGTCGTTACGCGTACTGACATCGGTGATCACTCGCGATGCGTATTTCGTGAGATTTATTCGGGTTGAGGTCCGTCATCCGACGCGGTTGATCGGTCAGAAACCGGCGGCCATGTTTATGGCGTTCCGCGGAAATGCATAAATTGTGCTCGTCGATCTTGTGCCTGATGCTGCTTCGCATATTTCATCCTTGTTGCAACGCGAAGCAATATTCGTCCGAAGGCGCGAATGTGTACCACTTTCCTTCCAAATGCGAAAAGTTCGTGGAAAGGTTAAATGTCGCGAAATATTGGTGAAATATTTACCGAGAAATGAACAAACTAACGAAGTGTCGTCGTTGAATATTGCGCGATCAAATTCATGTTTCGTTTTGAGTGTTTGTGTATGTGTGGAGCAAAAACAAGAGAACGAGGGAGAGGAGGAGGATAGGCCTGGGAGGCATCCGGCAACGGCGGAGCAACCGTGAGGTAAACAGCTTATACATACTTGTTAATTTATCATTTTCTACGCCTGACATTTTGTTTACTTGTTTATTACTGATCTCGATGGTAAAGTCATTTTAATATGATGATTGTACCAATATGATAGATAATTTAATTGAACATAATATAATGCACATGAAATATTTTTGGATTATTTTGAAATATTAAAAATATATTTAACAGATTATAAGTAAAATTCTATATGTATTCATCGTTTGTATTCTCAACACTTTTAATATTTATTATTTATTATTTAGATTTAGATTATAATTTATTATTATTTAGATTATAATTTATTATTTAGATTTATCACACAGATTGTTTATTAAATTTTTTAAAAACTATTTACATAAATAAACGAAGTTTTTTTAGAGCTACGTAAGATTATTTTGTTAAATCTATTTATTATAAAGAAACCGAAAATAAACAATTTGACGGGCGATAATTATTATTTGAATATTAATTATTCTGAAATATTGTCGTAATTTAAATGCACTCTCTTTTACAGATTACAATTATTACAACTCCGCTGCTGCATCACATCGGTGAGTTTGAAATGATCCTATTTCCGAAATAATGTACATTCGCGAAAATTGTATAAAACGCTGCTTAAAATTCATATAAAAAAATTCGTTCACGAAGAACGAAAGATTATTAACAAAGACTCAAAATAATCTTTAGTTAAGAAATTTGGATAACAAACAAACGTAACAATAAAATTTTCTCCCTTATTATTTCTTTTTATAAGTCATTTAACTAAATAAGCGATATTTACTGTTTTTATTATTTAAATGTCAAATATTAAAAATTTTTTAAATTTTAAAAATTAGCAAAAATTTGTTTACATTAATTATACCGCAAATATTAAATATAGAAATATTTCTTATAAAATCAGGTTTAGTCATATCAAAGAATTTGTTCGTCAATTACCATTTCCTATATTTAGCAACTACTTCAATGAATGAGTTCACTTACCTCTTTCTAAACTGGAAGATGATATAAACGATGATCGCATTGCCGACGAATAGCAAAGCAATTAGGACCGTTGGCAGCACAACATCTGTAATATAATGCAGATTTGATTACTATCGATTGTCTGACATGCTGTGTCATCGCGTTGATTCGATTTAGCTAGACACTTTGATCGCGCGCGTTCAGAACCTCTCACATTACGAATTGCTGCCAGTGTTCTATACACTAATAAAATCATTAATCATCTAACGATCGCACGAATAAATCAATGAACAATGAATATTTATAACATGTGTGGATATTTATGATGTTAATAATAAATGTATGATTCATTTATATAAAAAACATTTTGATAATAAATTTGCAAAATTTTTAATTAAAGTGTTAACTAATAACGAATATGATACATTTATATGTGTTTTGATATCAAGTAGCTTAATTATTTTAATTGTAATATCGATAGGAATATTATTTCAGAAATTAAAGAAAAAAAAAATATATATATATATATACTTTATCCATGAAAAAAATTACTTCTGCCATAATATAATAATATTTGAATTACTTTTAATATTAAAATAATCTAATTTTTAATATACATGTGTCAGTCGCACATACAGTTACATCAAAATATCTGATTATTTTGGAATAATGTCCTTAATGTATTCCGTGTTAAAAATAATCCTGATAGTCGATTGGTAATACAAAACATTTATACTAACATGATATATAACACGAATAAAACTCACGAAAGACAAATTGCGAGAGATAAAAAATTCATAATGATGCGATATTAATACGGTAGGCATCCTCCTATCAGGACTGTCTCGGATCTCACGTCATCTCTCGCCGAGCGTCATCAACCGTGGCATACTGAACTTTGGACGCTACGACGAGTGAGAGAAGTTTCTTTCTACAGTCTTCCTGCTTCTTCGTTTATATGAGATATTTTTATTATCATAACCATTTCAACGTTTACGCTTTTTCAGTTAATATTCAGTTATCGTGACTCGATCAAATCCATACTTGTTTCTCCAAAAATTTTTAATTTAACATATTTAATATTGACTATGTTTATAGTTTAGAATTAGAGATTCCGAAATAACTCTTGAGAAAAAATATATTCGTGCAGATAACATTCGATCGATTTATAATTAAAAATTTAACAATATGATGTAACGTATGTTAATTAAAAAACATAGTTTTGTTTCGTTAATACTTGTGTAAGCAAAATTAAGTCATTACGTAAGTGGAAAATTATAAGAAACAAGAATCATTTTCACAAAAAAATCACTAGTAATTTATTTTTACATTAATAGTTGTAGTTATTGACACATTAGTCATCTAGTTTCTTAGAAAACTCGAAGCTATACAATAACATTTAGAACCTTGCACTAATTTTTTATCGAAAACGCAAAACATATCTCCTCTAGTCACTAATGACATTCAGCTATATATTGAACCAAGCGCAATTGATTTCCGAGTTAAATATAGGAAATTTTTGATAAAATTGATAAAATTGTGTAAACAGCACCTAAAAGAGTGATTACAAACTATTTCGCAATAGTGTTTGAAAGCGCATCATGTTATCATTGGTTAGCTACTGGGTTATTCCCAAACTAACTGCTCTAAATTAGCAGAAATTTACATTGACGCGTTTTACATTAAAAAAATAATCTTGCATTTATCATTCGCGATTAAATAATCTTCTCGCTTCATTTTATCTTATTATCATTTGCAATTTTAATTGTTTCCCAGTAAGATAATATTTTTGACATTGTCGATATAATTCGGGGCATTAGCTTGTTGCACGTGAAATATCCGTGATATAAATCGAATTATAGATAAAATAAAAATTTTAATTCCGAAATTTTTGAAACTTAATATCAATTTAAAAAAAAAATGCAAAAAACCATTAAAACTTTCTTCGTGTATAAAGCGATATAGAAAGTTTTTTCGTAAAATTTGTAAACATTAATTTTGTCTATCAAATATAATTTTCATAAATATAAAAATTAATTATTACGAAATTAACAAGATATCAAACAAAATATAACAGTCTATTTGAAATTATTTTCTGAAAAATTTTTTCTCGTAAATGTTTTTGTACCTTATTATTCTGTTTATGGATTTTATCTTATCGCTCTATTCTTCAAACACAAAATTTATTTTTTTACGAAGTCAGTTTTGAAAAGTTTTCTCGCATGGCACCACTAAAAATTATTTAACTGATGAAGCCTCCATTTCACGTGCGAACAATCCAAGCTCATGCATATCACAAATTCACGAAGCACTCGCGTCATTTGGACAATACGACAATACGTACAGAGATAACACGATAACGATTATCAGATTATTCACTATCGGACTAAAATCAGATTGTTTTGTTACTGTCGAGGAAATCGTCGTCGTATTCACAGAAGAAAAAAATCACGAATTCAGTTCACTGACCTACGACGTAGTCTGCTTGCTTCATCATGGCCGATTGCGCCGAATCCATAACAGGGTTGATGCTACTACTCGCGACTGCGTCCTCGCCGCGTCCTATTCTTACCCCCGTCCCAAGGATGTTGTCCCCGGAAAGACTCGCTAGATGATGATGTTCGTTCTCAGACTTCACGATCACCGCTGTCGTGGCTGTAAACAAAATTAAAGTTTCGGGGATATAGCCACCGCAAAATCGACATAAAACTCGCCGAAAGTTCCTTCACTTAGAAAATATGTTACTTCGACGAATTTTCGAATTGAATGAATTTTCTACACTTACATAGAATTTTTAGCATTACGTTGTGAGATTTTAAATTGTTAACATAAATTAAACATACTATAATTTCATATTTTGAATCAAGAATCTAATTGAATTAGAATCTAGCAGCTAAAATTTGTCTTATTATAATTAATAATATTATAATTAAAAAGCTACAAAGTTGGAATGAGAACTGTAACATAAATAATACTCTATATCGTTTCCACGATAAAATTTCATAGATTAAAAGTCGTTTTTAATTTCATTTCTATATTAACGTGCAGCTTTTTCCTTGTTACACGAAACTACTGTACTTTAATAACTGCAATAGAGATAACGGGTGCAAAAATGAATAAAAAAGCTTTACATTTTATCGAATAATCTTCCAATGCAATGTTATATAAATTCGTGATCGATGTTGTCGATAACTTTGTAATGTATGCACGACGTAATCCGGATTTGCATTGCAAGACAACAAAGTGTGGTATCAATATCTCGAAATAGTTACCGATACAAAACGAATCGAACGAGTTGTTGACGCAAAGCCTCGATGATAACTTCGTGTATCGATCTTGACGATTCTCTCTGCGGTCAAGGGGAGGAATAAGCGATTGGTCTGCGTAGGGGTATTTTATTAACGGATCGATAAGGTCGCGGTTTCTGTGAGGAAAACGTTGTCGCTCTCGAATCGCGTTCGAACGTCTTAATCTTTCGTGGTTTGCTCTTTACAGTAACAATCAGTATACGCTGTTCCAATAAACATTTAATTTACTCAATTTTATTCAATTATTCTACTCAATTTTAATCTCATTAAATATATATTCATGTAACAATCGTGTATTTTAGAAAGGACAGAAATTTTCTTCTTAAAAATTATCCTTAAATATTTTATTTTTATTTAAAAAAATTATTCTCTAATGATGCAATCTACTGACACAATTATATTTTTTGAAACAGACATATAAAAAAATATTTGAAGTGAAATATTTGAACACAAAGCTTCTTAATTTTGACACATTACATTCAATACGTTGTTATGAACTATTCTAAACGATCTAGAATTATTACAGAAATGAATTTTTATACATCATGCTCCATATGCATCAAATGACATCGATATCGTTTTATAGATCAAGAATGCAAAAGTAGAACGTAAATGCTGAAACACATTCATTTTAACACATTTAATAAAATATGAAGCATGATGTATAAAAATATGTATATAAATTCTTCATGGACTTTTTCTTCACTCTCTTATAATAAATTTAAAAAAATAGATTTTTGCACATCCGGAGGAAAATTGGCACGCAGACATTTTATATTAAATCTAAATTCTAAAATTATATAACATATCCTGTGCTTGATATTTTCGTTTGTTCCAAATAATTGAAAATCTTGGTTTACCAAAGTAGAAAATACGAACAATAATGTTTTATAACAAATCATTTATTTGTAACATTTTTAATCACTCAGAGAATAATATTATATATTTATATATAAATAATTATATTATTATCTAATGCAAAGAACTTATTCGATTCTAATTCTTCTTTAAATAAAATTATCAAGAAATATAACTCTTAAAAGTAAAAAATTATATTGTTATATTTGTATAATTAGATTTCGTTAAGAAAATACATACTCAATGCATGTTTTAGTCTTCTGTATCTCTGTACACACAATGTCTCGTATACTTTATCTAACATATATTTGGCGAAGCTTAAAGCAGTCCGCCAAATCCAATATTATTAAACACGATACCTCAATGTGGCTTCTATCTCTGACTTTTCCGAATTAAATAGGATTACAAATTCGAAACAATTTCCGAAGGAATCCACGGATTCGCGTGTCGGTACTTGTACTCGCGAGTACATACCGTTACAGTACATCCCGATTCCGGATCGCTGGTTTTTCCGCCGATCTCTCGAGGGACGTGTTCTCAGAGAAGTCGACCCACATCCGGAGCAACCGCCCATAAAACACGTTTACGACACACGCGTCCGTCGTTATCCCGGAGTCGCAAAAAGCACCCCCCGGCAAAACGCTTTTTTCCTAACGTTAACACGTCACGTTACCGTTACCGTGAAATATACCTGTGAATTATTCGTTTCTCGTGCAAATTGCAAAATTGCGCACGAAATTTCAACTTTCTCACCACCTCCGTTGTGGAAAAAAAAGCAGAGCGAAATCATATGCGTTCCTTTGCTAATAGCGGGATCGCGAACAAAACACTCAGGGCACAAGTCACGCTCCGATAAGAGTAATTTTAGGCATTACATACGTATGAGTGATAAGGCATGAATCTATAAGAAGCTATAAAAAGAACTTTTATCTCTTGTTGCAGCCCGTGCGTGCCATGCATGACTTATGCTCAAGGAATATCAAATTTTAGCACCAACGATAACAATTCCGTCAGGTATAATACAAGAACAACAACTTGTTTGTGTCGAAGATTGTTTACGGAATTAAGAATTAAGAATTTAATGATCTTAATTCACAGTTGTGAATTAATAGATGTACTTCTTTGTAGACTTTGAACTGAGAACAACGTGCGAGGGAAAGGATCACAACAGAAGAATATTCAATTCTGTTTGCTTAGAATCGGATATATTTTAATTTTCTGTCGAGATTGACTTTGTGACGTTTTTTTGCACGCCCCACAAATTCGCGTTAAAAAAAAGGTATAATTTGCAGATAAATCCTATTTCATCCTATTTTCTCCGTGCAAGATTTACAAAGCGTATTATTCTCCTCTCACCCGAACTTCAACTCTCGTCCCAACTTTTCCGCAATTGGTTCAAGCTAATGCCGAGCTGACGATTCTACCGAATCATGCTAATATTTACCGAAGCGCGATTGCGTTCGTCAGAAGACGGTCTCGGGAAACCTCTCTTCTCCCTTGAAACTAATTTTCACTCGACGAAGAAACGACGCTTTCTTCGGCTACCGCGCTACTCGCAAGCAAACGCTCCGTGATAACTATAAATACTATCATTTACCCAGAGTGTCCTAGAATTATCAGATAGAATCAAAAACTACACTGTGATTAATTCGAAGATAATTTTTCAATAGCGAGAGAGATCCATTATTTCGCACTTTCCATACTTCGAATGTTGTATGTTATAATTAAGTTTCGAACCTCGAATTCCTATTAAAATTAAATCTATTTCGCATAAATAAACAAAAATTTCGTCGTCTATCTTCTATCATGAAACTCGAACTTTGTGTAACAACAACGTCACTTATTTTCAGTATTAATTGTTCGAAAATTAGTTTGCCTCAGTATATTTTTTCAATTCAAACGACATACAAAATGAAAAGGTTACAATGTTACAGGTTGTTTGAAGACATCCTGTATGTTCACACGGCATGTTTATCTAAGCACAAATAAACGTTGAATTACGAAGTAATTATAACACAACCGGAGTAAGCCTTGATAAGAGAAGATAACTTTCAAGAAAACATTTGCATTATAAAAGTTAACATTAGCGTTATAAAAATTTCATACTATTCCTATATTTTTTAAATTAAAAAAGCAAATTTATCAAATCTAGAAAATTAAAATATTTTTTTAAAGTGGTTTGTTTAAAATTTTTAAATTATTCTTTCGTCTTAAATATCTTCTTATTTTTGTTATTTTTGTTATTATATAATTATTTTTCATTAATTAAAGAATTACAAATGGATATTGTGAATATCGAATATTTAATTTACTTTATCTGTTAAGATAATTACAATTAAATTAAAAAAATGTAATTACTCATAATTATTCAAACTTATCAAAAAACTACTATTTTTATATATAATTTTATATATACTATTTTTATATTAATTATTCGTGTTTCTTATCTATTTATCTAATATTATTTAAATTTGCTCGATAAATTTAATTACAATATTTGTAGAAAAAAACAATTGCTTTTTACATTATTCATTAATGCATTTTAAAATTGCGTAATGGGATCGTATTTAAATTATCTTATTTCAATTTTCAATACATAACAATCTCAAAGTTAAGAAATTCTTTTGCAATCACTATTTAAATTCTATTTAAAATACGTTTTGCTGTCTACGTAACGGCGATTTTAATTAATTTATGACAATTCCAAATTTGTCCAGTGTGACAGAACAAAAAGATTGGAGTGTTAAACTGAAACTCCCAATGAAACTGAATTATTCAAACATCACTTATCGATTATCCTGCGGGATAAAGGGTATAAATAAACTTTTTTATTAAAAACTAATTCTTCATTAGAATGATTTTTAAAGTTCTACATTATAAATGCACCTAAAATCTAATTTAGGTGATTATTTGACATTGTCTTCGTAGAGTGACATGATTTGGAAAAAATGAATCTGACTTAAGCTACTTTAATTTTACCTCACATGTAATCTAATATTTTAATTAAAAGTGCATATACATGTATAATGCATATTTAAATTACATATTTTAATATATATTCAACTATATATTCATCTGCAACATTTGTATAATCAAATATCACGATAAATCACAATTTTTTCTGCCAGATAAAAGTTGTTTAGGTCAAGTGTATTATTTTCATTTTAATTAATGTAATCTGCCTCTCTCGGGGTGTTTATTCCTTCATTCATCGAGTTTAGCACGTGAACATGCAAGCGCGCACGCGACAATCATATGATCTTCGGGAGTATTTCCATCGTATGATCACGGGTTAAAAAAAAAGAAAAGAAAGATAAAAGGGGCCATGTATGTCAATAACTGAGAGGCGCTCGTTCAGCGAAAGCTCGCGAGGGAGGGAGTCATCATACGATACTTTATCGCGACTCAATGTAGGAAGATTTCGATGAAACTCGCTGATTTGCCATAGGTCATCGAGTATCGGCGACTCCGTGATACTCGGTGCATTCGTTACTTTTTTCCTCTTCCCCGTTCCATGTATAGAGCACGCATCAATCACGATGCTAATACAAGCAATTTCTTAGGAAAACAGATCGTTCGATAAGCATGTGAAAAATAATAAAGCTTATCCTGCCGAATCATTAGATGAACTGTAGTGAATACAGCAAACAGTTCATTACGATGATGACCAAAACGGATTATCGAAGACGTATCTTTCGCGAGATTGCCCGGATGAGTGATAGTGGCGCATTCTGAATGAGAACTACGGTAAATTAAGATGATTACTGCCGAATGGATTCTATGTAACTGTAATGGACACTTCAAGTAATTGGCTGCGTAATAAAAATTTTCCTCTCTGAAATAAATTGTGATAAACGTAGCGGTCAAATTTTAATCTTGTCAATAAAAGTTGTAAATGTATTTGATGACTTCCGCTTTTTAAAATAAATTCTGTTTTATACATACACGCACACATTTATACAGTTAAATGTACAAATGTATCATACTTTTAGATTACATGTATATATTTTTCGTATATTTTTAAAAATAACTTTTAGTCTCTCAAGCTTTATGAATTTAAAAATGGAGATATTAGTAATCCATTTTTCAACAAGCCAATCAGAAAGGAAAATTTCAAAATAATGGTTCTCTTTTCATTATCGCCGTTTTCTCAAACATGAATAAGGTGGGATGAACACTACAGAAATACACTGAACGCTTTCTGATGCTGTGAGACTATTCCTGTCTCCGTCCTAATCGCTGTCAATTGTCGGTTACCCCTATAACAGTTAATCCCCGAATAATAAACTGGGGAGAACCAGTCAGCCTTGTCTCTAATGCAATCCAGATTGTTTCATGGAACGATTACACAGAATCTACGCGTCTTTCAGTGCGTATTTTACCACGCGGCATGGTTTAAGCTCCACTGTGTACAATAATACACGATTCGCGAGTTCAGTAACCCTCGAATATATTTCGTTATTCTCATTTATAGATGTGACACAGACATTTAATAAATATATCTGATGTGTGTCTGCTTATAATAACATTTATATGTACTTATAACATTTATAAATAACATTATTTATTGACACAATATAAATATATCACAGATATCATTAACTGTATACATAAAATATTTTGTCTGAAAATAAAGAAATTTTTGACAGAGAAAATTTAAACGGCTTTTTTTGCGGGAAAAAAATTCGAGAAAAATTCGAGTATCACAAATGTTATTTAACGAAATGCAGAGTAATATATAAAATTGTTTCTGAATTTATATTAACATATAAATTATTTTAAAGTCGTTTGCCATTTGTAAATTTAAGAGACGCGTATAAATGTTTTTTTTTTTTTTAATACGTACGAATTTATTTAAAGCACGGTAAATTTTAAGAATGTGATAAAAATCAGAGAGAAAAAGAAGTTTTAGACTAACTAGAAATTCTAATGATACACGATATCAAAAAAGTTAATTTATGCGAATTTTTCGGCCATCGTGCTAAATATGCGAAAATATGAATTTGAAACTAAAATATTTGTTATTTTCATTTTTCAGCATAAATTCGTGGGTTATCGTACCGGTGTTTGCAATAATTCCGTGACGGTCCAAAGTCCAAGTGCTTTGATGTAGTTGAATAAACTGAGTATTTTCAATGCGAGCGCTGTTCGGAATTGCATCATCCTTTCGTGAAAAGAAATAATTTTAGAACGCGAATTTTAGAATGCGAACTTTAGAAAAAAAACTGAAGTCTGTTCTGCTTATATGAATACAATTATAATAGACTTCTTCGAATAGAACATTTGAAGGAGCGTGGTTACGAATCATGAATTATGTGATAAGATAATATAAAACTATGAGTAAAAAGTGCTTATTGTTGATTGTTGTTAGAAAAAGTCTTGATATCATTGTTTAAAAATTATGATTATATTTATCATCGTCGGTGTTGAAACAAAGAAAAACATAACACATAATTTCATAAGATAATTGAGGCATACAATCCTTATGAAAAGTAGCAATTTCGAATGAATGGCAAATCAGATGCTAGAGGACAAATTTGCAAAGTTTTCATATAATTGCACAGTATGACGAAATCATAACGTACTCATAACATGGTGGGCTGCGTTATTGGATTACACGAGTGTCGACTTAATGAAAGGGAAGGGAGGCATTCAGAGTGTACAAGATGTAACCGTTTCGTACGTTACAACAGTCACGTATACCACGTGCAAAAAGAGTGAACTGACTTGAAACACATGGCGAGGTTATCGGAAATTTACCCTCAGTTAGAAGAAACAATCTATTATTATTATTCGTGACATGTCTTAAACACATTATTTTTGAAAATAATAAAATATATTAAAGTCATACATAAATTTTGTCACGCGAGACTTAATATTCTTTGACGAAAAGTTGGATCAGTTAGTTATTCTTGTATAAATTTCATCTATTAAACTTAAGATCCTTTCTTTTATCCAGTTTGGACGCGAAGAGAGATTCTCAAATGTAATTTATTAGATATGTTAAAGTTGATTTAAACTAACTAAATTCAGTTCTAATCTTGAAAATACAATCTTGAGTTCCAGACTTTTACAGAAAGCCATTCTTGATGCGGTTGGATGCTTCGCGGTAGAGTATATACCTCTCGCTGAATCAACATATAATCTAATGTCAGCCCAGCAAACAAACGAACAAACGTCATAGTCTTGACGACGGCGAAATTTAATTCCCACTGTCGTGCAAACGAACTAATTTCCTTTGTGCCTTTTTCCGATTGAGAAACGGCGCTCTAATTGATTTCATCCCAATCAACGGGATTTTGCATCCCGTTGCAGGTTCGATTGTTATTGGGACGAACGAATGATATCGAGAACGATCATCATTATCCTTTGATAAAAAATTTAAGTTGATTACATGGGGAACAATGAAAAGAGTAAATGTAATATAAACTTTGTGATGATAGAAGTTAAAAAATAGCGCAATAAATAATAAAATTCTAAATTTTATAGTGATAAAATAAAATGTCATGAGAGAGAGAATACAGCAATTGAATAAAATTTTATATGAAATAATTTATATGAAAAATGAGTAACAGATATTTTCTGTGAAATACGATTAGTTCATTTATGACACCATTAATATTTCAATTTACTCTCATCAAAAATCGAGTTCTAATTTATTATTAATCATTGATTATCTAAGGATTTTTATTACTGGAAAATAAATTATTGCTGATTACTTATTTGTTTACTCAAACAATAACAATTTAATAAGAAGAATAACGAGATAGGACCATTACGTTTAACAATACTATTTAACAAAAGAAATATGCATTTGTGGATCTTGGTGATCTAATAATAACATTTCTGTGTGAATTTTGTATATTTTTACCAACTCATTTCGGTAGACTGCAAATCGATTGTAATTATTTTTCACTGATTTACGAAAGCAATTAATAATACAATTCGACAGACAGTCGATCAAATAATTAAGAGAAATTTGATAAAAACGGTGTACATTTAAAGATTAGAAAGTCACAATCCAAAGTTCAAGAGAAATAATTTTGGTGAGTCAAAATAGAACAAAGTTTCGAGACTCGACTACAAATGTTCCTGAATGTTTACACAGGAGAAAACGACTTTAGGCATTGATACAAGGCACGTATTTCATGCCTATGTATATACCCGGTCACATCTGGACCCATCTATAATATATAGATTACGCTAAATAATATTCATTAACTGAATAAACGCGTAAAAAGTGTGTCACACTCACTGATCAGGTTCCTGAAGGTATCGGTGAATATTCGAATCATCGTGAAGAGTCTGTCTATCTCGAGATCCTAAATATCTTATTATCTCGTAGCCCGGCCGTCAGCTGCTGCTGTGCACCACCACCATCACACGATCTCTTGTAACACAGTACGATTCTCGTACTTGTACTGCTTCCACTAGATCCTACCAAAGGTCCGAGGGATTCACGTTAAATCTCTTGAGAACTCTCCCACTTTCTCCCTCTCCTTTCTACTCCTCCCCCCTCTCTCTTTGTCTCTCTCTCTCTCTCCTTTTACAAGCCTGCCGCGTGGTTCATTCACAAAAGAAAAAGAAACGATCGAGATTCTTCTCGCGAGAGAAAAGTTTGCAAGCGGAAATCTTGCTGAAAAAAATCGCAATGAGATGAAAAATGCAACTGAAACCACAGATAATTTTCAATTCGCGATTCGCTGACCAAAGATTATCTAGGGGATTGTCTAGTCTTGTCCTCCTTCCGTAATCATAGGATGATGAAATTCAAAGTTACACTGCACGTCGCAGACAATGTAATATCTGAAATGTGTAATCTCCTTGATGTAGCGGGAAATTGGGGATTCAAGATTTCTCTCCCGTGTCTTCAATGTTTCAGTCTTCAAATGCTACTCGCGTTGAGCACAATGAAATCTAAATTATCTTCTCTCTCGTAAGGAATGACATTGCTTCCAAAGTTCTTCTCTTCAAAACAGAACAAAAGTCAGTTCAGAATAATCCTCTTGTCACAGAAAATTTCCTTACGCAGAAAGCGTCGAATATTTTTTGCTTATCTTTGTTTAAAAAAAATTCTGCAATCTTCTTCGTGTTCTCAATATGGAAAACTTCCAGTGTGAGACGGTTTTCGATTCGACGAAAAGTCTAGGATTTCTTCTCGAGAATCCGAAAATTTTTTCTCTCGTTTTTCTTGACAAACAAAGTCTCAAAGTCCATTTCGCTTTAAAGGAAAATCGTTTGTACCGCAAACCGCACAGGGATGTCCTTTTTGTCTCGATCCTGATTCCCGATCGTGGAATTGGATCACGTTCGCAAGGAAACACGCCCGCACACCGTCACCGCCGGGAACGCTCTGCCGTGGCTCGCGTCATCGTCATCGCCGTCGCGCACTCGCCTCCTCCACCTCCCTCGCTTCGGCTGAACTGTACTTTGACACCGACGTCGCGACGTCGTTGTGGCATCGACTGAACGAATCTAGCGCTATTTCGTCGGCTTTATTGTCCGCCGACAGTGCGTAACAAAACGGCATCGGTGCTCCTTGACCCCCGCGTGGAGGGGCAAAACGGAAGAAGCTGCATTATCTTTTATCGGCTTTCTCGGTAATGCTTCTTCCCTCCGTTCTCCCCAAGAAATTTTTATTACTATCCGCGATAAAGACCAATAAAGATTCCTTCCTAATAATTAACATTTTTTTTGCATTTAAAACACCTTAATGAAATTTATCATAAATTACGAAGCTGGACTTTAGAACGCACGTGACTTGGATCAAATTAATTGGTTAGAAAAAAAACATTTTTTTATTTATATAAGATACATATGTATATAATCGTTGTGATGTGGCATAATGTACGTGAGTACATTATGCAACTTTTCCGTCCAATTTTTTTCGAGCTGTGGAGAGAGATAATCTTTACATTAAAAATTTAATGAAATCGAATATTTGACTTTACTCTTTAAATTTTCCGCTAATATAAAAGTTAAAATAAAATATGATCACACTCAGGTAGCAAGATGACGTAGTAGTTTTCGTAATAGTCGATCAAAATAACATTAGTAAATAAATATCAGATTATTCACCGCGTAGTTCTCTCAGTTGGAATTTGAATTGCTTCTTATAAATTAAATGCAATAAATCTGTGTAAGAGAAATACATTAATCTCTCCATTAATTCTTGATACAAAAGGTCCAAAAATAAATTGCAAAAAATTATACAATATTCTATTGCAAATATAGTTTTTTTCTTTTCCTATAATTCCGAATTATGTTATTTCATATTTTAACACGAAAGATTCAATGATGTTTGTCTTCTTTGCCAATTACGACGCGATCTGGAGGGTGTTTGTGTCCTTAAATTTATAGCTTGCGCGCGTCCAGCGAACCAAACATCTCGCTTAAGTCCATTTGAAGTTTGTCATAAGCTTGGCGGAATGATGATTTGTCGTGGCCTTGTTGCACGGCAAATACATTATGCTTTGGGTAGGTTATAAAAGCAGCAGCAGTCTTTACAAAAGACAGGAGACAAAAAACAGAAACAGAAAATAATTTCCTTAAAAAAACAAGAGAGAGAACCAGAGAGGGGGGAGGAGAGAGAGAGGGGAGATTTATCACAAACGTTTGTTCTATTTCGCAGAAAAACGCAGAGCAAGAACTAGGGTAACTCCATTTTTTATTTAATTGTAGCTTCCCGTAAAGTTCCCGTAGGCTGAAAAGAACTTAATAAAACTTTTCCGTTAGCTCAATCTCGCATTAATAACGAAAGACGAGAAGACACTAATATTTTAAAATATTTAAATTTTTTGCCAATAAGACATCAAAGCAAAAAAGAAATCTTTGTCAGAAAGAAATCTTGCTAACAATTTTTTTAGGACTTACTCATCTCAATCAAAATCTTGTTTTCTAACTGTGAAACAAGAAAATAATAAAAAATCTTTTGTGCAATGATTTATAATTCTATTAAAATTTACCATTTTATATAATGTTTAGAATTTTTGAAAATAATAAAATTTATAATTCAAAATTATTTATTATATTTGTAACTTGAAATATGTATATTAATATTAAACATTGTACGTAGTATATTTTTGAAACTCGCTACAATTGTAATCCAAATATCAAATATTAATCAAGTTTTAATAAAATTTATATGTATCATATAAATTGGATTGAGATTTGATTCGTATTTGATTAAACACACGTGTTTGTACAAATTTATATCGATATTTAAAGCAATACATATCTCGAGCTGACGGCGCGTAGTATAAATTTTAATGGTATATGTTTAATAAATTTTCATGGTGCGCAATTGCACATTTTTCATTTTCTCTAAGATCCCCGTACATTCGCTCGGCAAAATCGCTCGGATGGAGATACCTGGTCCCCGCCTACGTCTCCTTCGCAAACGCATTCCCTCGCACGTTTCGTCTTCGTCACACACATACCCTTCTCTCGCGATGCACGATTCCTTCTTCTTCAAGCACACCGATGAGTCATTACATCTGGGTACAAAGTCCGTCGGCGGCGGTCGGCTCTCTGCCTCTCTCCTCGAGCTATTCTTCCCGCACCACTCGCGACTCACCAATTCGGTTACCTAAGAGATGCCTTGTCGCGAATTAACCGTCTTTGCGAGACTGCCTGCCGCTACATTTCCCTTTATCTCGACCGCGTACTTATTCGTTTCTTCCCTCTCCCTTCCATGTAGTTTCGTGTGACTTTGCACCGTGTAGTTACAGCTCGTTAAGGCATAATTAACGACTCAATTGCCGCTCTCTGGGCTGACTGAACTTTGCCCGCCACGCAACACGCGCGTGTTCACCAGGAATTGCTATTTTGCCGCCGACCTTGATGGGCCGCACGTCAGTTCCGTTTTTCTTAAATATTTTGGAGCCGGAGTTTCATTCTCTTAACGCTTTCCCGATTCTGCCCAGTCGAGCTCCAATCTTGGATTCGAGATCTTTATTGCCAATGCAATTTCTGTTATCGTTAAGTTACGATTTTTTTAGCAATTGCCAAATCTCAATATTACATTTTTTATTCGAAAAGCCTTTTTCAAATCTTTCATATCTTTTAAAAATATTTCTCTGGAGAATCACTTGCTTCAAAATTAAACTCCCAGAACGTTCTTTGGAAAGTCTATTTTTTTCCGTTTTAGAATTCTGCTTGAATTGTGACGAGAGAAACTGTCAACCTTTTTAGTGTTAACACATTTCAAAACGTCTTTTTAAAAAGTTTCTTTTTTAAAGACTGACTCTTCGAAAGGATCAATCTTCAGAATAAGTTTTGTGCAGGTTTTTTGGTTCAAGACTGAGTTTTTTTTATCTCAGATGGCTCGTTGACTTTTTTAGTATTATCTTATTTTTTTAAAGGACACTCCTAGAGAAAATTGTCTTCGAGAATTCTCCTACTAGAAAATTGAGACGAAAATCTTCGACTTTTCAGCATGTATCAATGTTTTCGATCTTTCCAAGTGTCTCTCCTTATTTTAACCAGGAGAACTTGTCTTTTAAAGGATTCTCTCAGGAGTAGCTTCTTGTAGAAACAAACTCTTAGAATATATTCTCTTCGCAGTAACATGACATGCTCTTCAGAACGGTCTCTTTCCTCAAGAGCTCTATTTTACCGAGAAATCCGTCGATCCTTCGGCGTCTCTCTGCGGAACGACGACTCTTCCTCCACTTCGTGGAGGATCAACTTTCCCCGCGATCTACTCGGTGGCGATTTTTCGACACGATCCCGCGATGACCTTGACGATGCACTCTCGGGGTCTGAGGTGCGACGGGTAGGGTTCCTCTCCGTGGTCGCGATATCCCCGCGCGTGCGTGGCGGTGATGCGTGATCGCGGGTAAGCGTGCGTGCGTAAGTGTGAACACGAGCTCTCCATTGATAAACAAAGAGCGGTCGGTGATGAGGAAGACGCGATAAAGCCACTCGGTATATATCAGGAACGCCGATGGCGACTGGAAGAGGTTCCTGCTGGCATCGGCAGTTCACGTTGTTCCTCCACCGGTGAGGGAGACGTCAGTGCCGCGGTGGTGAGGGCAACGACGAGAGTGAGGAGGGAGGGAAACGTATGCCAGCGGGAGGGAGTAAACAGGGCCAAGCGTTGTATCCCTCCTACCGTCGGTGATCCATCCCCGCTCTCGCCTCGTCGATGCGCCCGTTGAAAACAAGTTGGCCGCTCTCTTGGCGCGCGATAGGTCGAACTAGACACGAACGTGTCGGTTTCGCGAAGAACCCAGAATCGATTTTGGTGGTGGGCAAACAGCTGAACACAGCCGCGTACAGCTGTACGGACTAGGGAGCTTCGTTAGTTCTGCATAACAGGAATTCTGTTATTCCGATGTTGAGACACGACAAGTTTTCCAACGTCAGAAATTAATAATGATTTCTCAAGATCATTAAAATTTCTTGTAACACGGAGAGCACTAAAATTTTATAATTTTGCGGCGGAATTTAATAAATCTACGTCAAAATTTGTTGCAAGTTATATGATGCTCCGTCAGAATTTAATAATAAATTTACGCCATAAATTTTATAAAGAATACGTAGTCACATAAAAGTTTAATTATTTAAAAAACACACTGATAACTTACAAAGGATGAGTTTCCTTTTGCTTTAATATCTGTACTTTTTATGTACTTATGAAGAATTAAAGAAAATTATTCATTTTTCTTTTGATTTCAAGTCATTGCCATAATAATTATGGCAATTTCGCAACACGTTGGAAGTTAATAATGAACTAATTATAAAATCTCAATGTACCTTGTTCTCTGTTATTGTGAATTACATCAGAAATATAAAGAGTCTGTGTGTGCGCATGTAATCTTGCAATCTTATAATTTTATCTTTTATTCTATTAAAACTTTAATCAATATATCTTTGTAGCATATCATATTTATCCCAATAAAGTCTTCGACATTTACCGAGAGAAATTAAAATATTTCTCACAAAGTAATCCCCAACAAATCCGATTGATTTCGATCTGCTTCGCTAGAACAAAGTTGAAACAAAGTTCTCGTTTTCAGCAACAGATCGAGGTTATACTTTCACGAAGCCTGTTCGGTGCAGCTGTGCATTCTGTTATTTTATTCTACTAACTCTAAATTTATCACCGAGAAGAGAGAAGTGCGCGCGCGCGCGCATGTGTGGTGTGTGTGTGTGAGTGTGAGGAGGAGGGAATAACTAACAATAAGAAGAAAGGGGGAACGGAATATTCCCCACCATCTCTATCATCTTTTACTCCCTTCAGAACCAAATCCATCTTTCTTCTTTCTCTTTCCTGCTCGTTCACGCTCCTTAACGACGCACAGGGACGACGTACGCAGCTGTGCGATTTCCGAATTACATATGCATCTGTCCCGACTACACATGCGGATGCACCGCCCGAATCCGAAAAGCTCTTTTCTCGGAATGATGAATGGAAAATCCGATTTTATTTATCCGGAAATTGGGGACCGCCCGCCATTTCGCATCGAAATAGATTTCCTCGGAGCGTGCAAAACTGGTTTTGTTTCCAGAACGATTGAAATGGAAAAGCGCATTGAAGATTATTCCGTTTTATTTTTTATTTTTTCGTCATAAGAGGATTTAGTTACATTTTTTCATTCCACTTAGCCTGTGATGCAATAAAAGGAAAAAATATAATGTAGCAATGCATAGCAAGAAATAAAACGCATACATTGTGAAGAAAGAAGCTGTAGCTTGTTTCGTTAGCTACTTACTATTAGATACCATTTATATTTGACGAAAACATAAGTAACCACAAATATTTTTAAAATTAGAAAGTGGAGCTCAAATTTAACAGAAATTCAGAATATCTTATCATTATGAAATAGTTTAGTAACGTATATTTTGGCGAAACTTTAAGTACTTTTACTTCTCTTCTCTTTTAATGTAAAATTAAATTTAAATTTAAACGTAGTTAGTAAACGTGATACGCATTTTTTTCAGATAATTTTCAGTGTTTCTACTAAATTACTGAAAATATATCTTCTGTGTATAGCAAGATTAATTGTGCTTTGAGAAGTTTAACCTCATGCCACTTTAAAAGGCACGAAGAAAAAGCGTTCCTTAATCTCTTTCGCGGAGGAGCTGTAGCTATTGCATCCGAATGATTGTTTCTCGGAAACGAGGCAATCTGCCGGCGGAAAAATGGGAAAAAAGAATGGATAGCCTCGCATAAAGCAACTTATCTCTCTCTCTCTCGGTCTGTTTTTCTGCTCTCGTTCTTTGTCCACCGGTTTCAGGCGCTGCGAGATGATATTTTACAAGCTTTAATTTGGGCCACAGCTGCCAGTAGTATTTCTTTCTACTGTCGATGCTCCAGTGTGCTCAAAAGTGTAATATAGAGTGTGAAATATTTGCGCAATGCGTGTAGTGCGTTTAGAAATAGCGACAAAACAGATACGGCAAGGATAGGTGATGTAAACAAATGTAACATCAAAAATAACATGTTACAAATGTAAACAAATTTCTCCCGCAGATATGAAAAAACAATAACTTCTAGTATAGAATAGGAAATAAGTTTGCAACAAAAAATATTGTGCGAAAATAAGAGACGTGAAAATAATAGTTTTATTAAAAACATCAATGAGAGAAAATATATATGTTCTAGAGCAAATACACAATTGATTTAAATTAAATTGATTTAATTTTTTCTTATAATTTAATTAAGTTATGGTTTTAATGATTATTGAGTTTTCTACGAATGTTGAGAGAAACCAACAAACTAACAACAAGTAACTAACAATAAGTAGAATTAATAGTAGTGGTCTTGTATCCGTTACCATGTTTTACCAAACTAACGTTAATTTAATTTGGGAACATTGGCGATACAGAGCACTCAGAAGCAACATATTTAATTCAAGAATTGAGCGAAACATCTGTACTGTTATTCAGGCTGTATTAACAATTTAATCTCATTTCCACATTTGTTGATAACTAATGGCTCGTTAATAATTAATCCCCATCGGGGCATTTCGAGCGATTTGTGTGAACTAGCTGAAGAAAGAGAAACAAGATTAATTAGCTCAGAGATCGCGAGCGGGTGCGACGGTTCAATAGGGAGATCATTACGTTGACCTCATGTTTGATAACGGCTGCTTCAATCCAGTTAGAAGAATACTTTGTATATAAATCGCAATTTATTCTGAATCGCTGCGCACTTTTGCCCCTGAGTCATCGATTTTAACAATTCACCATTATTTAACAGACAATGAGATTTACCTCGAAATTCTTAAACTTATTTATTAATTAAATGACAATTCAATCTTCAGTTTTAGTTATTTTTTATATTTTCGAAATAATTATTAAATAATTCGAAAATTTACAAAAACTTGTAATCGCGATACAGCAGCGTACATCTTTTTTGAGTAAAATTTACTTCAAATGAATTATTTTATGTTACATTTGACAAAAGGCCTAGAGAATATGACGTCTTTCAGATATGTGTGCCATGCGTACCTACAAACGCACGTATCTATGTATTATATAAAAAATTCTTAATTCAATGGAATGTTCTGTCTTATTAACCGGTATTATTATGAATTTTATTATTATTATAAGTCTTATATTAAAAGTAAAAAAAAGATATTAATACAATAGCTACAATAGCTACAAGAGCAAATTAATACAATAGCTAATTCATTGCTCTTTGAGAGAGCAATGAATTAGCTATTGTATTAATTAACTATTAATACTACTAAATATCAATAAACAAAATTATAAGGTTATAAACGATTTTATACAAACATCAATTACCTGTTGGATGTTGTTGCAAATTCCTTCAAGTTCTCAAATACAAGTATCGTTTCCCCGAAAAATATTATATAGAACGTTATACTTCTGCGAATTCCACAAGACTTGTTTATAAGACCTTTTTTTCTCGCGTCCAAAGAAGCACGTGACGTTCAGACGACTGACTTCGCACGACACGACGAAGACGACGTATGTATTGCTTTGGGGACCTCCCCTCTGCCCTAAGAGTCTCTTTCAGTACATCCTTGTCTGTTCCCCTACCAAGAGAGAGAGAGAGAGAGAGCGGTATCTCACTTCCTCCCTTCCCCGAGAAAGAGTCCCCCCACTATTTTCTTTGAGGGGAAATGAAGCCCTCTCGATGAGCAGTCACGGGTAGTGATGGCACTTCAACCTATTTAGGACTGTTGCGAACAATAGTCGAAATACCTTTTGTTTTAAAATCTTCATTTCAATTTTAATCAAACTTCGAATTTGTGAACCAACGTGTATTAACTTGTTCTTTGCACTTACTTGCATTTACTTTCTTTTTTTCAAACATATATAATTAATTAATATATATAACATATAATTAAATAATTGAATAATTAAATAATTTAAAAAATTAATTAATATATATAACATATAATTAAATAAAATTAAATTGAACAGAAAGACCTACATAGAAAGATTTATATATCTGTACTTTTAATTCCTTGTATTCTCAGATCCAAATTTTCAACATTAAGCAATAACATTGAAAATTTTCGCGGAACTTAAGGTCGAAATCAATTTCATTAAAGAAAAAATATGTTTCGTGGATAATTTAAAGCGATATTCCGCCATAACTGGAACAAGACAAATAAAAGTGGAATGTGGGTTTTTATGGGGTTTCGATGTCATCACTAGCCATTGAAGGATTTCCGGAAGGGCCGTATCGATTATCTCGTGCGCCTCCCTATATAGCCCGCGCTGAGTATTGCGTGAGTTCACCGCGACCAACGCACGCGTGTGAATTTCGAATTAATCACAGGAAAAAGGACTTTATCTCTTAACTGGCGGTTGAATGTAGATAATATCGCGGAAGAGGGGGAATAACGTTCGTAAAAAGAAAGAAGAACGGACTATAAATATTTTTGCTTAACGATTTTTCATCGCTAAGCTTGTATAAACTTCAGACTTTTGTTATCAATAGTATTGAAATTTGCTTTTAATAATATCCGTTACTTATCCACGGATTTAGCATTGTTAAATATTGTGATAACGTGTCACATGAAGGTAGTTTATTACATTATTAAATGTATTATATGTACTAAGAGTATTTATATTAATAGCGCTTTTGTAGCGCTTTTAATTCCTACGATAAAATTCAACGACTTGTATTTCAAGCACCTGAATGTTTAATGGTATTAATAAATAATTCTCCCTACAGAATAAACAGAGAAATTTAAATATGACGACAGACTTATCGTGTATATAATAAATATTAATAAAGTGCATTATTTCCATATTGTAAGCATATATTACTTTTTACAAATTAAATCTTTGACAGAGACATGAAATTTACCCATCGCACATAATGGGTGTGTACAACTCTGTAATATAACATAAGTAAATATAAATAAGATGGATTGGTGCTTGCGGATGTAACAGAGACTGATAATAATTGATAATAATAACGATAAATAAAATGTATAAAATATGACACGGAGAACGGATAGATGGAATGATGGCATAATGTAATGAATTTACCAGGTGAGTTCTTACCTACGCAACTGGGTAACTTGGTAGCGGTCTCGTTCCATTTGCCATTTCTACACTCGAGTATCCTTTTTCTCTCCTTGCTGTCGGGAAATACACTGCCCGACTTGCATAGGAATGTCCGCGAAGTCAATGTACCGTTCGACATGTAACTTCCGTTCGGCGCCGAGACCTCCGGACAACCCAATACTGTAAATGCGTTAGTTTATTTATATCTTGCCTTAACACCTTGTTCTAGTTTCAAGTAAACAAAGCGATCATATCGCTTCGTCCTTAAAAATTTCCATTATTTTTATAGAAACTTCACGCGATTTCTGAACATTTAAACGGCAAACACTAGCGACTTATTAAAAGTTTTAATCACTAAAATAGTTAATGAAGTAGCTAATAGCATTTCAAGAAACTTTTAAATTGACGGAAACTCGAAAAGTGGTGTTGGCTACGGAAATTCTGCTTTAAAATTAAACTTTATATTTCTTTGATAATATCTCTGATAACTCTTAAAATAAGACTTGAACAAGAAAAAAAGAGATTTAGTGCTCAAGAATAATCAGAGTGTGAAGATTATAAATTGTGCTGTCCAAACGTTTTCTAAATGTTTTATATAACAATCCATCATGTAAAGAAAAGCTTCTTGAAACATAAATTTAATTTGATCGAGGATTCTCAAACATTTATTACGACTTTTAGAAAAATAATATCCAATTTCCTTTTAAACAGAAAGCTTGAATAACGCCGACAGGTATAATTTACTTTCCCAAAACTATATCGGATAATTGTTGGAACTCCGTTAATTAGATCAGAATGCTAATTTCACCCGAGTAACACAGTCGACTCAATTTCGCGCAGACTTGAGGTTGGCGGAGTTCATGCATATTTCACGCTGAGATTATTCTTCAACCGCGCATTCGTGACCACGCGCGTGTTCGCGACATTTTTCTCTCATGTTTTCGAAGTGTTTTTTTTTTACCTTGGTACTGCAGCAAAAAGCCTCGGGCGTTGTAAAATCTCTTTGAAGCGACGAAGTCGAGGGTCAACACGTTTGAGTTAGAGACAACTCGTACACCCGCGACAGTGCCGCAGAACTCGAAGAGAGTGCTGCCGCGTTCCCGCACTCTCACGATGTCCACGCAGCTTCCATCCGCATTTGGATCTGCAAACACATTTATTCGCGGTTTCTGCGTTAGAGTTTGTTTATGAAAGGCATGTAAAATCAAACGCAGGGATGTTTATTTTTTCAATGATCGATGTGGTCCTTTAATCCGATCGGTGTCATATGTAACGCATGTGTGCTTGGAATACTCTGTTTGTATAGTAAACTGTAGTTATGTGTTAGCAAACCGTTATTTATTCTGCGGCTCGGTAAGAACTAAAGTGGATTGTTGAAACCTGTGGTTTTAAATAAAGATCGTAAATTTCGGAAAAAAATATACAGTGCTGTTTCTAATGTTTCCGAGCAACATATATCTGTTTTAAAATTTTATTTTTAAAAGAAGTTCTTGAAAGCTCGTGTTTATTTAAACCATCAGTTATCTTCATCGTGGCGAGAAATAACTGCTGCACCAGAGATTCACTTGGCATAAACGATAAATTTGCTTTTGGTTTCTGTGCGAGCAATTCAATTTTATCAGTTTAACTTGTCGCGCTCTAGCGAAGAGGGATTAAGGGATTAAAGCGTGAACTCACCACGAATATTCAAGTCGTGAAAGGTCAGAACTATCCTCTGACCTGGAAACGTCCTGAAGGTCCACCCACATGTATCTCCGATATAATACAGTGGATAACCCGGAGTGTTGATGTAACCGCCTTCTCCGCCGACTACCTTTACCTCTTGATTACAGTATCGTTTAACCGCAACTTCTGCAATCAATAAAATATTCATTTTTATGGCGATACAATCCACTTATACACGCTATGATATAATTTTGTTTCCGCAAAATGCAGTTTCATGAAAATGGGAATTTCTAGAGAAAAGAGAGAGTCTCTTACAAATAAATTATATATAAATAAATAATTACTATCTCCCATAAATAATTAATAAAATAATTTTTATGTGGATTTGATATGTAAAATATAAAAGTTGAAGATTATAAATTACAATTTAATTTTAATTTTAAATATATATGTGTATACATAGATATTAAATTATTCGATTGAATTCCGTGTTACGTATGTGTTTTAATAAATCGTGCTAATACAACGCTACCCTCCAGATGTTCGCCTAAATGAATTCTTCCTCACTTAGTACAAATCATTACTGACAGAGACACAATTCTATCGTTGTGAAAAGAATTATTTTCGAGGGGATGGCGAGATTTCTGCTGCCATAAGGTTACTATTAACATCTGGATCCGTTGCGGTCTATTTGTCGCCTGGCGATACGATTGCACGGATCCCTTTATAGCGCGTATTGCGGGCCAGTGGGCGAGGGTGTCCTTGCTCCAGTTTCGAGGATAGGGCCATTTCTGGGTGGAAGCTAGATACGCTGGTGACGGTAATAAGGGCGATGGAGGGGAAATTTGGTCCTCCGTCCTCCCTCTTCCCCCCTCCACCATCCCTCAGTGTATGCAATATCTACCGTTTCCAATATCCCGCCAAGTGTAACGGCTTTTGCAAGGAATGTTTTGTCCTGCTGAATAGTGAACGATTTTTATCCTATCGATCTATCAATTCAATCGAGCGCTTGGCTGGTGAAACGCTTTGCATTTAATCGAGCGTCTCGAATTATTTCTGATACCGAAACTTTATTAAGGTACAATTTGTGAATTTTATTCGTGAAAACTTATTCGACTCGATAAATCAGAAAAGAACTTGCAAAAATGAAATTTTACGAAATTCCTGAATAATTTGATTAATTTAATACCATTCAAAAGTTGTATTACGTTTACAGAGAACATTTTAATACAATTACTAAATAATTTAGAATGAATTTATATTTTATACATGCAAGTAAATATTGATATATAATTTTATAATATATTATTTTGGTAAAATATCTCATTAATTTAACAATATATACGTATATATACAATATATATTTATAAAAAATTACTCTAGTAAAGAAATATTATGAGAATTGTGGCAGAGTTGGAGCAATATGAAAAAATCTGGCGATTTAAAATTTGCAGTCTAAATGTACAAGCGTAGTATTACGTCTGTTGCATACTAATTGTAAGTTATAACTTGTAACATTTCGCATGTACCCCAATGTAATTTCATATTTCTTATTTATAAATGTATAAATTATGTTATGTAAATGTTTCTTACATAAATCTTCATTTATTTCGAAAAATGGAATTACGAACAATGAACAACTAAATCCGAAAAACGTCACGCTTTCCTCGCAAAGTAGCTTCCGCTGTACGTGCGATTTCATAAAATGACGGGATTACATGCCCTTTCCGTGGCATCGCCGTTGCGCCCGAGCGCGATGCATTGTTCGCGATCGGATACACTGTTTCTTGTTGTCGGTAGAATTTCAGCGCATATGCCGATCCCACGGTCAATAAAGATCATTGCATCGTCGACAGCTGGCGGATAACGGCCGACGATGAGATCGAAATCTGAGGCCGATTTTGTCGGACGTGCGGCACGTGACGTGCCGTGCATTTCTCCGCCCCCGCGTGACCTGCACGCCCGGGGCGCTCGCTTTATCGAGCTCGTCGATCATCGATTGCGCACGCCCGCATATTGATCGTGGAGAAATAGACCTGGGCTTTCCGCTGATAAATAAAGCTTGATTCGTAATGCCGTAAATATCTTGTACCGCGTGGAGATATTGTTGGATTTTATGAAAATTGAGAAGGTCGTTATTCAGCATCGATTAATAATTAAGATAAAATATAATTTGGAGATGAATTTTTATAAAAATGCGAAATAATTCAGAGGAAATTTAAGACACTTAAATAAATGTACTCCTGAGAACGTTGGTAAAAATAACTGACTATTTGTTAATATCTCAGTTTATATACTAAGGCTTATATATATGTTTCTATATGTGTTAGTGTTTTTTATAATAGATTTTTTAATATTTTTATAGAATGCTATCAGGTTAATTTTCGTGCAGTTTGAGAAAATAATCAAGTTTTATTATTATAAAATATTTAAGATAATAATTATTGGGAATATACTCACCTGGTATGCAAGCGTATTTTAATGAAATTCCACCTGGAATCCAAGAATGCGCTCCTGGATGATCGATAGTCACATTGTAACGACAGTGTTTCTGACCAGAGCATCTGAATCATACAATCGTTTTGAATAAATAATATAATAAATTAGATTGATTTTTAAAAATGTGAAATAATTAGCCGAATATTAATTTTTTTACAGTAAATCTTATTATTTTTCAAGTTTTCTAAAATGTATCTTATATACAAATTCTCTTTGCTCCCGCACGAATAAATTGCAGTTTATGCGAAGTTTCGCTTTTGGATCGATTGTCCGACAGCCGCCAATTAAATAAGCGACGTCGGTCATTAGGGGTTGTGAACGCGCTGACAAAAGCAAACCCCCGGGCTTCTTCTGGGAGGGATGGAATTTAGGGGAGAGGCCGGGATTGTTGCCGTACGATCTTTGTTGCTCGCGCTTGAAAGCAAGAGTGAATAATGAACGAGGGTGGATTTTCACTCCTTTTAAGAGGCCTCGCTGCCTCACCCTGTCACGTCAACCTCTTCTTATCGATTTTATCGGTCTCCGGGCGGAAATAAAAAGGAAATAACATTTCACCCACGTTCACCCTTGCGAGGAATTTTTTTGAATTTTTTATACTCATCGGCCACGACGGATTCTCAAATTGAAACTTGTGGTTCTGAGCGTATCTTTTAAGTAACGATAAGTCATCCATTTGATGATAAAATCGATAAAATTATAAAATTTACACAGGATACTCTGGAAAATTGCAACGAGGAAAGTAATCGCCTTAATTAAAATTTAATAAAGAAAATGTGGAATAAATAATGAGCTTACATCTTGAAAATAATTGTAAAAGAAATGAATATGAATAAATATGAGATTAACTTTAATTACGAAAGAGATACGGTCTTTATAATTATATTCTTTCTCAGCGTTAGTAAATTACAATTACTCAATTTATTTTTTTGTTTTTCAACTTGACGAACTATATATTTTATCACAACTCTAGAGGGTAAACAGAGTAAACATTTTATATTTCTAATATATATTTTATTCTTTTAAGAAAGAGAAAAAGAGAAAGATAAAATTCTGGGGTTTTTTAAATATAAATGAGACGTTCCATTTTTCCGCGAAGAGTTCGATGTAATTTCAGCAATGCAAAATTTGCATCCCTCGCATTGCCATCCCTTATTTGCCGAATTCCTGGAGCGTGATGCTGTGTAAACGTAGGGGGAACCATTTAGAGGAGATCGTTTCTCCTTTAGTGATCATTTGACGTTCCAAGGGAAAAGAGAGAGAGAGAAAGACAGAGAGAGGCAATTATTGCTTCAGGAATGCTTTTACCCTGCACATCAAACGTCGAGATTTCACCCTCGGCGACTCTCGAGTGCGTCGACGAGTGGCGGATTAAAATGGTGGATATATCGGAGGCGATGAGGGTGGCGATCGAGATTTAACTACAATAATGACTTTTCGGAGATCTTTCTGAAACACTATAGTTTTAATATTTTTTGATCGCCTTCTCCCTTTCATTAATTTGAATAATTATATTTTTAATTATCATATTAATTATCGTGTACTTTTATTTTGATTTTAGTGAATTTTGTCTATTAAAGTATTTCATTTAGTAACATTTACTATGTTATGCATATTACTTTATTTTATAATTTTATTGAAATTATATTATTTATAGCTAAATATTTATTCTAGCTATTATAGTCATACTTTTTATTTACGAGAAAATATTGTTTTTACATTCAAAAAATTCTCAGGCTTAGAGTGCAAGAGAATTTAATCGCTTGTTCTAGTTGTTTTGTTAAACTCTATTAATTGTATAGTTATAGCTTTAGTAAGAGTCTATTACAATGTTTGTAGTCAGCAGTAAACACTCAGAATAAGAGTTGTTCTCTAGAACTGTGGTCTACCTTAGACTTCGATTGTAACCAAACACTCTTGTGTCATCGAATACTTGTGTCAGGAACAGAAGTCCGATATCGCCGGCGAGGACTATGAACATTCTATCTAGCCGACGAATCAGAAATAAAATTATTTTTAAGTCGAAGACTGCAATTGGAGAATCTAATGCGAGGCTGACATTTCTTTAAAGATTCGAGCAAACTAATCCAAACATGATTTTCTTATAGGATTAAATTAAATGAGTTTGTACGTGAAGAATTGTATAGATTCATTCGTTATCTTTCTTACTGTTTAAGATTAATTTCCTAAAATTCAGAAAAAAATGCTAGATCACTGTTGCATCGAACTGTTTCTACTATTATATTTGAATGAAAAAATGAATCTACCTTTTGTTCAAAGATGATCTAATATCGACGATGTCTGGCTGATCATTTTCATCGTCGAGAATGTAGTTTCCTTTGAGCTCTTTCACGTTCGTCCATCGTCGTATGCTACCTTTGTTCCTCCATATTTTGAGCCCTTCCAAGCTTTTCAACTCTTTCTGACAGAGTTCCGTATGATTCGCCTGATATTCCGCTTCCAGAATAAAGATGAACGCTCTCAACGATCTGCGGACATGATATTAATATAACTCCGCAAAATTAAATTAATATTAGATAAGCAAATTAGATAAGCAAATCTCAATGAAATAACTTAATTAACGGGAAGTAGTGCAATCAATTTTAATTAAATATGATCATCGCTTGATTATCGCTCTCAAAGCTTTCAAGTGCTAATAATAATGCAATATTTTATAAGATGTTACTAAAATGAGAAAAACATGAAAAATTGAGATTAAATCTTAATTAAATTAAGATTAAACTTTAGTGTTCTCAAATTAAATCTCTCAATTTAGATTATATTTTAGTTTCTCAATAGTTAAACTCGAGAATTTAAATGCATATTAGTATTATAAAATCGTATATAAATATTATATAAATTTAATAATAAGTTTACAGTGTATAGGAAGTAAATATATTTATCTCTTTTCTTCCTTTTTTGAATAAGCATTTATTTTTAGTCTATTCTTAAATTATAGACTAAAAATACTATTTATTCATCGTTCTAATATATGCATTGCAAAACATAATTGCAAACACCTTTTTCAGAAATTTTACATATTAATAAATTCACAGTAAAAAATAAATGCAATAAGTAAATTACAAATGGATCATATTTTTCAAGTAAATAAAATATAAACATAGAATTTACGATATTTTGTCAAATATTATAAATTTTCGTACATGAATAAATGGTATGATATAAGTAGGGATCCGCGTAAAAATTTAAATTTATGTTGAATCACTTTATGACAAGATGTTTTCATAATGGATAGAAATCCGAGTACTTTGTTAGAAATTTTTCTAAGAAGAGTGTGATAAAAGACGAACCTGCATGTCAATCTGAGCAGGCCGTGGGAACATCTCTGTTCCTGGATCACCTCCATGTACCCTCCGTGCACTTTCACAGCTTTCAGAATCCTGCCGAAAGGCGCTTGGGTGGTGGTGATGATTCTGGGCGAGAAACTGGCCGCGATCGTCATAAGCAGCATCAGGAGACTCGTCAGGGTCGTCGCTACCGACCACGCCATGATGGCTGATCATCACAGTGACCTGAAAGTCTCCTCGCGAGCCTCGTCTTTGGAAAAGACCTAAAATTAGCCCTCGAGTACCATCGCGTTCTGATAAGCGAAATCTCTCTCTTCAGAAGGTAGACGTATTCTCCTTTTGCCTCTTCAAGTTCTCCCACGGCCACTCGAATCGCAGCTCTGCCATCCAGAGGTCGACGACCTCTTGCCCTTCTGAGAATTCGGCCCGATATTACCCTCTCGGGCCCCAAGTAACTGTAAGTAAAGTTCAATGGGAATTCGAATGCTTTGTAGCTGCGAATATTTTTGCGTATTTATCTAAAAACCTTTTATATCACCTTTACTCTCTAAAATTAAATTTTCTTGTAGATAAAAGATAATTGTGTTTAATTCAAGATAATGGAAATCCACTTGTTTAGTTGAGAGTGAAAATAATTTAATCGCTATTGTAGATTTCTAGAATACTTCAAATGTGACAACTTGTTTAAATGCAAATTCTGATTGTTTGAAAGATAAAATATGTACGAAAGGGGGAAAGTGCATTCATCGGCATTAGAGCTAGATTACTTTGCGAACCTCTCCATTGAATGCTTTGAATCTGTAAGGTAGACTGAAGTCAAGAACTGGAGTTGGATGAATAGATACAGGAGGTGGAATGAGAGAAGGTGAACTAAAAATCGTGCGAAATTGTAACAATAAAAAGCAAAAAGTAGAAATATAAAAGTAAAGAGTCTAAAAAAAGAGACCTTTGGAACCGTGCCACAAGCAATAGAAAAAAATGTTGAATATGCTTTTTAATTATAGCTTGTTGTCATGCGAGCTATGTATATTTATGATGGCAATTCCGATAAGAATTTTTAATACTGACCGCGACTATCATTCCATATTCCACATGTTCTTTATCGGTTTCATATATTCCTTATTGCATGTAAACTTTTTAATACAAACTATTTTTATAAATATCACTATTATACAATATGTCAAAAATTCTATATACTTATAAGAATTACATTAAACTTAAACTGTTGATTATTAAAATTAAATTAACATTACTCTCGTATGATAATATTAATAATAAGTTTTTAAAGTCAAGTTTTTGACACACATGAAGATAAAGATAGTTTTCACATATAACATTTAATTATATTATAAAAAATTTATTATAAATAGAATTTTATTAATATTATAACATTAACATAATTTTACACTTAAAAATTTAATTTCGAAGCTTTGACGCAAATTGAAACTCACCCTCGATTCTAGAGAATTGCCAGAGATCGGGGTCCTGTTCGTCGTGCGTCTCGAAGTCGATCTGTAAGCGATATTCTTCGATCTGACGATTCTCTCAATCGTTCTCCTCCTTATTTTTGGCCGCCGACCGACCTCTTAACTCTTTCTCCGCAATGACGTGTTTGTTGTAGAAGTAAGTGGCCCCCGTTGCGATCAATCGGCCACGGCCAAGTTCCAGACGCGACCACTAAGAAGACAACAGTGGCAACACGTTCCCTGCGGCGCCTCAAGGACGAAGATTAGAATAGTACGGATAAACGATTTTGTATTTAGGCACTCGCGGATGACGAAACGCGCTCTCAATTCGCTATGAAGGAATTGCTAACGTGCCGGATGATTGATGATTAATAGCACAGATTTACTTGCTGACCATCTCTTATAATGATTAATGGATGCTCAGTTATTTTTTACGCATTTTTCGTAATTAACAGGCAATTAAATGCTGATAAATTAATTATGTTCAATACTAAGTGCGTCGATCGATTAACTCAGATTAACATTTAGTATATGCACAGCCACGATTCTGGTCAATAGATATCGGGTTTACTATTTAATTGACTGGTCAACTGCATTACATGCTGGTTAATCAACTTGAATTTGCACGAATTCTAATTAGTCAGAATTGTTGTTGTATTGTAATTGTATTGATTATATATTTCTGAGATAGGTATTGGATTGGGAAATTTGAAATTAGTTGTTAGTATCAAGCTTTTTCACAGTTTTTGAAAGCGTACGTTACTCTGCTCGAGATGAAAATCTCGACTTTATTATTTAATTAAGTTTTAAGTTTTTAAAAGATTTTTAAGTCGACTCTCTGACTGGCACTATATCGATATTTTGAATATTAAAAAATAACACTATTTTTTGAACACACTACTGGTTGGTACACTTAGCAAGCACAAGAACCTCGCAACACACTTCTAATACTCTTCGAAAAGTATGATCGTTCCACTTATAAAACTGTTTTATAATAATATTGCTTGAATGATTCCGTTCTAATTACTTAGTTTAAAATAGATGAAAAAATATATTAATATTATCTAATACAATTGTTATTAAAGGTATTTTTACACTATCCAAACGTTACACTTGTTTGACTTTAGCTTGGATTATCCTGGCACTATTTGGTATTAGGTTTCGTAACTAGAAAAGTATTCCTTTCAACGTTGCACTGGACGGCACGTTTGCTGGTCCCCGCTTTAATATCCACCGGCGCGAGTTTGTAAATCGCGGCGAACACCCGCTCACATCGACGATTCGTTGGCGTGTGGTGCCGACCAGCCTGATGATGCCTGCTGCTACCCCGCACGCATTGATAGACAGTCTAAGCCGTGAATTCCGCGCCAGCGACGACCAGCCAGCTAGCGAGCGAGCAGCCCGGAAGCGGTCGGTGGTAGTTTCGGGGGGGAAGCTACCCTACTGCACGCGTGCAGGGACCTTTCGGGGGCCCTGCGTACCCTCGTGCCGTAGATTCGTACCCCCGTGTCAGCGGGTGCCGGTTTTCGCGCTCTGCCCCCTCGTTCGATCCGCTCGTCCCTTCGCTTCCAACGCTACGCCGGTTTCTTTCTTCTTCATCGACGTTGATCCGGGCAGCTGAAGCCGACAGCTGAAGATTTTCGGGTTTTCGCGAGGATCGCGCGGGATAAGGTGTCACGCAGGATAAACGAGAGAAAGGAAATCTAGAAATAAATCTGCAAGCACGACGATGCGCTTGTGTGTAATTACTTAATTGTTGTTCAAATCTCTGTTGACCGTTATTTAAAGAATTTTATTACTCTTTGTTGATACTTGAAGAAAAATAGAAAGTTTATGTCGCTAATTTTTAATGATAACCTGATTTTTTTTTAAGAATATAAGTTTATCTTTGAATTTCTACATTTAAAGAAAAATTATGGTATAAAGACATTTTTTTAAATTTTAAACTAATTCGTTTAAATTAATTGAAACTGATTTGAAATTGATGTAAGGTAATAAAAACTAAATCTGATTTAATTTAATTAACTATTCAAGAAGTTTCTAGCTCAATTACTTAAAGTTCAAGAAAAATTTATTATCTTTTATACATTTATTATGCTCGGCAATTTCATGGGAAATCTCTCTTTCAGACTCTTAAATACCCACAATCATCGAAAGAAATGGTCCATTTGCTGGGGGAACAGTCACTCTTTCTTCTCTATTGATTAGTGTCTTCCTCCATCCTACTAGTCGAGCTCTATTGTACGATCCAGAGGTTTGGCCATCATGATCGATCCATTGTGATCGGCACGCGTGTACTGAACACACATCTGCATCTTCGTGAGACGGAAACCGTCGAGCTCCGTCTCGTTTCGGATGTACACCGGTTGTCATCGATCCCCATTGTCCCTGAATCGAGAAAGGCGCTCCGGAGTGCCTTGAGATCGTTTTTCTCAGCGAGAATCGAGGATCGTGACACGCGAGAAATTGCATCTGCCGCTAGCGAACACGTGCTACGGTCGTTCTTCATCCTTTTAAGAGGGAAAACGAAAGTAACCTAAACCTAAGTATAATCGATAGATCACCAATTTAAAATTAATATAATATTTTATATTGAATACGTAAAGGGGTCGTAAAGACATAAAGAAATATTAAATAAATTAAAAACTTGTTTACATCGAGAATTTTAGTCATGTTTTGAGAATGCAATACAAAATAACGTGTTATTAAATGAGTAAACATAAAATAATTATATATGTATTAAATTTCACAGATATACTTTTATTTGGTATATATTATAAACTTCGAAAGAAAAAGGTTATTTCCAATCACATATTTCTTAAGGAAAATTCGTGTCAAATTTTAAGATTAATATAGAATAATATAATAAATATCTTTATTTATAATTTTATATGTGTAATATGAAAAACACATTTGAAAAAATTAAAAAATATTACAAAATTTTTTAAATTATTTTCAAATATTAATAACATATATATATATATATAATATACATATAATATTATTTAAAAAATAGAATAACATAATTATAAAATTATAAATGGAATTCTATATAAAATTGTGGATCATTGAAAGTGGCCTTTAGTAGCGGCAAATTATAATAAATTGTTATGACGAATTACAATGTATTTTGTAGCTATTATTTGTAGCTATTTCAATAGACATCAAACCGCAAAATAACGTGTAAATCGCTATATCCCTGGATCAAAAAAACCCCTTGCACGTGTTGTTGAAAATTAGATCGACATGTGCAGTCGGTTACGGCTCGTTTAATCCACAAACTCAATGGAAGCTAGTCAAATTGCATTTCTAATTCCCTCCCGTTTCATTTCTCACTGCACGCTTGAAGAATTGCGCTGACACTTCCATCCGTTTCGCTCCAAAAGGATTTTATCGATCAAACGCCATCGTGTTCTTTGCATAAATTAATTATAACGATTTTCGCAAAAGTTGATTAAAATTCTAAAATTATTATACAAACGTTGAAATAAAGTACTAAAATTAATTTATTTTATATTTGTTTATGTACGATTTTAATTTATCAATTTGCAATTGGAGTAAACCGAGGGGTTGGTCACTAGTGGTCCTAGTGTACAAAAATTACCCTTAATTCAGATTACTTTTAAATTACCTCAGATTACTTAAGATTACATAATACTACCTCAGATTACTTAAGATGGTCTAATACTACTTCAGATTACTTACGATTATCTAATATTCCCTAAATTACTTCAGACTATTAAATACTACCTTATATTACCCAAGATTACCTTAGAGTATTTAAAGTTACCTCAAATTTTTTAGGATTACCCGAGATTTTTCCAAAGGGTCTAGCGGAATAAGTATGGTGAATTTGCTCTTTCTGAATTTTGTAGCCGCAATTTTTTCCGAAATTTACTATGTCAAAAGACATCTGTGTGCAAAATTTCAGATTTTTATATTGATTCTTAGCAGTTTTAGAACAAAAAAATTATTTTTTTTTAATTTTATCGATTTTTAAAATATTCTTATAATAAAAAAATGATTTAAAAATTTATAAAAATTCAGTAAAATCAAACCTATTACAATTGAAGAAAACATCTTTTAAATTAAAAAAAATTTTTTTACCGCAACTTCTAGCCAAAAAAATGTAATCGTTTTATTTCAAACAATTATTTCATTATGATCGAATCGTCGTACGATGTTGAAAAAAATTGACAACACTCTTTTCTCATTTCCCTACAATTAAAAAAAAAGTCTGATGGGGAAAAAAGTTCTCCTTAAGAATATGAAAAAATATGATTGACTTTTACGTAACACACAATATTATTTATTACCATTTCTATGCATTGTAGCCAACATTTCTTTCTTGCTCTTGGTAATTTTAATTCGCAGTCTTGAATGACATGCGACAAAAGCGCGAACCGAAAATAAATGTTCTGCTTTATCTTACTTCTGCAAGACATCACCACTTGTTGAAGAAGTCGAGTAATTCGGACGGAACGACTCTTGATACAATTTTAGTACGATCGATGGTCGGTGTTTTATGGCATGCAAAATATAGCAGAGCGCGGGAGTATTTGAGCTTTCGTGCATTTCTTCTTTCTTACGTCAAACGTTTAAATCCCACGCCGGGCGAATGACGCAAACGAAAATAAGCTCTTGTCTGTAAGCAAAGTAAACGCTTTACATTCACGAAACGCGTAAAAAATTTCGATGTAAAACAGAATTCCGTTTTATTTGTTATTTCTGAGAAAATGAGGAAATGGCACCAAAGATTTCTAGCAAATAAACTAATAAGATTGTTTGAAAATCTGTTGAAAAAATGACAATGACAGGTATTTTGAAACAACTTCAATCAAAAATGAATAAATTACGATTTGAGTTTCTATTTAAAGATTAACATCATTTAATAAAAAATATACAGTAACATATATTTTTTTAATTATTTACGAATAATGTCGAGAAAATAATTTATTTATGTAAATATAAAATATTTATCATTTTTGTTAAAATAAACTTTATTTTGTTCAAATATTTTAAATTTTATAAATACTTTATAACTATTTAAATTATTACTTTGTAGAATATAACAGTCTGTATATAATGTTTATGTTAGACGATGATGTCTGTGTGTGACGAGTGTTTATTTTTTGCAGTATAAGACATTGTCAGTGCGCTTTGACCTTATATTCGCGAAGATCGAGGTAGATAGCAGGGTGAATCACTACGCGTATCGTGTTACATCTCAAGACGAGGATTATGACAGACGTGAGACATTCTGAATAATAATATTTCTATGAGCGATTCTTATCTTTTGCGAGCCATCACATGAACAATCGAGCCGCGCAAATCGACGACTTAAACGTACACAGTTCAAAATGACGGTCACCCAGGAAATATCTGTCATCTATTCATTAAAAAGCAGTTAACGAAGTAATAGGGAGAGGAAAAGAGAGATATAAATTCCCATCACAATTTATTCATCTACGAGCGACGACTATTTCTTTAATCTATCTCTGAACGCAACGTGTTTGAAATTTTTTGGCAATTAGGGATTTGCTGTTTTGTCACTTTACTTACGTATTAAAAGTGTGGAGTGATACGCGAGTCAAACAACAAACAGTCGTAATACATCGATCTGCATACATATCGAATTTACATATTTTTGATTGATTTATTGTATTAATTAGGTCTTGGCTTCGCAATCGTGTCATATCACACGATATCGGAATATGCTTTCAAATGTCGGTCGGGAAAGAATATGACGGGCACGACATGGATTAAGTCTTGAGGAGAGATCGTGACATATTTAGTTGGTAAATACAGTCATAATTAATTGTGCGAATTAATATTTAAGATTACATAGTGTAAAAGATATTTATGTGTTTCGGCGATTTATTGAGAAACGTATTTCATGAAATTTATTTGGTCAAGATCGCGCGAATAGTCAGAAAGTCAAGTATAGTTTCCGGTATTTCGATTCATGAATATTTATCCTCGATTTTTTTTCATACATTTATTCGCTCTTGCATAACGCGAGATGATCTGTCATAAAACACAAACGTGCGCTATTTCCTTTCCAAAAAAGTGCGAGAAGAGATTGAATTTTGGATTTTTAGTTTATTTATTTATGCCATTAATATTTAAAAATTAATAATTAAGAAATATGTATCAAAATAACTAATAAAATTTAATAGAAATAGTTTTGTTAATATTTATAATATTAATAATTAAAAAAATGTAATTACGTAAATATTAATTTGTAATTCAATCTATTTTGTCTTACTACTTTCTATTTAAATACCAAGTATTTAATGATTATTATAATGCTATCTATATATAAATAATGTCTATAATCTATATATAAATAAAAAAGAACTTTCAAGGAATGGGTTAAAAAGAGAAACAAATTTGTTCCCCGTGGTGAACGTTTTATTCAATTATAATAATAATAATCGTCATCATCGTAGTAATAATAATAATAATAATCACCATAATGATAAGAACAATAATGATGATGGCAGCGCGCGCTCGCACGTGCCATGCCGTGCCGTGAGCTACGTCTCCACAATCGCCACGTGGCTCTACGTGGTCATGTACGTGTGAGTCGATTTCCCTCCTTTTCGCAACAGCGTTGTTTCCTTGAGGCGTACAATAAACTTAGACGAGTTACTCAATTAACGCAATCTAGCGCGCTGATTTCGATTTTTTGATCCATGCACCTTGTGGACTGTTCGTGTGCTTCGTGTACGTGGGTGTACTATGTGTGTGTATGTGTATGTGTCAGAGATATACAAGTTTCGATTGCAAAAAAGATGATCTACGAGACGCGCATGAACGAGCTCTTGCGTATGTACAAATAGTAAATTACAATTATAATTACACTGTTTTGAGTGTTTATCATTTGTAACATTGGACGCGCCATTATCACGTCACACGCTCATATAAATAGTAATGAAGTCACGGGGTACGTGTTTTCGATGTGTAAACTTTCAACTTATTTCCATCGTCTTGTTCATCGATAAAGTCTCGGTAGTCTTTTCGTCAATTATTATATAAATTTTTATCCAAGTAAAAATTATTTACCTAGTTTCGGGACAGTGTATCATTAAAATTTCCATCATACGATTCAAAATTGTAGATACATTAATTACAAATATATTTGATTAATTGCCTCTTCTTTGTATGTTAATTGCAAAAAATAAGTACAATGGATATGCACCTGTCCAACAGTAAAATATGAATAAAAGAAAATAAACTCGCGTGACATGATAATAGCGTATTCCTATCTTTAGTTTTTTCCGCTTACTTTTCTTCCTCTCACTCTTTTCCAATTGATAAGTAAATACGAGTTAGAAGTTACGCGAGACTTTGCGTTAGTTGTTGCTTAATTAAAATTTTAAATTGTTGAACGACGCAACGTTATCGTACCACGTGAGATACCTTGAACTTTTATTCTTTATTCTTTGTACGAAGGATATGAGATTAACCGTTAAAACCAGAATCAGGTTTTGTTCCGGTCGAAAAAAAGGTTATTTCATAAAAGAGACGGGAGAACTAATAAGATTATAAAATCTATTGTCTTCTACTAGATCTTCTCTCGGAACTAGCCTTCACGATTTTTTAAAATCTAAATGTACTTTTTCGTTTAAAACAAGATCATCGAAGAAAAATTGGGAAAATTAGGTCACTCACTTTCATCAGAGAAAATTGTCGGTTAAGGAAGATTAAGAGCTCACTCGGGACATGAGCAGCTTAATCAGTGCGCGACCAAAATCGTACATTTTCGCAGGTTAAAAATATCATGCGTGTACATGTGTACGAAAATATATGACTAGTGAAAGTAAAGAATTACAGCACTCATTAATTAGTCAACAACTCAATTCGATGCTAATCTTTTCTTTCTACGTTACGCTTATTTGAATTATCCGTCGACATCTTTAAAAATCTTTTACGTCATTGTTTCGCGTTTTAAGTAAAAGAAAAAGATAAATAAATTTGCACGATTATTAAGAGACTGCGTTATTACGATTCTTTTTAAGCGCTACCGAGTGTCTCGCGATTTGTTTCTCTCGGAAGGTGGGAAATGAATTGGGGTTGTGTGTCAGGTGTCTCACGTTCCCGGTTCTTTGTCCCTCTCGCATAACGTTCCCCGAGAGTTTTCGATTTTTTAAAGCGATAAGGCATTGTCGGATATGTCAGCTGAGATCTTCGAAACGTTTCTGGGATTTGCGGTAAACATCGAAAGCTTTACAAAAATATCTCATCTTATTTTATCTGTCAAGTCCCCTTGTATATTTTCCCCCGTCGCTTTTCGAAATCCTCGAGCCACCCCCTCGATCTTCCTCGTCTTTCGAGTCTGGCGCTTCGATGTCGACGATTCTTCGTCGATTTGACGCGACAAGTTTTTTCTCTTCGAAAGGAAACGAGAAGCGCAACCTCGCCTTCCTCCTTAGTCTCATCAGCTCATCTCGCTCTTAGTTCCTTTCTTAATACTATTCCGCTCTTCTCTCATCGTATCATAATGATTAAAGCGACTTGTCATGTTCCCGTGCGTGCTACAAAAGAATAGCGAAGAAAAGATTCAAATGTGCTCCGGGAAATCCTTTTCAATTTGTCGTCTCTTTTCTTCTTTTCTGTCCTTTTTCTTCTCCGACATGACGATGTCGATTGAAGCCGCCGTTGTCGTTGATGGATATGATTAAGCGCAAACTTTTTGGCACATTTGCTGAAATCTCAGGCAATTAAACCCTCGTGATACGATAGTTGTTTAAATAGACTCCTCCTTAATAGTATCTTTAAGAAAAAATGTATTACTCTTCAGTCATACTATTATAAAAGAGAGATAATACAATTAACTTCATTTCATTTAAACTTAAATTTTATTTCAATTTTATTCTTTTTTTATTAGAATTATTTCATGACGCGAAATATTAAATCTAGCGAAGCATAAAATTGAAAAGTGTGAAAATGTCAGTCGTTAACGTTTGACGAAATAGAATATTCCATAAATTTATAAACCACATTCACGTATCATATCAGTGAGGGATTAATCACTTGATAAGGTAATTAAGTGTCTTTCTTCGCTCGCTTGTGGCTCGATTTGGCATTCATACAACTGCACAATTGCTCGCACGCGTATATTCTACAGTTTTAACAGTTTTTCTTTTGTTTTAATCGGCAAAATCGCGGACGATCGAGTCGTTTCTCCTCTCGGCAGATGCGTGATTTAGCGTATTAAAATACTCGCGGTATGTTTGCCATTATGCACTACTCAATTCCTGCTCTATTTATCGCTTATCTATGAAGATAATATTTAATAATTTCTATATATTTCTTCGAGACTTATTTATTCACGCGAAACGCATCTATTTGTCAGAATCATGCATATACGCAAGAATGGGAGCGACTTATTGACTAGAATCTCACTACGCAGAATGAATTTCCAATAAACTTTCCCGACTCGAGGAAAAAAGACATATCACGGTTTTCTACGTACAATAATTATTAAAATAAATAATTTAATATTGCAAACAAGAAACAGTCGTTGTAGCAGCTAATTCTCTTCGTTTTTACAGATATAGTTGAATTAATTTTGTGTACAAATCTGTGAAAAAGTATGTGAGATAAAGCGTGATAATTCGAATGAGAAAGAAGAAAATGTAAAAATTCATTAACAATTTTAGCCGCTCTTTTCCTAGAGTCAGAAATTTTTTGTCGAAGGATCTTCCCAAGTTTGCGCAGGATCCTCCGCGATTTCCCGTTGTTTGAACTCGAACTCGATCAGGCCCTTACTATGCGTACGCACTCTCTAAGCTTACAATTTCTCTTCGAAAATACCCTTTTATTATTTTTTTATATTTTCTTTTTTTTTATCTTTAAATTATTCTCCTTTCGGCGAGACGCTTGACGCCCAGTAGTTAGGTACGATTTGCAATTCCACTACGGTAGTTTTCATACCATAATACTTATATGTACATGTATAAATATGTGTACCATAGTGTGTACGTGAGTAATATACTTCTTTAAGCCTCAACAACGGTCCGCACAACGTAACAAGTCGACGCCATCGTCTCGATCTCGGTCAAGATCGTCGTTAATTCTGCCTCGATGACGATCATCGACGCACTTCGGCCATACTCGACAGTCGAAAAATATTATCATTAACCTACCGGGTCACGATATATTTGTCACGCACATAACATTTCAAAAATTACATCTATTTTTTCTGATTTAAATATCAATTTGTTTTTATTTAGATTCTAACTTAATTTTTATTACGGACGGATAAACAAAAAAAATGCTGATTTTCTTAGATATTAGTGGGAAATTACCTTTAGCAGATTCATATCTCTGTGAAGAGATAACGAAATATTATTTTTTACTTGAATTTAAATTTTAATGTGAAATGTAGTAACATCAATTAGATTAAGTTCAAAAAATTGCATGCGAGTATTTATTCACAAATATATCGCGCGCCCGAGGGGTTAAAATCTTCTAACATACAACTGACAACACAATAAACGAACAACGCGTAACGTCCTAGCGACGTCTGATCAATGTCTATCAACTACATCAACGTTAATCTATACAGTATAACATTTAACAGACTATTAAGCGGTATTAGGCGCGATTTCGAGGACCAGCCGAACGACACCTAATCACTCGAATTAACGAGAATCTTGATCAACAGAACTGTATTCGAGAAGTAGAAGGAAGTTACTTAGAATCAGTTATTTACAATTCATCAAATACACATATAAATAATAAAAATTCCCAAATTAAACAACTACCATATTTTGCAATAGAAATAAGGGCTGCATAATAAAAATTTCTAGAATTTTAGAATGCTCGGTTTTTTTAACGAAAAATGTTTTAAATACGATAAGTTTTTACGATATTTCACGATACAAATATCATATTTATCTTATACGCAAATTTTATATTCATTTAATCCACATTATTTGATTTAATGTTATTTGTTTTTTCTGCATTCCCTGTATTATTATTTAACTTATTCTCTCTCTCCTCGGCAAATATTCGGTTCACAATTCTCAGAAGCTGGATAAGTTTTTCCTGAAATAATGAGCTTTCGAACTTACATCCTTCTACTTTTCGGATACAAATACTATCCATAACTCTCCAATCCATAATTAACCAACGGCGCGAGTAATCTCAACTCAAACCGACGCGGCTTCGCGTCGTCGAAATACAGATTTCGCGCAAATATAATATCTGTGTCGAACGTGGGTGTAATATTTGTGAATGTGTCTGTGAGGTAATCGTTCACGCAACTACACCGTGTGAGCATGTAAGTTCACCCTCTTCTCCTTGCGTATTCATGTTCTCCCCCTCCCTCTCCGAATCGGTCCCTTATCGATTAGTAGCTTTATTAGTATACGGCTTGCGTTTAGTTAGTTAGTTAGTTTGGCACATTGCGCGATCCTTCCATCCATTTTTCTTTCAAATAACCTTGAAATAACCACCGATATGCAACGACACGACCGTTAAAAAATAAAATATACGATTCTTTCTCTCTCTTGCGTTTTATCTTCGGGGGTCCTCCGAGGAATGATAACTCTCGCGTATCATTATATCGATCTGATTACGACGATCGCGCAATTAATTGGTGAATAGTTCTGAAGTCGGAACGGCGTTGCCAGAAACCATCCAAATGTACCGTCCTGGTGCTCTCGAAATATCGGCTACTTGCTTTCTATCGAACTGCGTTACAAGAGTATGTACAGCGGTATGTTATATTGTATATACAGTAAGGTAACTTCTTTGCGGCAGTCTCGTGCCGATTGCGGATTTCGCGCGCGAGGAGAGGAAAGTTCGAGCGGGTTGCGAGTCCAGCTACTTCAGCACGAGAGTTCAGGAACTTTCCAGGATCCCTTGTCCCATAGTAACGCGGCTCTCGCGTTAGAGCGGCCTTCCGAGGGGCTCAAATATGGATCTGGCAACGCCGGTCCGGAATCTCTCCTTCGCTTTTTCTCCTTTTGAAGTGTATCTTCGAGATGTTGTCTCGTCAATGGGTGAAGTGAAGATCCCACCACCAGGGCCAGTTAAATCAATTAGCAGCCGACCGACAGCTCGGCCATCCGAATCGAGAACTTGAAGGAGATTAATCATTAATCCTTTCAAGGCTATTTCTGCAACTTCAGAAAATTTGACGATCCGAGTTAGTCTCGATCGGATTCAACGACGGCGACGTTCGAGTTGGATCACCGCCGGCCGAGCTTTGGTCAGGTTGAGCTATGGTGGTTCCGGCTCGGAGGTGGGAGATTCCTGCTACGCCTCCAAAAAAATGAGCGCCGTCGGCTTCGGCTCCAGGTTGCTCTTCTTCGCTTCCACCACCAGGAACTCGATCTCGTTTCGGTCGCGGCGCGCGAACGACTCCGCGATCAGTCGCGCGACCTCTTGATGATGAAGACCTGCAAGTAACGCAGAAATAATCATTTGCTCTGAGATTTGAATTTAATGTTATTTCTAAACTCATATGATTATTAATTGCTTAAAGTTAGTTTTTCAAAAGTAGTTGTTATTAGAATTGGATTTATTATCGTTTAATTTCGTCTATCACGAAATTAAATTCTGTAACCTTGTTGCTATTGCTAAAGAAACTATTTTAAAACTTTAACTTTGCAATTTATCCTTCTAGAAATCTAGAATTAAACACTTAATTATAAAATCACTGCAATAATACACATATATGTATAAAATATATTTTATGATCTATTGTATTTTGACCTTGCTGGCATTACCTTCAACTTTTTGACCATCGACCTCGAGGATGAGCTGTCCGACTTCGAGGCCGCCAGCTTCATAAGCTGCTCCGTTGTCCTGCAATGAATTACCGCATGTGTTAGTCACGTTTATAGCATAATATTGTTTATGCCACCGTAAATGGCGTCGACGATAAATTCGTCCGACGCATATTAATCGAGCGTTTCGGTGAAGCCAAGCTTCATTTAAGTTAAGTGCCTGGCACATCACAAGTAATAAAACATAACGTTATAATATATTTCATTAAAAAGGTTAGGAAAATATTAATTAGTGCCAGTGCTCCCCATTGTGCGCATAATTATTTATATGAGGTGTCAAATGAGAGAAAGAGATTTTTTTATTTATTCAATCTCGAGAAAAAATATTTTTAATATTAAATATTTTCGGATAATAATATTGGATCTCAAATTATGATGAGTGAACTTGAAGTAAACTAAAAATTAAGAACGCGTATCATTGATTTGCATTTATTGAAGCACAGACAATTATGTCCGAAACGTTATTAGCTCTGTACTCTAATTGGTTCTAATTTCAAATTTCTTTCTGAAACTTAACTAACTTTAATCTAACTTTCCTCTAATTCGGCTTTTCTCAGCCTTACTTTAATTTTCTTTTAACTCAACAATCTGTAAGTTTACTCTAATCTCCGTCTGATACACACTCTCTATTTGTATTCTTACTCTAAATCAACGTTCTCCCTCACTCTAGTTTCACCTTTAATCCAATCTTCCGTCTTAATTTTATTTTAACTTTTAATCCCTCAGCTCAACATCCTTCAATTTTCTCTCCAACTCAACATTTGCCAGCCTTAATATTATTTAACCTTCCGCGTTAGCCAATAGCTTCGACAAAACTCACATGTATATTGATGATCCGGGGCAGTGGATGCTTAGTGTTGGCGCCGCCCTCGATGGCGATGCCCAGAATCGACTTGGTCTTTTTCACGGTTATTCGCAGATTACCCTGATGATCGGGCACCACCAGGGCGCCGTCCTCCTCCCGTCGCTCCGACATCTCGCTGCGGCTCAACCGCTGCACGCTGTGATGCCTTCGCGGCGGACCCCCCGCAGTCCCACCCACGGTGGATCCGCTGCCGGAACCACCCTCCTCCAGCAGCTGTGCTTCCTGCATGTCGAAGCTCCGCGAGAGTTTGTGCGCGAGCTCCTGGAACGGACACAACTTGCATTGGAACGGCGGTAGTCGAACGTGAGGCCCTTCTACGGCCATTTTGTCGGATACGCGCTAGCAACCGGAAATCACTTGATTGATTTGTGTGATCGTATTTGCATTATCGTGTTTCAAAGTAGAGCTAATAAATATATTAAGTAGATATAAAATTTTTAATCTCTCATGTACATACGTATTATGAAATCTCAGAGAAGTTTCAATTTTCTTTCTTTAACAGTTTTAAATAAATGTGGTAAATAATAGAGTCACCTTGTATTTAGATCGATGTATTTCCCGAATTGTAGAATTTAAATTACATGTTGCATATTCAAATAAAAGTAAAATTGTGACTGTAACACGTTACAATCCAAGTTTCTTCTTAATTATGAAATTCTAAATTTTTTAAATTGTTTTAATTGTTTTAAATTACAATAATAATATTATATAATATTAGAGAGTTATATTTATTTTTTAACTATTTTTTAAATAAAGTTATAATTTTATGTGAAAAAAAGGACGCGATTTTTCTTGTCACCTGTTTCATAAATTTAATTAACTAATTTAAACGTAGTTGCTGTCGCGTATCCGAAATATCATCTCGATGCACCCCTCCACACGCACGCACGCACACACGCACATCACAGCACATAAGAGCTAAAAAGGCTTATGCTAGCATATTCGCGTGCACGCTGCAGTGGAAGAGCGTTCTGGTAATCTTCACGCAGCTTCCAGTACGAAATACAAATATCGTAAGATATCTGCAAACGATTCGTAGTAATTCTCGAACTCTCATAGTATTAAAACGCACTTCTACGCGGAATATTGATTCCGACGTAAAATGCGAAAGTACTGATCGGAAGCTGATAGAGAAAAGTGTGTTTGAAACGGATGCATATGTGTGAATATATATCTTTTCTTTTTTTTCAAGTGCATTCTATCTATCCTTTCGATGCTCTCTCATCTCGCATGCCTTATCTAGCGTGCTAAAAATTAAACGGGAGTAATAGCGAAGAAATGAGATATTATCTTAATTTATTACGATAACAAAGTATTCTTTGTCATTCTAACTCGGATGGCAAACTTTTAATGACAAAGAAGGTATTTCAATTATAAGGAGACATTTTAACATTAATTTACATCCTCCTTATTTTAATTTCATTAGAAAAGATACGATTATTGAGAAGTAGAGAGAGGTATCTCGGTAAAAAAATAATAAAACTCTTCAGCTTTTACGTTTTCCTTGCATTCGATTCGACTTTGTTGTTCCATTCCGCTTTTCCTTGCGTGCAAATATTACATCACCTGTGTGCATGTATGTGAATTATATATGTGCTGAGAGACGCGAGCATATAATGTGCACATACGTGAAAGTACGGCTATACGTGTCTCGATATATAAATGTATACGTATGTATATAGATCACAAGAATATATATCGAAAAATTGAGTCATCATGCTTGCTGATGGCAGGCTGGTAGCAGTTGAGTGTTGGTGGTGCTCGGAGAGAGAAAGAGAAAAACTGAGTGGTGGTTGTGGTGTGGTGGCGGTGGTGTGGTCACAACTAATTACCGCTATATTTATTGCCGTCGGCACCGATTTCGATGCGACCGGCTTACCGTCATTCGAGTGCGCAGCAAACAAGCGGCACATCGATAACAGAGACGTCCAATCGCAATACTGTCGTCATAACGATATTGACCAACTAACAAACTTGTGCGGTTTATTTGTTACAGCTAATTTTGACAATACTAATGATGCCGCTAACAGTTATCGGGTCTTTTCTATCGCGTTACCGGCTTAAAAATCGTTCTGTCAAAAGCAAGAGGAATCAAACGGATAGAAAAAGAATGTATGCGATAATATAAAATATATTGCTATTAAAATGTAAAAGGTATGTATAGAAAATATATAAATTAAACTGTAGGCATTAGTAGAGTGATAGAAAAGTATTTAGATGTTAGGATGTAATAGAAAAGACCCCAATTATCTTTTTTGAGCTATTCACGAGACTTGTTTAAACTAACATTTGATACTCATGCAGTTGGAAAGACAATGATCGAAATGCTCGTTTCAAAATTACTATGCTACATAATCTATAAATTTCTGTAAAATAAACTATTAATTTCGATAACATTTAGATAAGGTCCTCAATAAATTACATAGAAGGTGTAAAATCTTCTACTCAATTAAACTTGATTTAGCGCTATAGAAAGATTATTTATTGAACTGTAATTAATTAAATCAATTATGCTAAATTACGCTAATTTATCACAGTTTTATTGAGAATCAATATACTGATTATCAATATACTGATTCACATATAGATTTAGCGAATCGAGATATATAGATTAATGCGACTATTCTAGTTGCTCAATCGGTCTACTAAAGTAATTAATTTTTAGCACTTTTTATCAGTCACTTAAATTGTCCAGTTCATGGCCGGAAGGCGCGAGGATTGAGTTAATTAAATCGGCTTGTTTTCTCGAGAGAAACGTAAAGCGAGAATAGTGAAAGTGTGTCCACGTGATGCACAGCGAGATACACGGAGACACGCACGTGCCCACGCACGCACGCATGTCAGGACAATGAATCTCGCTCGATTTTTCCGTTTGAACGAAGGAAGTTTCTCTTTCTGCCCGACGCGTTCACAATTTTCGAACTTGTACTGGAAGACTCAGTCCTTTCTTTCGCAAAAGTTTATTTCTTATTTTACCAACAAGTTTGCGCCCGTAACAATAGATTTAATCCTGAATCAGATAAGATTTTTCACCGGATGCATTTGGATGAAAACAACTTTTCCCCACGTTTTGACAATATTAAATAAACAAGCCAGAAAGCTCGTTGTATTCAAATATATAAATAAATAAACAGATAAGACTAAATAAACGAGCACCATTAAATAACATATACAAAAAACATGTTTAATAATACATTGAACGCAAAGTTTTACATAATTTTTATTTTTTGACGTTATGTAAAATCCGGCTTATCACACTTCACACTTGTTTTTTGAAATATTTTATACACACACTTTATCCGAATATTATTTTTTTTGAGCATGTTACTGAAGGAAGCTCTGCGAGCCGAACGCGTTTAACGGTTGTGTATTATTAAACTTGTTTCTTGTATATGTTATTTTGACAATATATTTCTTTTCTCGAATTTAATCAATTTCTTTCGCGAGTGTATTTCGTAAAAATCACGTTATTAACGTTGGGGGATTTAATACCATTGTTGCTCAATCATTTAAGACTTAAATGAATTTAAGTAATTGAAATGATGGTTAAACTGATAGACTATATCTCGTGAGGCTTCTGTTTTGCTTCTGGTTCTTATGTGAGTAAAGTAATGGTGCATGCCAAGACATCTATGTGAAAATATATATAACGCATATACATCCCCGTGCCCGTATATACGTGTATATATAGAATGTCTCACCCAATCAAGTTTTAATTAGAAATTAACTCTACGACGAAGTTTAAGACAACTGTTCGTTCGACGAAGATTTCGCAGTAAGGGGAGATTATTCCGCATCGCAGCTAATTCTCGCCATTTTGCAATTAATTGTTTCGTAACAATTTTATTAAAAAGAAATGCAGAATAAAGAAGCAGAACAAAGAACCAAAATGTAAATCTACTGTAGAGGAAATATTATATTTTTCTTTTATTCTCCTGAAGTGCAAATTGGCGACACCTTGGTTTAGTTAACCTTAATTTATTTCTTTTCTAACATTTAATTCTATCCGATTTAAATTTTGATCATAAAATCATGATCGTAAAAATCTTCAGATTCGTTTAAATTAAAATTCGAGGAAGATGAGACGCTCTGTGTATATACGTATAATCACAAAATAGTGATCGTGCTAAAAATATAAGGACAAATTGTAAAAAAGTAGCAAAAGTGCAAGACATCTAAGATAAAAAACATATACAACACCTAACGCTATGTTCGACTAAACTCGCTAGCTCTAGGAGCACAAGGATACTTGATCGTATGGTTGTGAGACAGAGAGAAGAGAGAGAGTGAGAAATTCTAATTAGGAAGAGAACTCATGCCGAAGGGAGCAGACATTTTCCGGTGGCTCTCGAATCGCACCGCCGCGCAATTTCCGCCGCGTTTACCTGTGTTTTACTGCACTGCTTATCCTATCGCAAGCCGTTTTCGCCGCGATTTCGCATTTCAATATTACAATTATTCAACAAGAGAAATAAAATAAATTATTTAAGTAATTGATTACGAGAGTTATCGTTAAACTTTTACTAGTTGTTTATCATAAATTTTTTTTACGGTGCTATTTTTTTGTGTAAACGTGACCTGAATATTTCAAGTGCAATCGACGTAACCACGAACCTCGCCGGAAGTTTACGATGCCTCGTTGTTTCAGTATAATACGATTTTTATTACGAGACTTTATTGCAGACCTCTTTTCTCCGTTATTTTCTCTTTCGCCTTACCAATTATATTTCGCTGTAATTCACAATTTGATTGTAGTACGATTATTCGTGCGAAAAGAGAAGTTCGTAACTTTGCTGAAAGTAGCTTGATAATTTTATGTAAAATAAATTTCGTTCCATTTAAATATGTAACAGTAAGTAACAGTAAATTTTTTGAATTTATGAATTATCATAAAAATAAATTTATGAATTAATAGTAAAAGTAAATCTTTAGAAACAGAGAGAGGGAACTTATGAATTTATTGTATATGTACAAATATAATAAAGCTAAAAAACTTGTAAGTAACAAAACAGATGTCACATGGTTAGCTTTTAATTTCTTAGGTGACTTTCAACAAAATATTTATTTTTGAGAAAAAGGAGCAAAATTATTCAGAAATAATTTGCGATGATAATTATCACCTTCCTTATCCGTTATGATGTCACACGACGTTTAGCAACTGAGATGAACTCGATTACGATTTCGCGTTGCATTGTAATTTTTCACGGAGATGCTATCGAGATTTCCGGCGAGATCCGAATGGAGTCTTCCATGTTTCCTCGCCCCGACACGAAAATCGCTGCTGAGTTGCACCTACTCCCTTTCGATGAAGAGTCGATTATTAAATATCGTATTCACGTCCTAATCTTCCTACAAGGGCGTCCATAAAAGATCATATAAACTAATTCTCTAAAATTTTTAAAGTAAAAAACCATAAAATGTTAAATATTAAAATCAAAAATTAAAATTTAAACCAAAGTCAGAAAATTATTATAAATCAGAAATTAAAAGTAAAAGAGATCAAAATTAAAAATTATAATTACAAACATTAATATAAAAAAAAAAACATTGAAATGAATAGACTCAAAACGAATAGATCTTAATTTAGAAGATTAAAATTATAGATAGTATAATAATAATGAGATATAAATAAATAATGATACTGATAGTAGATAATGATTATACATAGAACGAAAGCTGAATAATATTGATATTTATTGTTAAAAATCTAGTGTGCTATAGATTTTCAGTACTGGCAATGAATATCGGAACGTAGCTTTAGTTCTATAATCATTTTTTAATCTTTAAATTAAGATTCGTTTCAAATCTAAATCGAACCTAAATGTCCATACCCCAAAAATAAATTTCTATCACAAAAAGTAGTAAAAATTCGCCTTCCATTTATACTTAATTTAATACTTAAATTGAATTAAAGAAATTAAGCAATTAGACAATAATACCATGAAAAACGAATAATAACAAATATACATTGTACAAAATTATATATATATATATATATATATATATATATATATATATATATATGAAATATACATCTATAAAATGTATATAAAAGAAAAGATATCTGCCAAACTCGATTTTCGATCAAAACTTCGCAGATGTCCTTTCCTATCTTTTCCTCCCCTTCCACGGACGCCCTTGTCCTCTCACTAACGCCCTTTCAGTCAGTGCGAAGTGTCGGATGGCAGCAAAGAGAAAATAAGTTTAGAGGTAGAAATGAAAGAAAAAAGAGGAAGGGAAAATAAAAAGAAGAGAAAAGAAACCGTGCGTATAAAGAGAAAGAGAAAAAGATTGCGTTTCGCTGGATGGGAAAACTTACGAGGGGCCTGGCGCCCCAGTACCAGGATTTGACACGTTGCGTTAGTCCACCGAGCAGGTGGGACCTCCAACCACCGAAACCTCCACCACCTCCTCCACTCTCCGAGCCCCTCTCCTCCCTGCTCTCGAGTTCGTCATCCTCCTCCAAATCGCGATTCCTCTCGCCAGCGCCCCGTCTCCCGTTACCGATCATCTCGGCGTCGCTACCCTCGCAACCCCCATCACTCTCCTGTGTCGCGACGTCCGCGTATAACATAACCGGAAATGCTTCATGTTAGCGCCCGTCCGCCCATTATAGTGTTAATTTATGCACGCGAATATTGCGAACGGTGTGAATCAATATGAACGGTTAATTACGTCAAATTAAGATAAGTGAGTGTGAGTGTGTGAGAAGGATGTAAAACGTAGTTTCAGAGATTGAAATTATCTCCATATATGAAAGAAAAAAGTCTTTGCTTTAATATGAGTATAATAAATATAATTTCTAGATTTCTAGGAATTACTGATCAAATCTAATAAAATTATATTCTCTTTTTGTCTCTTTTTTCTTTCCAAAAACGACGACATAGTGAGTAGTAAAGTTTAGTAAGTAAATCAAAATAAATATTGTTTTTTGACATCACTATGTCAAATTTTCTTTATTTATCAGCACAATTGGGAAATTGTATCGAACGAAATAGAAGTAAGGTTGGTCTACTTCTCTTTTGAATCATACGGTATCTTTGTAAGTCTTTACTGAGATTAATTGTATCGTGTTCTCTTCGCCCGTCGAAATTACGAGTAACGAACTCAATCAAACTCATCAAGGAAGTACAAAGGAGTTGTACACTTTTGCCTCATATACGTAGTTAGCTTCATTCATTTTACCCTCAGTTGCGTTTGACTGTTGAGCTAATTTCCTGTCCAAAAACCAATCTTTGCTAGTTTTCTCTCGTTCCTTTTATCTTCCTCGGGCAGCCACAGGAATTCTCCGTGCAATTTCTCACAACAATCCCACAATAATTCTTTAACAATCTATTACAATTATATTTGTGCATTTTATTCTTCTTATTTGTATGTCACGTAAAATGATATTTGGAATGAAGCTTAGTTAACGAGCCTGGTTTACTTCGTCGCATTAAGTAAAACAAGCTTCTCACGTCAACATATCAATATACGCTCGATAGAACCACGATCATGTAAGAAAAACGATACTTAGAAAGTGCGGTACAGTAACCGGACAGTCTCTTTGTAAAGATCGTGGGACCTACATGATCGACGCGCTCGCGTTTATGATCGTTTTGTGCGGGGACGCGTAACGGCGCGCAGGTGGGCCTGATTGTTGCCGTCTTAACTGGAGCACGTCCCCTTAGCTACGACGGATCGCATGAAACCAGTTATATAAATTGTTCAAGGATATCTTACACCAGACTGTAATTTTCTTTAAAAAAAACCACATCTGTCTAGCGAAGAGAGATTAAGATAGAGAACAAAAATAAGATTTTTTTCTAATAACAGTTTGCCTAATTGTATCTCACTAAAATTTTAAATATTGCGATTTAAAAATTTTGTATTGTATTAATCTTATTTCTAAAAATTTTAATACTTATTTTGTTTCTTATATTACATAAATATAAAAATTATAAGATATAACATAAATATAATTTTATTTTTATATATTTATAATTATGTATTTAATTATATATTTATAATTTTATATAACTTGTGCGATACAAATATTATTTGTATCACACACAAAAAACATATAAAAAAGAATATTTTCGACCAATGGAAGAATTAATCAAAAGAAATGTCATTATACAAACTCTATTCCAATACAGATAAGTCTGCTTCTTGATCTCCATGTGATCAAATTTAAATTATTAATTGCCTTTTATCGCGCCAAGATCTTTTTGGCTATCTATCGCAGTAACGATAAACGAACACGATTTCAAATGTTGGTGTTAATCCATCCCCTAACAAAAATGCCAATTCGAAGTAGTTCAATATTTTGAGAAAAACGATTGATATCTGAACCCGATATCTGAATTTTCGCCGACTGCAGCTGGCGAACTTCGTTCTAAATTCAAATCGTGTATTTTCGTGGTCACCCAGTAACCTTAAGCCAGTAACCTTAAGCCGCGGCAGCAGGAAATAATAATCATTGGCGGTTATTAATGGGACCGCCGTCGCCGGCCGCCGCGCCGGAGAAAGTTTCGGGACGACGTTCCGTTATGTACACGGGACGAGGATCACGTAGAACAAACGCGGTGTCTCGGATGGGCCCCGAACTGGGCCCCGAGGAGGAAGACCGGTGTTTTACGACTTTACGATGTAGGTCAATTGTCGCGGCGTTCAATGATTCCGCGGTGTCGCTAAGAGGTTTCGTTCCTGGAAAAGTCGGAGTAGCCGAACAACCGGTCGTTCCTGTTTTTCTTATCCGGGAGTCGGAGAGCAGAACATGATATTCATTTATCGAAGAAATACAACGATGCAACGTCGCAAGAAACATTGTCGTTCGCCAGTTTAGTAGCGTCTTAATTTACTAGCATGCACCAGTAACTAGTAAAAAATGAGTATTATAAAATATTAATAAGATTCGTAAAATCAATACATTGTAAAATAAAACCGTCGATAAATTAATTTATTTCTCTCATTAGACTTTGTTTAAATTTCTGTTCGATTTAACAGACAATATTAAAAATTTTTCAATATAAATATAAGCATTATAAAAAATTATAAGAAAATAAAGAATAGAATCTTCAAAATAACTTCGCTTAATGCAATTATTTTAGAAGCGAAAATTTTCACAGGGGTGGCGATAATTTTTACTTCCAAGATAATGCATTAAAAATAAATCGATTTGTTTTCATTTAAATTTTTCTGCTGATTTCACAGACGAGACTTGGGATTTTTTGATATAAATAAAATATAGAATTATATAAAAAATAAAAAAATAAAATCTCTCTTTTAAGATAATACAATACGTCATGCGTTAATCTTGGAAGCAAAGATTATCGCAGTAGTAAGTAAGATTTGGGATTTTTTTCGATACAGATAAAATATAAAGATAATTCAGAATTATCCATTTAAAAAAATAAATAATAATTAAAATAATAATTATCCATTAAAAAAAATAATTAAAAATATTAAATTATCATATTAATATAAGTATTAAAATTAATGTGTAAAATTTTTGAATTGCGCCTAGTTGCTCGTCGTCTGTTCTAAATCGTTCCGACTAGCGAGTGAACTCGTAGATCACGTCGATCTCCATGCGTAGGTGTCACTCACGAACTGGTTTGAAGAGTGGCGCAATGTGTGTGGGATCAACGAACTCTTCTAACGCTCGTATTATATTCGTATATTTTGTATTAATGCATCACATTAAAAATCTTATTCTCGTGCCACTACACGTCCACTAAAACCGATTCCAAAAATCAAAACGCAGGATACACGATTAGAAAATTGTTATATCCTCGTAAAATAATTAAAATTCTATCCACATATTACACTACATCTAGCCTTGTACTATTAATAGATTATACTTTCATACTGAATTCCAAAGATCAAAGCGTGTCGTACAGAACCAGGGAACGTATGTAATTTCTGCCGCTTATTCGTAATTATTGCTGTTCATGTTCCGGCACACCCGGTATAAAACATTAAAAAACATCGTATCACGCAATTCACTTCGTTATATCATCAGCCGCGATGCGCATGCATATCACGATGCACATTTTCTCCTCTCGTATCGCCGCATCTTCCCTTCTCGCGTGGCACAATGGATCCTCGGACTTTTTTCCTTTCCCACTGTTTTGAATAATCGCATAATCGCGATCGAGCGACGATACGATTCGGAGCCGCTCCAATACGGCCCTGTTATCGGTAGACTCCCGATAGCGCGGCGGAGTCCTGAAGAGAGTGCGCTGGGAGGACTGCACATGTAACCTGCATCCACGATGCTTGCTAACCTGGCAACGTTGTGTATAGGAGCCGGTCTTACGGGCGTAGCTGCGATTTTCGGGCCCGAAAGCGAAGTCTGCAAAGACAAGGGATCTCTCTTCGAGATCACTCAGCCTCCAACCGTTGTATCTTCGTAGGAAGAAAATATTGCAACGCTCAAAACACCGTGACGTGCAGAAACTTTAACGGAATCGGAGGCTCCTGGGCCGGAAAGTGTTGCTTTCAGTTGCTGTGTTCTGTTGTCTACGTTCCTGATTTTCTCTCACCTGTTACCTCTGTCTTCTCTCTCTCTCTCTCTCTCTCACACACACACACACCTTCCATTTGATCCTCTTTCGCTCGCACCATAGTTTCTCTTGCTCTCTGCTTCCCTACTTTTATTTGTTGTTCTCATTCTCCCTCTCTCTTTCTTCCTCCGTTGGTTTCCTCCGTGTTCCTCTCCCCCCTTCTTTCTCTTTCTTCGGGGGCTGACTCACTCTCTCGATCAGGTAAAACGTAAACCTGCGCTGGCCACCACTTCATGTCTGACTCCTGAATCAGTCGCGCAGGCACCAGCAAGTTGAACGCTTCTCGCGTTGTTCTCTCGATCGACTCCTCGATCAATCAGTCACGAACCTGTGGCTGATCCTCCAATACGTGGCCCAGAAACTACGAGTCCTCGCATCTTAATCGTTCTATTAAGCACTCAGCAGGTATTTATTACAGTCACTACAGAACTTTGGAAAGTTTGACTTTGACCTTTCATAACAATCTTACTTGCTCGAAAATTTCAATATTTCAATATTTAAACAAGCAACATTCTAAATATTCCTAATTCTAACTAAATATTCCTAAACCCTCCAAATATTTACTAAACGCTTTCTTAATCGAACATTTTTTCTCACTTCTCCAACATGTCTTTCGATGTTTCAAACTTCTCGCATCTATAACTAACTTCCTTTATATAATTATTATGTGACTTATTTAAATGATGTTGATTTATAAGATACTTAGTAAATGATGTTGATTTATATAATTATTTATATAATTATTTATATTTATTTATCGACAGCATCGTAATTTTGCTGTACATATTGCGGAGGTCTTTTTGCACTTTACAAATATTTCTCATAACGAGATCGCGACATACGCGTAGAACGACGTAAAATATTCCATGTATAGGAAGTGTGTAGGCTAAACGTTGATCGACATTCACTTAACGTTACATTCGCGATGATGTAAACCGCAGTTCCGCCTTTGCTGCTGGCTTTACTCGGCCTTCAAGAACCGTTGTCATCGCGCGACGATTTTTTTCGGGGCGAAACGTGGCTCGCCTACAGTAAAATGCGACGCATTCAAGTAATTTCGAGAAGTAGGACGTGTATACGGTGATAATTGTCAAGCTAAAAGAAGTGGGTGAGTCCAGTTTTTTTTTTTTTGACAGGTTGGTTGATTTACTACTTAGTGCTCGGTGAACACTGTTCTGAAGCAAGATAACTGACATATCCAGATTATCCGTAAAATAAGAAAGACAACGTGGCTCCACCGGTTTTAATCTTGAAAACAAATGAGGAGAGAATCGAAATCTGATTTCTTGGAAACACACGCGATTTGTGAAATGTATTTTTACTTTTCAAGAAAATTAAATTATTTGATAATTTCTCAGCTGGGTTAATTAAGGAGAAAGTTAATTATCAGATCTCTTTATTCCACGTACAGTTACTATATCTAAAAGTATTAAATAAATAAAGCATTCAATTGTTTAAACGTATAATATTTTTTTTTGTTAAAATCATATCGGAAATATCGGGATCTTCTAAAACTTCTCCAACACTTTTCTCATCACTTTAATTAATTTTAATTTGAAAATTATCGAACCTGCCTAGTTCTCGCTGCAATTTAATAATTAAGTACACGATATTAGAAACTTCGCGCAATATCGAAAACGTTTGGCTTGTGTTTCGCGTGATTACGCCGCCTCGATTAGGAAACTGCGTCACGCTCGATGAAATCTAACTGTGGCGAGATCGTTAAGCAGTGAGAAGGCATACTGATAATAATTCCGTGCGTAAACAACGCGGATACATGTACGCAATAGTTGATAATAAAATCGACCGCATGAAACTTGTTGGATTCTGCGTGAGAAATATATATATATATATATATATATATATATATATATATATATTCTGACCATGATCTCAGAATAGAAAACCTGGAGGTCCTAAAAAAGCTCGAATGTGCAAAAATAAATTCTAAAAGATCAAGATAAGATTTCAAATATAAGTCTTTTTTTTTAATTAGACTTTTCGAATTTTATTTTCGCGCAATACGTTGAAATGTGTAAACATAAAAATGTAAAGTTTATTTATTTTTGGCGAAAATTATAATAATCAGGAATAAAATCGAAACATGATATACGTATATTTGAAAAGTATTCATGCTTATTTGCTCCATTCTCGATTTCTTCGCAGAATCACGACATGTTTTTCTCACCCTCTGTTCATTCTCGATCCGACCGGGCGTAAACAAGATCGTAAAATCCCAGTAGATCGCACCATTCTCCTTACTTTAAGACTCGCGTATGCCTTTTCGATCCCTGTAGATACTCGACATCGTAAAATTTTCGATTTCGGATATCTATATGTATTATTCGTTTCTCAAGAGATCAGGCAGATTGACATAGATTTACAGAAAAAACTTGTTGACGAAAGAAATATATATCGTATCTTCTCTCTTTCTTCTTGGTAGAATTTTATTAGTTATCTTCTTCTATCATTTCTCCTATGCTGTTTTCAAATGTTATGTAAATGTAAAATCAAAATATTGATTGCAAGATGTTTTATTAATAATATCTACAATATTTTAAAACGTAAAGAAATATTTAAAAAATTTGTATTATAATGTAATGTAAAACTTCATTTTTTTAATGCACAAATGTCAAATATATATACCTTTGTATCTTAAAATCCGGGGATTACGCATTCAAGCCACACAGAATCCTTTTATATCCGTCGACTTTTTTAGCTTTTTCTTTTCTTTGCTTAAGTTCAATTTTCATAAATTTAGGTTTCCGATTCAGAATTCACTGAATGCTGTTGATCATCACTATGCATGTCACTGCTTTCTTTTTAGGATAAAGAACTACCTTGTTCTTTGATTTTTTTAGTTCAGCTAATTATAAGAGACTCAGGCTCTCTCTTCTAATCGGCTTGCTAAAGCGCGCGCGTGTTTGACATTAAATGCTACTATTGTAGTTTCATAAATCTGTCACTGCTTTCTTCCTAGAAATAATAGTGTCCTCTTTTCAATTCCTCAGCTCAATTTCAACAAACTCAGACTCTCTCATTTAATCGACTCGCGACTAATGAGTCTAATTAGTACAAACATGCACGTCACCGTTTTCTTCAGAGTCCGAGAAAAAAAACCGATCCCAAAATCCATTTCCAGAATTCACGAGTTCTACAAACTGCAGCAGCAGAGATTCTGGAACTTCACTCTAAACAAGTCCTATACATAAAATCACAACTTTCAGTTTAGTTTCTCTCTCGCTCTGCTGCTTCATTTCTAACAAAGTTCAGGCTTTAACGCTTGCTAACTCGATGACCGACGCTAAACGCGCGTCATTGCTTTCTTCCCAGACGAGGAAGCCATGGAGTCGTGGCTGAGCGACGTTCAACGTGTGCGGATCCCGCGGCCCAAGTTCGGCAGCGGCAATTCCGTGCGACGGTCGAACTCGTCGGTGCAACATTCGGCACGCTCGGAGATGCACGTCCATCGGCAGGGTCAGGACGTGGCCAAGGCCACCGAAGAGCTACGTCAGGCGCTCCAGGACAAGCTCTGACTCCACGGTCGTTCTAAGGTTCCGGCGAGGACGCGGGAACTTGTTTCACGTGCACCATCCTCGTGCCTGCCTGCCACGAAGAGAATCTGTCCGACAACGAGCGATCTCGAATCGTCATTGAATTTCTGTTTCGCTGCATCGAGCTTTTTCTTAAGTTTCCGTGGCATTTTCTCCTATGGTAGATTTTGACGTTGTTCAGTTTAAAAATATTTGTCGAAATGCTGAAAGCAATCTCTTCAGATATTTATTCTTGGTAGTTTTCAAATTTGCGAATTCAAAATCCAAGCTAAATTTGAGAAAATTAAATCAATCAAGATAAAACTGCGCTAAATCTGATACATTTTTTTACTTATTTACTTATAAAATTTTTCAATTCTCTTTAAAGTTACTTTTGCAGTCTACAAACTTGGATTACTCTCAAGATACATTCTTGCTTTGAGCTAAATTTGAGAATTAAATCAGGTAAAACTGCGCTAAATTTGGATTAAAATACATCTCTTACGAAATTCTTTACTCCTTTGATCCTTTGAACTAATATCCGAGTTTAATTTAATACAATTGAAATTTTCTTAAGGAAAACAAAGTCCAATGTAGGCTTAAGAAAACGTTCGCGGTGAAACAATGAAAATCAATTTGATGGTTCGATTGCTGTTCCGTCATCGAGAGAAGATCCGCAAAAGGATCTGCGACGGAGGTACTATCACTTCGCGTATCTCTGGCGAGTTGGTCGGTCATGCGGAAGAGTGAGTTCGGAACGGGCGGCAGTCGTCGACTGCGCGAAGATCGGGACGAGGATACAACGTCGGCAATGCGACTCGAAGAAGCAGAACCGTTCTCCTCGTTCCTCCCTGCGTTTCCGATCGATCGCAATCGTCGAGTGCAATTAGTCGAGAGGCGATTTGGCACGGCGTCCTCGCCGGGTATGACTTATAACAAGGATCTACGAAGGACTGTTCACGAATGGATTCACGAGGCCTTAAGAGCCCGTGGCGTTAAGGACGAAGTAATTATCGCGTGGCTTTCGACTGCCCTCGCGACGATCTTCAACCCTGAGATCCGCGAATCGCGGCATGCGCCGTTGAAAAGCGAGGTCGATCTCGGTCGTGTGCACTTTTAATTAGCTTGTAATTAACGTGAGCAATCCTGTACGCAGTGATGCAAAGTATTCCTATTATGAAAGCATAATCTTAAATATATATTCTGTCGTATAAGTATCATTAAGGCGAGATTCTTGGTTACTCATTTTCATACTGCTTAATCGAGCAGCGTTACCTTATTTCTAATAAATTATTGTCAAAAATTCGTATTGTATCATTTCGATATCTCTGTCATTCATTACATGTAACATTTATGTAGATCTCTAATTCTTTACCAGGTGAATGAAATAAAGACGAGTCTCGAAAGAGAGCAAGAATGCTAGTGAATCAACGCGATTCTTCGTTAACGTAGTAATTGAGTTAGATAAGTTGGATTAAGTGTCCTTTCCTCCTGTTTTTTATAGTGCCAATAATTATTATAATGAGTTTCCTGTGCGTTACGGAAAGAAATAGATCCGTGTAATCGATATGTAAGCCGCTTTTAGGAGGCGAGTGACTAATAGTAGAACTTCATTAATGGAAACGAGCGGCCTTAATTAGTCGATTCTAATGAGACGGCGCTTCTGTTCTCCCTCCCTTTCACCTCTCGTCCCATTTCGTGAACGACCGCGATTTCTAGGTAAATCACGTAATGCGCAGTTGCATTGGATAGCCGAAAAGCTTTCAGACAAAGTTTTGGCAATGAAAATTGTGGTTGAGACGTGTATTTGAGAGGACGACGAAAATTCCCCAAACGCGAAATAAATTTATTACGGAGGGTTTATCGCATCGAATTATCGTACAAATTACATTACGGATTAATTATAGAGGTTCGAAGTCAGACTTATTAATTCATTTATTAACATCACATTAATTTAGTAATAAATTAATGAAAGGATTTATACGTCAGAATAAAATTTAATACAGTGAAAGCGACCTGATTCGCGAATTACTGTTTGTGTATGTATTTTAAACATGGTTGAACAACTTTAGTGTTTACATTCTGGCCGTGCATTTAGTTAAATGTAATCCCTGTAACATCCGCATATTAGGGGGATAATAATATAATTGAAATATTGCGTAGTTAGAATTTAGAACGAGCGGATGTATCGGTGTAAAATATGGTAAAACATGTGCTTTTTTGTAGCAAAAAATCATGTTGCTTTCAGTTTTTAATATCTCTAAAATTACAATATCTAATTGAGATTACATACTTGGAATATCAAATATCGGCGAAATGTTTTTTTCACAGCAAAAAATTTTATTTTCAGTTTTTGATATCGCTACTCTCTAAAATCACAATAATAATTTTATTGAGATATCGCATAACTAAAATTTAGAATATCAAAACTAGTCATATCGATGTGAAATACAGTGAAAAATGCGTATTTTTTTGCAGCAAAAAGTTATTTTCAGTTTATGATATTTCTACTCTCTAAAATCATAATAATAATTTTATTAAGATATTGCATAACTAAAATTTAGAATATCAAGACTAGCCATATCGGTGTGAAATATCGATGAAATGACGATGAAAAATATGTATTTTTTTGCAGCAAAAAAATTTACGTCATTTTCAATTTTTAATATCTCTACTTTAAAATTGCAATATTTTTTATTGACATTTATTGACAAGCTTTCTGAATTTCTGCTGCCCGAAATAACAGCAAATTGTGCGCTCGTGCGCGCGTGAGTAGGCAGCTCGTTTTAATCCGCCGTTATTACAGGAACAATCTGAAGGGATTTTCAAGTAGAACGACTATCACGATATCGATCGAGGGATATGAACAGCGAGGAGACGAGACCGTGAAACGCGGCTTCTACATTCCTTTTACTGCTGTTTGCTCCTCCGTTCACCTATCGAGAATCCCTCACATTGAGTTCATCTCTTTCTACCTGCAATAAGACGAGCACGGGTGCATTATGAAGGAAAAGAAAGACGGAAAGCGATAATCAAACTGCGCTGAGATCGACTGCGGAATATACAGGGTGTCCTATCGAATCGATCTCCATTTATAGATTCTCGAATTCGAAATTTATATTTTTTTCACTAATAAAAAAATTCCTAATAAATTATAAGAATTATTAGAATTATAAGAATAATTTAGTATATAAGTTATTTAAAATATTATATATATATATATATAATAAAAAAAAAATTATAAACAAATTATAATATTATATAGAGAATTAACTCATAATTTTATTTTCGATTTTATGTTCGATTACTCTGATAAAATTATAGAGATTGGAAAGGCATGAAGATTCTTGTTACCGAAGAGAATCTGACGATGGCAATTTAAAAATGCGAATAAGTTTCCCTTTTTTATCGTTTCTGTTAAGGAATGATTTACTTAATAATTTCATTCTTGTGATCTAATAATTCACGGACAAATTGTAGTTTACTACGTCAGGAACATCCTGTATATAGAACTACACCATAATTAACTACGTGATGCGATTTTTCGACGGAGTCTTCCCGATAACGATTTATAATTTCCCCTCCCCCTGGCACGTTGATTAACCCTTTGAAGCCGTTTTTGCTCAGTCGTTCGTTCTATCCCGAGATCTTTAAGTTCCTCTTCGAAAGCTGCATTTCATCGAATGCTGTCTTGATATGACAGCTTTTTATGAGATTTCGCTATTCACTAAAGCTCATTCAAATAAATTATACATATACATATACATATATATATATATATATATATATAATTTTTATATATGAATTTTTATCGATTAATGAATTCATCATCGCAATCGACTGCAAACCGACGAAAAATTTTCAAATAAGACATTAACAGAATTATCGACCTTAACAGGACTATTATTTATAATTTACTAAAATTATATATATATATATATATATATATATATATATATATTATATATGGGCCTCACAGTAGTTATTGGATCGCGGATAAATATAGATATTGGCAAATATGAATCCTCCTGAATATGAGGGTAATTCGCGTGCAATTGGAATACCTCGTATTACGACTCGTCGTTATTATCTTAATTATATCGGGTCGACCTTGGCATTGGCTCCCGATTCTTTTTGAACGCGGTCGCGATCCCATACCACAACGTATTCTCTCGATTATCTCAATTGCACATCACCTCTGCTCTTGCGTGTGGGGTGTTTACACTTTTTTTCTCTTCCTGCACGGCGGTATAAAGCCGAGAATCGCAGAGGCTAATGAGGAGATAAATTTTAGTGGGCTTTTTTTCTCATATGCGTAAAAGGGAAATAAATCACGTGAATCAATCTTTTAAATCATCTTTCTCTCAGTATATATAAATAAAAATAAATAAATAAAAATAAATAAAAATATAAATAAAAATAAGAAATATTATTAACAGTTAAATACTTATTTAGTTATCATCCGATATATTTAAAATAAAATTGTCGATATAGACTAACTCGAATAAAATTTGGATGTATTAATAATATTTCTTATTTTATTTATATCCACTGAGAGAAAGATGATAGAAAGTACAAAGTTATTTTCAAAATTATCCAAGCATAATAAATTAAGATCAATAAGATTGAACTTACCAACTGTTTAAAATTAATGTTGACATTAAGAATTAGCGTTAAATCTACAAGTTGCCAGACGTTAAATCGTGAACTTCTTGAGAAGGGAATTCCGATAATTGCTATTTCCTTCCTATCGCGGCTCTGTTCGACTGTTTTGAGCAGAGCAAATGTTATAGTTATGATGTCCTCCCATAAAATCCGCGGTTTCTTCATTATCCCGTTCTACGCACCTGCCCTCGTGAAGGCAATCCGGACGTTTCTTTTTTCCATCCGTCGGACGTCGGCGTAATAGTCGGTAGAAGTCGTTATTCTCGGGGAGAACGAAACGATCGTAGGTATTTTTCAGACGAAACTATCTCACATCAGTAACGCCGATAACACTGTGGCTGCCCGAGCTGCTCCTTCATTGGCTCTTCCGTTCATTTCGTACCAGCACCTGCTCGCATACCCCGATCATCTCACGTTCTTCTACCTGAGCGATCTTATTGAACCCTTCCCGTCGCGAATTCGCTATATAATTCTCTAAGGATCTTCCCCACTCCCCTGGTTGCATGTCATCGTCAGGAACATCGCGCTGAGACCCAATGGATCCCGGTAAGACGCGGCGAGCTTTTCGTGACATTCTTCGCGTTCCTCGAGGAATATTTAAGCAATGATCTTCTTATATAAGACTTCAAAGAGTCGAAGATAGTAAAGAGAAAAGAAAAAGTGCGATTCGCTGGATCTCGAGATAATATCTGAGGTTCACTTTTAAAGGGTAACGATTAAAAGCTGAACTATTTTTCATAGAATTTCTGAAAGAGAATTTATATGATTTTTTACTCTTTTTTTTTCGATTGAATCTTTTATGTAGAATTTCCATATTCGCTGACGAATGTCGGATATCTCATCTGACCTATTCCGTGGTTGAAAACTGCACTTACTGATTTATTTTTGCTGTTCTCGAGAGTCATTGTCATAGAGAATCAAGTATAATTAAAATCGTCGAAACAAGATGAGAAAACGCGAGAAAACGTTTCGCGCGACGTGCTTAAATTGCCGCCACCTTTTGTATGGATTACTATCATGGACTACTATCATCTATAACAACCATTATACGCGATTAAATGGATAATCTACCACTTTGAACCTACGCCTATAATAACATTACGTCGATATCGGGACGCGATCATGCGACTGTCTCTCAGGGAGTTCATTACGGAAAGTTTGCAGCAGCATCAGTTGACGCAAAACAAGCGCAAACACGAATTGTATTGACCTTTATAATCTGCACCTAAATAGATTGTTTGAATAAAAATAGGGTGCGAGAAGTGTAAACACTGAAAAAATGGTCTATAAATAAACATAAATTGACAGGAAAGAAATAAATACGTGAGAATTTATTGTCGCAATTGATGTAATGAATGTTTTGTTTTTCCGAGCGACGCGAATTACTGTGATAACCTCGTTGTAAATTTGCATTCGTGGTTCAATGACATACCATTATCCGATTGGTATCGCGATTACGCAAGATTACGCGAGTCGTAAAAGGTAAAGTGCAAAAATGATTGAGGAGATAGACTTATTACGTTCATGTTTGCGGTTCCGATTATTGTAAGTTACAAGATAATGAAAGGCGCAATTGCGCAAACATGGGTGTGATGTACGTGCAGACACATATCACGCAAAGTCCTTCAGTAATAAATTTTTAATTCATAAATTTGTAAAGTCGAATCTTTTTAAAAAGAAAGCACTCGATTGGACGCAGTTTTTTAATTTTTGTCCGAAAAATTTGTTATAGAGTGAGGCACTATATATGTTGCGCGTAAATAACTACGTGAGTAACGGGCATGCACAAAATTAAACGCTGAAATTATCGCGCGATGGTTGCACGAGCGCGAGATATACGAATTTAATGAGGCCGCCCGACAAAAATCCTAGATTTTGCACGAACTTCCGTTTAACTACTTCGTTCGCAAAGAAATGTAGAAAATAAAACGAGTGGATATTTTAAATCGAATAAAGCAAATATAATACAGATCTGATATAAATGTGAACCAATATGATTAAAATTATAATATTTAATAATTAATTAAGAAATAAATTAAAATATATAATAATAAATAATAAATGAGGAATAATATAAATTATTAATAGGTCAACTTTTATACACAATGATATTACTTACATATTATAATTGAATATTCCTTTAAAAAATTATACGTGTATGTATAATTAATTGGGAGATATTGTCTAAAATCCAATCAGATTTTTTAAATCGATTTTTTAAATTGATATTTTTTATTGCACTGTAACAACATTTTAGTGTGAAATTTGCATGAAGTAAGCAAGCGTTTAAGATTTACCTGTTGCCTGCAACACGCGATACTTGACTCTGTTCTGTAAACACCGATCTACGTTTGTGCAATTATTTCTGTAACGGGATCAACTTACAACGTGCATTAAATACGTTGCAAATTACATTGAGGCAAAATTTGAATTACTAAAACTTTTCTTGAGCTCTTCTCCCTGAGAGATTGTCACACGATCGCTTATCTAATTCTATAAAAGGATTGCCTATCCTATAATGATATGATGTGCTTTAAAGGATATATTTTTTGTAATTCTACGATAAAGCTATTACAGTAAGTCTATTTTGAAAATTCCAAGACACTAAAAATTCGATCGCTTTGTAAAACAATACTCAATTTTCTTCTAATTCTCAATCACAATATCAAATAACAAATATACAAAAATTTACATTTAAAGAATTTTAAAAAACAATTTTATTACTAACAATAAGAATATAAGATCTTATGAATATATAATATGTATATAATATGTTTAAAAATATGTAATATAATAATACAAACATATTATTATTTAAATACATTTAAAAAATTTGATATATTTTGGGATATATTTTAATAAATTTTTAAATTTAAATGGAATTTTAATATAATATAAATTAAAGAATTGGAATCCATGTATTCGACTCCATGTATTCGACTAAATTTATCTTCTTCGTCAAATTTAATTTTAATCGAATTTTATCGATATATTTGCGATTCACTTTGCGTTTCACTTTGTAACAAAAATCAATTTTCTTTTATTTAAATTTAACTACATTAAAAGAATTATGCTGCACGTCAGCGAATTTCTCTTACTTTCGAATGAGATCAGAGTTTTTCAATGATATTGAAGAAAATATATAGAGGGTATCTCAAAGTGCCATGATTGAATTTGTACTGGTCGACTCACCAAATTGTCTGGGTGCAGATGATGGCCGTAATCCCTGGGGTTACCTCGTGAGCCGCCTGGGGAACTGTGTCTGCGACCCCGTCCGTTCTCGATCTCGTCATCGTAATCCTGGAAAAAAGGACACGGTTGTGTTTCATCCCGATTGATCGAGCGAGAAAGCTTTCAATATCTTTTTTCTCTTTTTTTTACGACAAAATTGGTGACACAAATTTTTCTCGGGGACAAAAAATCGCGATATCCAGTTTTAGCGGCTTTTTAGGTGTATCCCTTCGAACGCTTTCACCAATGTGGTGTCCCTGTCGTAATTTCTCTTAAACGAGACAGCGGTTCTTTGCTAATATTTGTAATTTGTACAAATATAATTAAAATTAAGATTAATTGAACTAGATCTAGAATGTTTAAACTAGATAGAATGCTTGCAAATGAAAATTAAACAAAATTGCGAAGGGAATTTGAGATATCGGTGCTTCTCAAAAAATTTACGCGGCACTACTTCGGTCTTCCTAATCATTTCTATCTTTAAACATTCTTCGCTTTATCTGATCTCGACTTTAGTCTAATCGATCGCAAGGCTCGCTGCGTCGCGAAGGATCACCGCGGCGCTACGGTTCGAAAAGGATACGCCCGCAGTACCTGATTGTCGCACTCGTCATCATTGGAGAGGGCGAGGTCGGAGGTCGTCACTTGGTGCTGCTGCGCCCTCCTGCAGCCCACTCTGCAATTGGCAAAATTTCCATTTCAGAACCACCCACCCCCGCTTCGCGACCGTTTTTATCAAAAATCGCGCGCCTCATCTGATTACCCCTATTGGTATCATCGGGACGATTCGTCGTCGGACGAAAAGTAATCGCCCCGATCGGAAACAAAGGGGAGGTGATCGAACGGAAGTGACGACGTTTGCGAATTTTGGAGCCGATTTGATTATTGCGAAGGCTGACTATTGCGAAGCTAATTTCGAAAGGCGTCTTCTCTTTGATTCGACGTCCTTGACTCGAAAAGAGTCAAACATCCGAAGTAGTTTCATCAACCTACCCTTCGTCTCTGATATATTCCGTATATATCCGTATATAGTGTATTCTAATGAAAGCAAATACTACGACAGACGCTAAAATTCAGTAAGCGCAGGGATCGCGCAGTTCTATTTCCGAAATATATAATTCACTATTCGAAATACAATTACAATCTGAGTGGAGTCAATCTTGAAAGGCATCATCAAAATATAGGATTTTTTAAAAGTATTGTCTCCAATATTTTAAGAGTTTGATTTTTTTCATGACTAAACTTGACTTTTATGAAGGAAAGTTTATATGAAAAAATAAAATTTTTTAAATATTTTAAAAATTCAAATAGATGTCCAGAGATTCGTGCGGACGTACGCGGAAATAGAACTACGTGATCGGATGGCTTGAGAAGCGAGAGAGCTTCCGACGAGTGATCGGAATCACTCGATGACTCGCTGATGACGAGCGTTTATTCGCTTTCGAGGTGGCTCAGGCTGTGCGAGATGAGAAACTCGAACGAATTCTCACCCGGAAAAGTTGGAAAGTAGTATGGAGCACATGAAGGTTACGAGGCACCGATCACACAGACGGTTTCTACAGCTGCGATTAACATAGTTCGCTTCTGGATCGCGTCATCGTCGGTATAGACGTCCTCACTGCGGATGTTCGAGACGAGTAATGAGATCGCAGGTGGTATCGATAGGAAGAATTTCTCCTTTTTTATAATCAATTTTTCCTTAATCATCATCATTATCTCCACAGACTGGCAATTTTCATTTTCACCATTTTTCGCCATTTAAGCTTCCTGTTTACGATATGTAAATCTTTCTCGACAGGAAAAAAGTGACGCGTTTTCTTATAAATTAATTACAATGTTTTCTGAATTAATTAATTCCGATTAACTTTTGCATGAGTCATTTTATGTAAAGCAAGAAGTGACTTGTAAATTGCGCATAACTAAATTCACGAGGCGAGCACGTTTAATCAGAAAATTAATCTAATTTTCTAATTCCCGACGATGGGGCAGGTTTGACGACGAGAGAGCAGAAATAGAGGTCACTTATTTTTAGAATCATGATTAGGGACGAAAAACGTTGGCAGATTTTATTTATATTTGCGAATGAAACCGCGAAAGCACGTTGACGGAAGAGAAGAGACTCGCGAGAGCTCGGTTTCGTGACGAACATTTCGTTACCGAAGCGATTACGGTACTGGTGACTACCGAACTGTACTAACTCATTTGTTTCATTCTGTTACCCGGGATACGACCCTTAGTGTATAAGAAATCACGCCAGTGTGAAAATTTCAAGGGCTCTTATCGTCGCTCTTGTCCTTGACTCGTTTAAAATTACGCCGTGGAGATTGTTTCTACAGATACTACAGAGTAATATAAAGAAATCCGTCATACATCAAGCTTGAAAATAATATCAGCACAATTAAATAAACATACAGCACAACTTAATAAACATATAATATAGTATACGATGCTTTAATTTTTAAAACCCAGTAGAACACATAAAACTCATAACGACGTCATCATAACTTTATTCATCACTGATGATTGTTTAATATCATTTTAGCATCATCAAGTTCCTTGTTCTACCTAGGGATGTAACCTTTGTTGTAACTAAAGACAAAAAAATTAATTTATTACTTTTACTTTTATTTTATACTTTTATTATAAACTTTTGGAATAAAATTGTATGAGAGGAAATGTAAATGGTATGATTTAAATTGTAGAATCAAATTCCAATCGGAGAGAATAAGTGAATTATCATATTTTTCATGGATTTAATTTTTTTGACTTATTAAAATTACATCAGTAAAAATCAGAGGAAAAATATAATAACTTTATTTATACCATGGTACAGGAATACATATTAATTAATTAATTTTGCAATGTATTCGCGCATGTATTTGTATTGATGATACTTTCAATGTGTTTAAGAATAAAATTACTTGAAGCATCGATATAAAAATGAGACTTCTATTAATAAAATTTTAAACAATATTTTTAAATATTAACAATTTTATAAAAAAAAATATATTTTTTAACAAAATAATTAGTTTAATAAATAGCAAATTAAAAATGGAGAAATCACAAATTTATAAGAAATTTTATCTAATATAATTTGCCTTAGAAATATATGTAAATATATCCAATTAAAAGTTTAAAGATAAATGCAAATAATAAGTTTTGGATTTAATTAAAACTTTCACTTCGAAAAACTTCAATATAATTTTCTTACATTTTCAAAATATATTAACGTCAAATTTATATAAATATATACAAAGGAGAACGCAAATCTCTTTTGATGTAACGTGGCAAAATGCAAAGTTTTTTTTCTGTATCGGGAGATGATAACTTATAAACTTATAATTTTTAAAACCCAGTAGAACACATAAGACTCATCATGACTTTATTTATCACTGAAATGATGATTGTTTATCATCATGAGTTCTTGTTCTACCTGGGAATCTTTGTTGTAATCTAAAAACTAATCTAAAAAAAAGAAAAATTAATTTATTATTTTCACTTTTATTGTAAACTTTTCCAAAAAGGAGGATTTTTTTGACCGAGATTGTTTTTGTCTCGAAAAGAAAGTTTGGTATCGGCTGGCTCGCGCGCGACAAAAGATAGAATTCGAGGTGGAGATTAGATCGGTGGACAAAGGCGCAGAAGTATATTGAAATCACGGACACTCCGAGAGGATCAAAAGCGGAACGTTTCCGCTCGTCCATTCGTCCGTTTGTCCATTCGGGACGAGCGAACGTGAAAGTTATCAAAGTAAAACGCGTTGAATTCCCCCGTATCTTACGGAGACCGTCACATTCGCGTTCGCTATCGGTCGCGCAAAATTTACTTTCATATTCGCTATTCAATGCGAATTGCGTGTGTACATTTGCAGAGAAAGTCGTCGTAAATTCATCATACAATGTAACAGAAAATCACAATAGAAGCGTTTGTTTTTTTCAGCAATTATTTTTATTTGTTTGATAATGGTTAATGAGGAAACACATAGCGGTCAGTGTTTCTAAACCCATTTTAGATGAATAATAGTTTGTTACACGTTCATTTTCAAGTGAAAAAGATGGTTTTTTTAGTTATAATGGGTGTAAATACTGTTTGACATTTCCTGAAAATCCGAGGTACTCTTACTACTTTTTGTTGCTACATTATTTAAATGTAATGACAGTTTTTCTCGTGTCAAATATAAATATATAAATAATCATTTTAGAATAATTTCGTGTATTATATATAATTTCCAAGCAATGTCTATATAAGCTTTTTAAATTTTCATATAATAAGGAATATTTTATACTTCCATTATTATCAATTTTAGAACAGGTTTATTAAATTATTTAAATTTTTTGAACTGTTTTAATGAGTTTTATTTTCACGTTAATATATCTTTAATATCGTTAATAATTTTCGTTAATATGACTTAATTTTAGAAAAGGTTTTATTAAAATTTTTTCAACCGTTCTAACGAACTTTGTTTTCACGTTAATTTGTTCGTTGATGGACAGATGGATGGATGGGAACGGACAGATGAGCAGCGTTTCACTGAACTCCAATTCAGCTTGTTATTAATCATAATTGTGTTATAAATATTTATCTTCCTATGATCAAATAAAAAAAAAGCCAAAGTTATATCATCAGTACAGAAGCATGAATATCTTATTAGTACAATTAAGATTTTCTCGTAATTTTATTCCGCTTACATTTTTGATAATAATGCTAATAAATATTAACAACCTTGTAGCAATAATTGAACATAAAAAATCTACGATTTCTTAATACAGAGTTGCGTTCATTAAAACGGGCGAATTAGTAAAGTTATCGTCTTCCGCGTCCAACAATTAATCGTGGAACGAAACATTTCCACGCCTGCTGGCAACAATAGCCATTTCCTATTGTAAAATCGAAAGCACTCGTTTCTGATCATGTCGGCGTGTCCGAGTACGTCGCGAATGGAAATGTAGAATAGTGAAAAGTGTCGTGCACTCGCTCCACCAACTAAAGTCATCTCGATTATCGATTTCCCTCCCACGCGCCGCCACGTGGAAAAGATCACCTTTACGGTGATCCGTCGTCTGTCGTGCTCGTCCTACAGATTTCAGCAAAGCTCAACGAAGTAAATTTCACCCCATCGTCGGCATACGAGTCGACATCTTCAAAATGTTAGTTATAGAGTACTTCCTGAGCTCAAAATATTTGTTACATCGATAATGTCACAAATGTCAGGCAATTAAAGGTCTAAAACTGAACCACGTGCACTTTTACAGATTTAGTCTTGGTAATTATGAGTAACTCGGAGCACGTGGAAAAGATGAATCCATCTCGCAATTCCAAACTCATTAAACTCCTCGAGTCTGGCGAGGCAATAGCGGTATAAAAATATTATCGAGTGAAGTTTTAAAATATGTACCGAGCAAACGCCAACTAACAATAACAACAAGATTATATAATTTCCTACTCAATAATATAAATGTAATACAACACATGTTGTACTTAATAATACATAACGGTTACATTGTTAAGTAGGAAATTATAATATAACTGTTATAGTTTGTGCTGCTGGGTTACCGTGATAAAATCATAATCGAGTTCCGAACGGAACGTTAACGTGATTAATTCTTGATGGTAATGAACGAGAAACATTTTAATGCGTTTAATGGCATTGATATGAAGATCGGAGAACACGGGTTGGTGGTAGAAGAAACTAATCTACTTTAGCAAAATCAAAATTCATAGAGCTACGATCTCTTGATTCCGAAAGGATTAATCGACGGATGCAACGATGAATAACAAACGTGTCATCGCTTCCGACTTCGTTAGAACGGTGAAGGTAAGAACCAATAACCTCTCGACGGTTAGATTGCGAGGAAGGTGCATTGAACCGTTGCCGAAGCGCATCTAGTTCCATCTGTTTACATACCTGGGTTCTCGGCTAGTTTGAGGATGCTGAAGAGAGGGGTGAGGTGAGGGCTAGATACCGTGGGACTTAGGAGAAATGAGAGAAGAGAAGGGGGAAATAACATGGTGGGGTAAATGAAATATCGATGTACCGCGTGTACCCTACAGAGAAACGTCATTACATTAATCCTACTCGGGAGAGGTCATGGGTTTTTTTTTTTAGTCCACCTGCGATCTTCGCGCGAATCTCGCGAGTCTGACGCTCATGAAGCTAAAGGATAATAATTAGCTGTTTGTTTGTCAATCATTCGGTCGCTACGTAGAAATGCCGCGTGACCTTGTCATGCCTCGAAAGTAATTTATCGCTCGCTGTACAGCGTGTCCTGCAATGGTAATTACGAGTTTCTGTTAATCACGCAGTTAAATTAATTAACTCTAAGTAAATAATTAACTATAAATTTTTAGGGTTCTCAATGAACATTTGAACGCGTTACTTCTTTCGTCCTTTTTATTTATAGTATATTAAAGCTTTTAAATATCGAAACAAATATATGCATTTGTGAAATTTATGTAAAGAGATAATTTGACTTGTATCGAGGTTTCAGCTTTCGTATTTTGATAGTCATCTGGTTCGAAACGCGATTATAAGTCGTGCTTTGTAAACTTGTTACTTATTGTTAGATGAAAGTGATCGGCAGTATGTCTCTCGCTACTAGCTCTTCATGTATCTACGCAACTCAAGCGACTACGGGAAAGGGAAGTGAACTTAACGCAAAAATAGCTATATCGAAGGGAGAGTGGTAAAAGTCATCACGCTGAAAGGATCATTGTCGCCATTTTGAGCCAGCGTCTCACCATCTAGTTCTTCTTCAGCCTTCGACCGAAGTTACAATTTTTTTAACGAATTTTTTTCCCTTACCGAACATCGACACTTAATGACTAATGGATTACGCGGATTTCTCTGAAAACGCGTGAAAATTACGCCGTTCAAAATGGCGGCTCGTGATCCATCCGGCGTCGGATGAGATCATGCGGTCGACCTGGTCCTGGGCATGTCGGCCCCGAGACCGCTGTCCTCGCTCGGCGATCTATACTCCTGGCTATCCCGCGGTAGAAGAGGGCCCGTCACTCCTAGAGGATCTCCCTCGACGTCCATCAGTCGTCCCGGACGGCAACCACCGGGCGCACCCCTCTGCAGGAAATCAGATGTCCTATCATGCCGTGCGCCCTTTCCGTTACCGCGTAAAAAGAGTGTTTTCTTAATTTTTTTTCTTCGAACGAGGAGCGATTGGCCGATCGATGATTTCATCGACGCGCTGACGAAATGATAGAAGAAGCGTGCGGACCGTTCTTTATCTCGCGCGAACTCGCAAATATTTATTGATATTAACGACGTTGACGAACGTCACTTTTACTTTCGTGTATAGATATCTTCATGTAATTTCCGTAGCGATAAATTGTGAACAGAAAAATAGACCGAAATTGAATAAGCTTAATTAAAGCTTGAGAGATAAATGGAAAGATATTTCTGCTCGCTTAATTAAATTAAATAAGGGTGTAAGCCTAATAGATTTAATTGAAATAAATTGATAAAATATAAGATATATTCATTGGTTGTTAGAAAAATAATGAAATAATAAAATTCTAGTTTACTTTTAATTAAACGCGATGAAAATTAGCAACATTACGCGATGAAAAGAACAAAAATAAAATAAGTTTAAAGTTGATGTACTTAAAATATATGGCGTACTTATAAACAAAATAATTCTAAAATAAAATAATATGCATATTTACGTGTTACGTAAAAATGAAATAACGCATGATAAAACTGACAGTTAATAATAAATATATTTCTTTCCGTTTCGAATCCTTTCGTTTTCTTGGCGAGGAAGGTAAAGATTCAATTAAATCACGTGTACTTAACACACTGCTTGACGCAGCTCATTAACGTCGGTTAGTATCGATTAGCCCATTTAGTTTGGTAGCAATTGCAGTGCAAGCACCGGCGAAATGAGCAATTGTACAACAATTCATCATCGATCGACGTGTCGCGCGTCGTTTCGCCGGTAACATTTGTCTCCGCGTGCAGCTGACACTTGATTTACGACGCTCTACCGAGGCCTGCCAGACGCGTCGCCTCTTCAAGATCACCAGCGAGGCCGGAATGATCTACAGCCGATCTACGCGCCTGTGCGGATCAACAGCGTCGTGAATCGAGCGTCGACTCGTCAGCCCAATTTTTCCAGTCGAATAGACACTCGCGGGCGAAAAATTCGCTTCAATTCTGTACATAGTTGTGCTTTCTGCGGATTCCGCGGAGAATCCGCAAACGGAGAACAGAACGCCTTTTCAGGTTCGATTTTTGCGATCGCTTAGCTCGCGAAGAAACCACGAAACGGAACGAGCGTCTTGGGTCTCTCAATGTTGTTTTTAGTGAGAGAGAAGGTGAAAAGAAGATGGTGTCTGGCGAGCACAGCAGCTTTCTACTTGTCTTAGCAGCAAGCATCTAACAGATCGTATCCAACTAATGATAAGAAGGAAGAGAATGTAATGTGCAAGAGCGCAATATTTTCTCGCAATAAGAAATCTTAATTATATCTTTCTTTTAATTGCGATAAAGAGAATGGCGTTCATAGAAAACTTGTTTAAAACATAATATATATTATATTAGAAATTATATTTTAGAAAGAGATCATAAATGTATAAAGTATATAATACGTACAGCGTTATTTATGTTTTGCAGTCATATTTACATAATTTATATCATAATTTTTAATTTTACGTATCATAATATAAATTATATAAATTCTGTTGAATTATAATTATGTAACGTAATTGCAAAGTGACGTCCGATGCTTTGCCTTCAATTACTCGCTATCGATTCCTTCGAGTTTAAAATATGATTAATTAAATATTCTCCTTTTCTTCTATTAAAAGATCAAATAAAGCTGAATAGAAAAGAGAATGATGAGAGCCTCTGAGATAGGCATGTTTCGAAAAAATTCAATACGACGGAATCGATTCTCGAATTGCCGACAAACACAGACTAATCGCAGGGAGCAAAATAGCGCAGCATATAAGCAAAATTATAAATAATAGTAACAGCAGTAGCGGTGAATAAAAGCCAAGAGGAAGAAGAAGTGTAAAAAGTAGAAGAAGAGATAGCAATTCTAGAAAAAGTAAAAGAAAGAGAAAGATGACGCCGAGAAAAAAGCTGCGCTTGGACGGACAAAATTCGTTCGAATAAACCTCATGTCGGTTAATTGAACATAATTAATAATAACAAATCACTAATTAATTTACTACGACTAATCTTATTATGTATATTAAGAACGTAGGGAATTGTGTGGCGCTAAAAGCCAATGTAAATGGGTACAAAGCGTTTGCTTTTAAATAACCAAAGAATAAATGAAAGGAGAGAGAGAAACGAAAAAAGAAGTAGATGTTAAAAAGTCATATAATTTGTTTCTCAGCATTTTTTCATGATGAATTTAGCGCTACTGACACTTTTCGTTTGGTAGAAGAAACTCGAAGGCTTTCAAATCGTACAGACTCGTATTCGCGTAACGTTAGAAGAAACCATTAAACGTTATCAGCGTAGCAGAAACATGGCAAAATTGTTGTTGCTCGGAGCATGCCATTTACTCGAAGGATCTCGATATTTCCTTACGCCAGAGCGAGTTTTGTTCATCATCAGGCAGCTGTTGTTCTCAGTGCGGAAGTAGAGATATATGTATATATATAAAGAGAGAAAGAGAGACGAAGGGACTGCAAGTCATTTTCCTAAAAGACGAGTGTCATGCTTTGTTCGAAGAGAAGATAACGACAGAGACCGGAACGATCAAACGGAACAGGATTGATCGTAATGGCGATCGATATTGCGCGCTTCCCTTTCTTTACCTCTCGATCGAGAGCGGCGTAAAAGGATTCTTTCGCGAAACTGCCTCCGGGAGGATCGCGGATCCTCCACCGGGGGGGATCCTTCGTTCTTCCTAAGAACGTCTTCCTGTGTGCGTGGCGTTCTCCGTTCCCTCGCACCTCTCCAATCGATACTTGATCGCGGATATCCATCTTGCTTCGACCGCCGGTCGCCGATAACGAGCGATAATTCGAGTCCCGAATGTCCATTCTTATATTTATCACTTATATCGATTTACTTCGTGGTGTCTCTATCGTATAACTAGTCTCCTCCGTATAACAATGATGATATTTAAATATTAAATGCAGTTTAGAATTTATAAATATCATTATTGTTGAACTTAATTAAGTTTATAATGTAAATTTATTTATTTTTTTGCATTATAATTATTTCGAGATCTCTTACGAAAGCACGAATTTAAATCATCCCAATGATCATTCATTTTTATTATTCAGGGTGATACAAGTCTAGTTTATGTTGAAGATTACTTTCTGAAATTTTGATGCAATGGTCATACGAGTTTTACTTTTTTGTCACGGCAATTATTTCGGACCACATTGACTGTTATAAATCATTCGCTTTTGCTGCGAATTATTAATCGCTGTAGGACATTTCTCTTGGGATCGGCTTCCTTTGTTCACATAGTTTCGCTCGTTCTCGGGGAGACGATAATTTTCGTAACAGCCGCAATTTGTCGATTAGGAACGCGCGCCGCACAACGAGGAACTTTCGGGAAATATTTCCCTGCTGCTTTCCCCGCGGAATCCATCGACAAAGGGCAACGTAAAAGGGGAACGCAAAAGCGATTTCGAGTGTCTTGGAAATTAGGGAAAAATAAGAGATCCACAGAACAGTGAGTGAAGAAAAAGAGAGAGAGAGAGAAAGAGAGAGAGAGGAAAAAACTCGGTTCCACATCGTTGTAGAGATAATAGAAAATGTGTGTACGTGTGTGTGTTACGTGAGTAACAATGCGCATAACGCGCATGTGATCCGGGATTTATGCGAGTGATACATGTGCGTGTATGTGTCTATGTGTGAGTTTGCGTTCTATGTAAGCTCGAGGAATATGAATAGAATGTAGGAGGTGAGTTTAACTTACCGGAAGATCGTGCAGCGAGGGAGTCACTATCAAGTCCGAGTGAGCGCGGTCGCCTTTTCTCTGAAAAAAAAACATAAAACAGCGTTTTAAAAGCCGTCTTGCTAGACGTTCGGCTTTTCTGTCCTCTAAACGTACGATTTACGGTTCCGGTAAAATAGCACGACGGTCGTAAACCGCTCTCGGCTTTTAATCTCAATTTTAATAGTTTGTCGCAAGCAGTAGCCTTCCCTGAAGAAATACTTGTCACAAATTGATGAAAGAACGTAAGTAGATTTCAAGGTTATCCTTTGCTCAATTTTAATTATTTATACTTACAATTTCAATTACTCACATCGATCACAAAAGTTTGTATTTTTATATTTAAAATCGTATAGTATATTTAAAATTGTCTCAAGATAGATTTATTTTTAGGTAGAAATTTATTAAAAATGCAAATTTAATAATCGAATTTAAATTTAATCTCTTCTCTTATTGTTATCATGATAAGAGTGAAAATGCATTAAAATGCATGGAAATTTGTCATTCCGATTGAATTAATCTCAGAATAATCATTATTGTTTCAAACGTTTTAATTTGCATATGTTAACACTAATATCACGCGCAAACTTGACGCATGTATGCTAAATTCGTTTTCTCACAAATTTTTACAACTCTTGCCATTATTATTATACAGAGTAATCCGAACTTGATAGAAGCATGAATTTTGTTAGGAATACTTGATACAATTCTCGCTTCGTTGAAAATCAAAATTTTCGAGTACGTGCTCTAACTTAACAACTCTCGAGATTTGAATAGTCCATTCTGAATATTCTCGGCGGAGTCTAAAATAATTTCGGTTGAAGAGATCACTTAAGGACTTACCCTGGCCATTGCTATTCGGGGTCGGTAAACGAGATCGTCGAAGGCCGCTCTGTCCTTGTTGTCAACTAACTCCCTGAGCTCCGTCAGCAGCGTCAGTTTCTCGTGGGTGTTTAGCAAATCGCTTAAACTGACGATCAAGTCCTCTATCGTCAGTCTTCTCGTTCTATAATCCGCCAGGAGTTGAGAGAGCGCGGCTCGTTCGCTCCTTGCAAGGACGACTCGCGCCTTCTCCTCCACCATGGCGGCAGTGGCCGCCGAAATTGTGTGAATGCCACTTCGGTGCCTCCATTCGTTTGTGCTGCTCCTTGATTTTCAATTGGGAATTAAATTGGACGATATTAGGTAGAAAATAAATGGCCACGAGGTCAAATCGAGAAGTGAATTATAAATAAACTCGCGGCATTGAACTTAAACTTAGAAAATTCAGCGTTTTGCCTTACTTGAACATGTATTTGTGGTTAATTTTAGTTTTAGCAGTTGTTAAATGTCGAATTTTGAAGTGATTTACATGAATTCTGTCCAGGCTATGTGACATGTTGATTTTAATTAAGCTTTATCCAATATTCACGATTTAATGAATTATTCATCAGCAAATATTATTTTTATATTATTACAAGTTTAATTATTGATTTAATATTATTTATTTTATATTATTACAAGTTTAATTATTGATTTAATTAATGTTATTTAATTCAGATAACGATCTTTATCTACGCGCGAATTAATATTGACGTTTGAAGTATAACCCATCCAGGAATTTGAAAGTTATGAAAAAACTATTACTATAATAACTATCAAGTATTTCTTCGTAAATTTTTAATTCTGTATCTTTAAAATATAAATTTATCTTTGTCCTTCATTTTCTTTTTGCTTTTTCTATCCATAACTGATAAATAATATAAATATAAATGATTAAAAATTTACCAAGATGTTTGAAACTTACGTGGGACTGGGTGGACGATGATTTCCGGGACTTTCCAGAAGTAAGGGATCGTGCTCAGGATATCGGGCCGGAAGCACTATAGGCTGGCTGGTGGTACACGAATGGGGTACTTTGCCGACATCTCGTATCAGCAGACTCATCCTCTTGTTGGTCTTCAATGTCTGAACAGCCTCGTCGTGCGTTGCCTCTTCGAAGTTCTGCCCATTCACCTCGATGATCTGATCGCCCACCTATGATCATTCGGGAGTGTCCCATATTACAGCTCGAGTCTCGAATAAGATCATTAAAGTCGTAAACAAAATGAAACAGAATGTCGCGATAAAATCAACATTTATTACAAAATCACTGAAAGAGACCGAAAATAAACATGCTACGTAAATGAATAAAATAAGCGCATAACAGACATTTGTCAGTCATTTTGCTAGAAATTGCGCTCGCTGAATTGCTTCGCGTTCGTTTCTCGGAGATGTTTCTCGGAAACGTCGCGAAAGATCCAGATTTAACAGAAAAGTGTGATTCTCACAAGAAGCCCGGCGCGATCGGAGACGCTGTCTTTGTCGACGCCCGTCACGTAGATTCCGAGGCCGTATTCGAGGCCGCCACGGATCATCAGACCTAGAGATTGACCGGGTTCGATGCACAGCTCGACTCTTCGCGTTCTCGGTCCGTAGCGGGAATCACGGGGCGGATGAGGGGGAGACGCCGGACGACCTTGACGATCCATCCAGCTACAGGACTGTGGACGACCCGACGACGACCATTCGGGGTGACTACCCCGGCAGCGGGGATCCAAGGTGGGTCCTCGCACCGTCATGCTCAGGGTCTTGCAGGACTTCAGCATCTGTCGAAACGCATGAAAAACGGTGTATCATGGGATGCGCGTGAAAAAGAATAGGAAAAGGACAAAGGACGTGATTTGATTAAAGAATGGAAAATCTCTACGAATTCTTTGAGTAATCTCTGGTATCGGATTTTCTGCGGCACAAAATTTAGTCGATATCTATTGTCATTTATAATATAAATTTCATTTATAATTATAAATTTCTAGAACACTTTGATAATGGAAGATATATTAATAATATTCTTCGAATAATTAGAATTAGACACTTGAAACACTTGGGGTGTGTCTTAAAATTTTTCTACGATAACATTTATTTGTAGTTCAACATCAATACTCATGCATTCACAATTATAATTCAACATTTAAATCTTTTAGATGTATAGAGAGATTGATGTTTGAAATGTCGTACTGTTTATGAATCTCTGTATAATTTTCAATTTTACGTGACACTTCTTATATTATTAGTTGGTAAAACATTACCTAATTTGCCAGCTGTATAATTTTGAGATTACGTGATACTTCTTATATTATTAGTTGATAAAACATTGCATAATTTGCCAGCTGTATAATTTTGAGATAAATATTAGGAGAAATTTTGCAAGGAGCAGAGAAAGCTCACAATTTCCCTGATTCGTCCAATATATTCAGATATTAAAATATTTATTTATCAAAATATAACAGAAACATAATGAAAATAATAAATATATGCGTGAAATACAAATTAATTTTTATAAGAACAAAATTCTCTCTAACGTCGGAAATAAATTGAGGAAATAATAAGAAATAAAAGAAGACTCAGCACTTTAACATCATTTTCATGCGAAAACACGCGGCAGGGAGGTAGTTAATGAAGACCAATACGGCATCTAAAGTGAACTGTTTATAGGTAAAATAGATGAAGTTAACGAGGAGAAACCAACAAAGACGTGTTTCGCGGCGATATGACGCCACTCGGCAGCTAGCAGGATATCGATCCTCCTGGCGGAGCCCGTGACGTCACATCCTACTCTATCCTTGACCCAGCCCAGATCGCGACGTCCCTAGGATCCCACGACTTCTCTTGAAAGAAGTGCTGGTCTCTCGTGGCATCTCGCCATGGTAACTCCTCATAACGCGACGAACGGGCGCGAGCAGCATACGGGAAACGACGATTTTTCCCCTTGCACTCGTAACACCGGAAACCGTTAGAATAAGGAAACGTAAAAATGCCGTCTCATTTCTGCGACGATGGCAAAATGGCATTTGGCAAATGTATTCGTCGCGACTCGTTCCCGGAAATGCCTTTCGGGACGTATCGTAAACCGCGTTTCTATCTCTTTCACCATCCAACTTACCGCCCTCCGAATCGCATCGCGCAAATTGGACGTACTGTTTTACATTCGTAAATGGAATTCTCAAAATTCCGCTCGAGAGCAAGCTCGCGAGCTTTATTAACTTTTAGAAATTCTGACATCTCGCCGCTTTTTGCGTCTTCTCGGTAGTTCAGCGCGTGAAAAATATGCTGGCTTTCTTTTGTTTTCTTTTCTCCCAGTAATTTATGATAAATTATGAAATTTATTGTTTCTTTAGATTTTTATCAATTTCTCTCGACTAACATATGAAATTTTAATTTAATCATATTTGATTCATTTTGATTTCTTAATCTTTTCTTTTGTAAGAATGTGTGTATTTAACTTAATTTCTATTTATATTATGTAATCGATAATTAAGAAATAATGAATTTATCGATTACATAATAATATAATGATATAATAATAATTTCAAAACTACTAAGTAATTATCAACGTTGTCATATTTTTATTTCTCTTTCTTTTATTTATCTTTCAATAATATTTTGCTAATGCTAACTTCTCCACTATTTTTCAAGCTTTTGTCACAGGAATATAATTTTTCAAACTTTTATCTAATAACGTTCGATAAATTGCCGATCAATCTTCTATATCTATCTATATTTTCTAGAAGCTTCATATCCATCTAATCCACAACAGTCTTATCGCAGGGAAATTAATATCAGATTAGATCCGTCGAAAACAGATGAAGAGCTCGGGATAGCTTGGTAACAGCGATTTCGTGTTCATCTCCGCTCGATCGATTAAATAAATAATTCATAGGCTGAAATATCGAAGCGTCGTTTGACCGACGCGAGCTAGTTGGGATGAACACGAAACTATCCTTATCGTGTCCAAGATCAGTCGTCGCTATTTCCCGCTGCGTAATCCGCAAGAAGCTCGCGTGCCGTCATATTTTCGGCCATCCGGATGTGGTTATCTATGAGCGATCCGCGAATTACGATGCCATCCGGCGGATATCGCTCTGATCGCTTTTGCCGACAAAATCGTTTTCTGGGTCAGCTGGAATCGATCCTTATCGCGTGTCTCTTCGCTATCGATGATAAATTATAAGAGATATAGTTTATGGCGTTCTAGAGAGTTGACTTTTATAGACGGATACCGCGAAGATTTGTTTTTCTTATTTCTAACTAGAGGACTCCAATTATTGCTAGTAGAAGTTATATTTCAAAACTTTAAAAGAAAATGGATTAAGAATTCTGTATCAATTTTAAATGTCAAGATTGTTTATTGATTATCGAGGACTTATTGATTAACAATAATAACTTGTGACTATAAAAAGATTTTCAATAAAAACATAATAAAAGTGTATAACAATAATACAAAAATATATTAATATGATTGAGATCTAAATTTTGTAATAAATTTTAAAAAGATATATTTAATATTTTATATTAATAAAATATTTTATATATACATATATATGTATATTTAAATATCTTAAATTTTATGTAAGAATTTTATATAAAAAAAATCTTGACAAAAATAAAATTCTGTGAATTCTTAAAAAACTTTTCTAAAATTGTTACATAAATATATAATAATTTTGAGAAAGAATCTTCCAAAAATTTATAGAATCTCCTAAGATTCTTCTTATATGAAAAATTTAAGATATTTAAATTGTAAAATACACAAGATTCGATAGAGACATATTTGTAAAATTAATTACTTATACATTTTAGATTCGTACATGTATTAATTAAAGTCAACTCAAATTTCGAGTGAAACTAACTCATTAATAATAATAAAGTCCGTAAACTTTCTTTTTGCGAAATCAGTAGCCAGAAGGTATAACGTCGTGCATAATTAAGAATTCCCCAAAGAGTTTTTCATTCCACGGCACGTGAACAGTGATGGCTTCAGTCATCGGTTGCCCTTTCCTCTTTCGAAGAGAAACATCCGCGGAAGCCTCCTGTATTATGTAAAGAGAGTAAATGACAGGACGTTCGCCGGAGGGCGCCGGGACGCTTGGCGCCGCTACGTCGCTCTCGCCGTCGACATTGTTCGAGAATAGAGGCAAGGGAGATGGAAAAGAAGCGGCGGAATCTCGAATGTATTGTTTGCGTAACACACGTCTCGGTGCACACTTCTTGCAAACGTCTCGTTGACGAGCCGTTACGAGATAACGAGTCCCGCCGCCACCGTTATCCTTTACGGCCCCTTACGACAGCAGATACCAAGCAATTTAATCCTGTTTATAGTGATCGATGCCCGACAGAAAGCCAAGTCTTCGACCCGAGGTCCGCTCCCAAATTCCGCAATAGAGAAAATATTTTGAAATAATCGCCGTTTCGATGAGTTTATATCCGATGTCCTGGCGATAACGAGTATTTTTTTCATTAACGCTTCCATTAAGTGAATCAACTATTTGTTTATCCTGTGGAACCCGTGTAGGACGCTTCGAATCGATTACAAAATTATTGATATTACTTATTTACTTATATCTTTTAATTAAAACCGGACTAATTACATGTCACGAAGTTATTTGATGTCGCACGTGTCGCAAATACGGGAAAATGCATCTTACATCAATTTTTGCGCTAGGGATGTAGATCATTTTTACGGATGTGTCACGTGGATATTAGTTTTCTTATTCAGCTGTCGCGAGAGCGTGAGATACTGCGCTGAATAAAAGATGACACCGACGTCTTAGAGGATTCATCGAATTTCGCGAGACTGGCACGATCAAAGTTGAATCGAAATGAGATATCGATGAAAATACGACGTTGACAGAATGAAAGAAACATTCCATTAAGGTATTATTCTACTCAATCTACGGTATTTTATCTTGAAAAAACTAAATACGCGCGATTGAGGATCTTGAAGTCTTGCGACAGACGCTTGAAATTTATCTCAAGAATAATATTATTCGAATAATAATTAATGAAACGGAGAGAATCTTATTATCGAGATAATTCATACTGTATAAAAGTATAAGATTTGCATCAACATTTTTTCAAAATTGACACGATTTTGTTATACTTTTTATTTTTATTTATATTTATTGCAGTATCATTGTATCATTATTATAACAAAGACTGCGAAAATTTAAAGAAATAACATATATGTAATAAAATAAAAAGGCAGAAAAGAAGTGGAGAAAGGGAGAAATTAAAAGATTTAAATTAGCGGAATATTTGATAAACATTTTTGAATTGTAAAGTTTACTTCGCTGGGGAAGGTATATTGTCGATCAATAGGACTCAGTAAGAAGGCATGTATCGTAGAAGATGTGAAGAAGGGTAATCAGAATGGATATAGATCGCCACGACCCATTCGCTCACCCTCCCGTGACAGCAATTTTTCCGGAATATCATCGGCCTAAGTTTCTCTAGAACTCGACCTATATCCTTGCTTTCGTTCTACGATCGATTTGAGCAATTCCTTAGCGTTTCTTCACGTCGCATACTAGTATGTGAGAAATCGCAAACGCCATACAAGCAAATACTTAAAGGCGCAAACGCGCAATCTTCGCAGTTAAATAAAAATAACAAATATATAAATAAACAAAATATATAAATAAAATAAATAGAACGGAGATTCTCTCTCTCTTACTCTGCATCGGGAGGAATTTGAAGAAAAACTATTTTCATAGAAATTTTATACTGAAATTTTTTAGAATTTTTATATTTTATATATAAATATTATATAAAATATAAATATTATATAAAATATTATATAAATATTATATAAATATTATACATACAATCATGAGATAAAGATTTCTCTAGAATCCCGATATTCTTCTGAAAATCAACAACTATAACGTAATTGATTTAATAAGTGAAATTGATGATATAAATACGAAATGAAACTTAATTGAATTTCTGTTAAAAATCGAAAGGATTTTGATGTTCAATAGCGGGAACAAATGCGTAGCAATCAGATTGTGTGAAGAATCGGAGAGAACCGTTATACGGAGGTGAGTCGCGAGTAATTTCTCTGGTGCAAATAGCTGCGAGTAATCTCTCTGGTGCAAACAGTTCCGACAATCTTCTGTATATAGCTACGTATTCCCGGTGCTCTCTCGACAGGTTCAAAACAAAAGGCTGCCGAGAATGGTACTATCGGGTCAGCCGTGGGGATCGTTCAAGAGATCTTGAAGAGTTGAACAGAGTGTCGTTAAAAACTTTCAGATCGTGAATTTTTACTCGATAAACTAAAATAGAGAGAGATCTTCACCTTCAACTAACTTTCAATTTTAGTCTTAAATTGTGTAATGATTTGCATACAAAAGGAAATAGATATATTATATAATTTACAAGTTTATTCGCTAGCAGCATTTTACATTTCAAACTTTTCATTATTATTCGTAAAAAGATATATATATATATATACGCTGGCCACAATTATTATTATTGGTCATTTATCGAAAGTACTTCGATATATTTCGCAGTTAAACAAAAATATGAATAACAAAATATATAAATAGAATATACAGAGTGGAAATACTCACTCACTCACTCACTCACTCACTCACTCACTCACTCACTCACTCACTCACGCCACTCACTCACTCACTCGGTATCGGCAGGAATTGCAAAAAAAAACTTTCTAATTCATTACAATTCATTACAATTGATATTCTCGCGTTTTTTCAATTATGAATAGTTCTATTATGAATAGTAAAAAAACCGCGCGTTGCAGTCTGTCGATTTAGAAATTTATTTCGAAATTGACGCCCACGTTTTCACTAACGATGCTAATTTAAGCCGAAGATTTTTCTTCGATTTTATTGCATTAAAATTCAACTGCAAAATTCACTATCAGTTTAAGATTGTTCAATTTAAGATTGACACTTGAAACGACGTAGTCATAGTCGAGTTGTTTTAATCTTCTTATTCAGCATCATCGTACTTACTTCGTATGGTACTTGAGAGCAAAATAGAAAGACAGAGAGGTGAGAGAGAGAGGGAGAGAGACTTAATTTTACATGTGAATATATCCGCTTATTTGCTACTCCAAGCATCGACCGCAATGATATTCCCTTGAATCGTTTATCCCGTGGATCAAAGAGCGCCCTTCGGCAATGCTTCAGCGTGATGGCATGCAACGTATGTCACGTGTGATTTATGTGGAAATATGAAAGACCGCAAATACTTGGCAAGATTTGCGGTGTATCTTTAAGTCCACTTTAAACAATTTAAAAAATAAGAAAGAGAGAAAGAGATATCAAAATAAAATTATTATATATATATAATATAATTTTATATTCTGTATAACATACGAAGAATATTTGAAGAGTGAAAAATATACAACATTTGGCTTTAGACTTATCTATATTTGTAAAAAATATACATATATTAAAAAATGTGAAAAAATATGTTGAAATATACGGTTATAGATGGATTCTATTCTGAAATAATTCGTCTAAAGTGGACTTTGTAAAAAAATCATGTTATTTGAATGTTTATTTTATAAGAGCACTCCATAAAACAAAAATTTTCGAAATGCATTTTATGTAACAGTTAATACGTTAAAGGCAGTTTATTGGTAAATCCCCCATTAAAATTTCTCGATGCTTCCCTTTCTTTTCTAATCAACAGTGATTATAAGAGTTTATAAAAGGGTTTATAGGAGTTACAAAAGGGAATAAATCTTGCAAAATGGCACGGACGATGAGAAATGCTGATATCTGATTGCGATGCATCGAGACGGGATGTTGAAGAGCTCGCGAAACTAAATGACGACCGATGAACAAATATACATATAATTTATTCGATCCTTGGAGCTAATTTAAACTTATGTTTAGAATGGAATTATTAATTGGGAGATCAAACTGTGAAATATGTATTATATTTCGAGAACTTAAGACACTTTAAATTTATATTTGAGGTCCTATTAAATGTTATTGTCAATTAAAAATTATAAACCTGAATTTTAAGATGCTTAAAAGTTTAAATTGCCAATCGTTTATCCAACTAAATTTTATAATAAATTGTGATCAATTTTTTTCCGCAGAAGATATTCTGGAACACTATCGCATTTATATCGTAAATCTTTTTTACTTCAACACGAAACAATCTTGATAATTAAATTCTATAATCTTGCTTCTCTAGCAAGATAAAATGAATCAGTATTATCTAGATTAAAATAAGTGTTAACTGAAAATATAGAGATTTATTCCACTTATTCTCTTTCTTTAATTAAGGTTTAATTTTTCGAGATATTTTTAAAAAGATACATCACACACTCGTATCGGAATCAAATTTATTTTGCAAATGCGAGTACGCATATTGCAAATTTTAAAATAAAATTGATAAAAGAGAAAAGTCGATAGAAAAAGAAACAAACGAACAATATTTCACGAATCTCTCACATCTTGAGAATCGACGGAATCTTTTCGCTCGTATCTTTGGTCTAACGAGATCGGGGATCTTCAGAAGAATAGGTGCTAATGGAACCGCTAGAATTAGAAGATATCGTGGTCGACGTGGAGGAGCTGGGAGGTAGGGGGGAGGGGGTCGAGGAGGACAGCAATAAGTGAGAAAAGTTGGACTTACTTTAAGGGCCTCCTCGTGGGTTACCGCGCGAAAGGGTATGCCATTCACCTCCAAGATGGTGTCTCCTGGCCTGAGTCCAGCGCGTTCGGCCACCGAACCCTCCTCCACCCTCGAGATGTAGACGCCCACCCCTGAAAACAGTTCGCAGACTTTCCATCAGAACGGTAAGCTGCCTCCACCGCTGATCCACGCTCGGTGCCAGCTAAATCCTTCCGCCCATGGCGAGACAAGCCGCCCGGACGAATTTCGTGAAGCGATCTTCGTCATCCCCCCTTCCACCTCAGTAATTCAGTTAGTACAAAAGAGATTTTGTCTTTAATGAAAAAAGTTATAGGTTTTCTATGACGCGTAATTATTTTAACAATGAAGATCTTAATCTTAGAAAATTATTTCTATAAAAAATGAATTAAATCAGTACAGAAATACTTTCGTTATACTAAGCATGGTATTTTTACTAATTATTAAATAAATAAACTTACGCTTGAAATAACATGACAAAAAGTAATATAAAACATTTTAAAATATGGATAGAATTTTTATGGGAAAATATTAATGCACGATTTACATATTTTTAACATAATTTCTCTCAAACCAGCGTCGATATAAATTGTTTAACATAGAAAATAATTTAATATTTAAAGACGAGAGGGACCTGTTGGCTGTCATGTGACAAACAAGTTTCAATTTTTGGCAAACTTCCCCAATATACTTGTTGAACGGGATGTAATAAACGCCATGGGCAGAAATATTGTGAAAATAAGAGAAAGTAAATGAAAAACGAAATATGCGAATGCTTTTCAAAGTGAATATTGATAAACGGTAAGTGTGTATTGCCGTGTAACACGATGCATGTGTGTAAGTGTATTTGCGACAGATAAAGAAAAGCATGCACAGATTTTTCGAGAGGAAGTGTGCGATGTGTCCGTGTATGCAATTATGAAATATCGGTTAGCATATCGTGTGCGTATGTGTATGTATTCTGAATATTTACTATCCCTCTCTAAAAAAAAGCGATAATCGATAGCAGCCGATGGAAATTGTAAGCCGGACTGCAAATTATCCATGAATTTTTGAACGACATTTGCGAGCGAGGACAATAAATCTACACAGTTAAATGTGAAAAAAGAGAGAGAAAAGGATTTATGATTTTACATTTTTATGATGTAGAAGCGAGATTGATCGAATTTGATTAATTTCGAATTTGAGATATTAATTCTCTTTGTAACATAATTTATCTTAGGAAGTTATATATTCGTTTTTGCATTTATAATTTTTAATTCCGTGGTTCGCGCTTTCTTCATGGATTGCAAAAAATTTTAATGTAACATTTTGCTCCTTGTGTACATTTATAATAATCTCCGTTATAAAAAGCAATTATATTAAACAATTAATTATCGTAAGTAAACAAATTATTTAGATATAAAATGTAATCAACTAACTGTAATATAAATCAAGTGTAATAATTATAAACATGAAAAAAATTTAACTTAATATATAATATGCATATAAACTTTTATGTGCTAAAATTAAAAATATGTCCGAATATTTTTATCTTCCGTGAACAGTTTAAATTTGATTAAACTTTTTGGAGACTTTTTGTTGCTGAATTATATATTGAACATTTAGAATCGCGCGCGCGCGCGCGTGTCTGTGTGTGTGTGTGTGTGAGAGTGTGTGGTGTATGCTTGTGATTCATAGCGAAGCAAGAGGAAACGTGATGACACATCGAATAGTACGCTTAAACTGCATTTATGCAGTTCATGCGGCGTCGTTTATTGCATGTTTGTGCTGGGAGCAGATTAGCATTAGACCTGAGATTGACATAATTTTTCGAGTGACACGAAAAACGAATCTAATATCGAGATTTTCGAAAGTAGACGCGTAATTATTTTTCGTGTCACCGAGATGACATCCGGGGAGAATTTTGCTATAAACAAATTTATATTTGCTATTGGACTCCAATGTCATTTGATAGCTGTTAATATACAGGGTGTTTCATTTGAATAATTAAACATTCTGCGATCTTTTCTTTTACATTCTTTTTTACGGTTATTTATTTAAATCTTAAGTTTGAATATTAGCTCAATAAAAATTTGACTGAATAAAAAGTTACGGTAATGTTGGAGTTTTCAACGGCAAACGTCTCTCGATAATTCACGCGCAGAATTGAACTGAAGTCGTTTCGAGTTTGAATAGGGAACTCCAATTATCCGTTTTCTCAATCACAATTAATCACGATCCAATTAACCGTTCGTGTTAATTTTTCATTTTGAATTGAGAACTTAGGGCATAAAAAAGCACGGTAATTAAAATTCGATTTAAATTTTTCCCACAGAATGAAATTTTGAAAAAGCATCTATTGTATTATACAAGCTATTTTTAATTGTGCAGTAAATTGCAGAAAAATATTTGTTTCCACTAAATTTTTTAAATAACTACTAAAATTAGCGAATTAAATTTAAATGCTCGATGCTTTCTGTTATCCTGAACATTCCGCTTTACGTGGAGCTTTGTGAGACTAACGGTTGTGTACGAATAAACTTTCCTACTACGCACTCATACGCTCTCTACACGCATATGCAATTGTACATTCATGCAACGAGCTGTCGGCGTGCCAAGTCTAGAAAGAGGAAGTAGCTTTCTGACAGATACTCGTGGTGCGATGGCGTTATAAACCCTCCTTTCTCTCGTTGAGTTACCTGACTGCGCTTCTGGTACAGCGAAACAGAAAATAAAAATGACACAACGCAAGTTGGCTTATTCTCGATCTCAGCCGGTCGATTGCGGACGATGGCGAAATCCCCAGGAAGCTCACGTCGAGTTCAATAAGCTTCCTTTTCGCGACAAGGTAATGCAACGGCGAAAAAGTTTGACTCGAAATGGAACTCGCGCTATTTTAGTAGCTGCGTTTAGCGACAATATCGTTATTAATGGACATACAAGCCGACATATTAGTAACTATAACTTTTTCAATCATATGTGTCTAGAAAATATTAGTCACAATGTATATTTAAACACGATAACGTTGTTTTAAGTTTAACAGTTTTTATGTTTTGAAGAAGCTTTCAAAATTTCGACAGATTTTGCGCGAAAAATATTAAATATTTCTAAGCAGGATCTAAAAATGTCGCCAATAGAAACCTTTACGCTTAAATGCCCGATAGTGTGATGCGAAAGAGAAATTGGTGACACGAGCGAGCGCATTTTTCTCCGACTTCCCTGGGAGTTTCAGCATCGTATGAAACGAATATCAATGGCGTGATTCACGTGGCGAGGCGAGATGGGTCTCTCGAGGGCCGCTTTTTCGGATTTGGGGTTTCACGCTCGAATTGTCGGCGATGATAAAGCTCATCAAGCGATGGTATCAGCGCGCGTGTGTGTAGCATCGCGTGCGTGATTAAGCGTGAGATTTAACGCTTGCAGTCTCGTTTGGAACATCATAATCACAAACGGAGTTGCCGATTCATCATGCTCTTTTTTTCTTCAACAAAGTAACATTTTTTTTTTCAATTACAAAACTTTTCTGTAGAATATTAAAAATATACATATATTCTTAATCTCATCGTACACCGTTTTACATAATAATTTTAAAGGAAATAAATTGTACGAAAGAATGAGAACATAAATCCTTAGTGTTAAGAAAATTCTGATCTTGCATGGAATGGAACTTATTATATGCGAGCCAATTTAATATTTTTAAATCAGTATCTATAAATATTACGTCGCAAGACAGTCTGATCTATTTTTGAGACTGCGAGAGTTAAAAGGCTGAAGACCGTGAAACCAGATCTTGTCGTTTTTGTCACTTTAATGACTTTAAGGCCCTCCCACTCATTCTTGCCTCGTCACGCGAATCTTGTACAAAATTTTTCTCATTTATTTGTTGCAGAGTCTTTCTGGAAAACGCGACAATCCGCGACAACATATCTTTTTTTTTTAATATTTTTAAAATATTAAAATCTTAGAGAAGAGAAATTAGGAAGGATTGAACAAAAAAATAAACAACCTTTAGAAATGACAATTTTTAATAACAATTAATCCCTTTTCGTATTTGTCATAAAAATTTAAAACATTCTACTGTTTGTAAAAATTAATTTTGTTGTTTAATATAACACAAGAATTAACTGTAATTATTATATTTTAAAAATAATTATATTTTAAAATTACATTTTAAAATAAATTTTTTTACGTCAAATTGAAGAAAAATCAATTTTATACAAAGAAGTTAATTGACATACTAAAGTAACGATTTTATTAATTAGCCTTCTGGCTGTGACGTGTTTCAAATAACAATCGTCCGCATGCGGAACGATACTCACGAATCGGCCTATAAGAGGCGTCATCAAAATCAGTACTGAGCATGTATAATAATTTACACATATACTACAAGACGTTTGCTTGAATATCAGAGGATAAAAGTTGTGATATCTGTGATAAAAAGACACTTAATTGTATAATAATAAAAATAATATAATTATTGAGCAAATTTATCAAGTATGTATATATTTCATGTTTATTGATCGACTTGTGCGAAAGTGTATATTTGTACCTTTCGTAAATAATTATTTTTTTCCAGACGTGTATTTATGCTCTTCACAGCTAAATATTTAACGCATAAAGTTTCATTGTATTTTATTTTATTTTATTTTTGATAAATAAATTCTCCAGAAAGATTAGGCAAAACGACGAACTCCGGTCGTCGGATTTCCGGCGCAATCGCGCTTCGATGGGTCGATAGCTCGTTATCGTGTCGACCATCGAATGGCAAACCGACCGGAGTTTCACCCTCACGAAGAGGAGGAAAAAAAGTAAGAGGAAGAGGGAGAGTCTGTGCAAAACGCGCTCGTTCCTTCTCTACCGAATTCGCGTGCAAACAATCGTCATTGCAGCGGAAAATGCTTAACGATCGTGAAAATGTTTTCCCCCCGCTGTCGAGTATCGTCCTCGCAACGAGAGAATGCATTTTCCACTGTGGTCATCAAAATCAATTAGAATCCGCACATATTATGCATACAAATGGAGCAATTCGGAGCAATTTAATTGCACAGTAGAGAAATAGAGAACAAGGCAGTTTCAATTATTTCAGGATCAAAATTATTGAATTCTTCGAATTCAATTATTAATTTATAAATTTAACTATTTTGTATAAAAATTTTGAATAATTCGTCTAATCTTAGGAAGAAAAATAAATAAATCACTAAATCATTTTTTAAATAATTTTAATATAATTGAATTAGGTATAATATAATTTGTGTATGTGAAAAATAAGAAAATTTGAATATCTTGAAAATCGAAATACAAGTAAGCCCCGTTTTACGATGGTCTCTTCACCGTTTAGCGACCTTTTTAAAGTCACTTAAATAATAAATCTCAAATAATAAATAAAACATATGTTTAAAATAATTTATTATTTAAGAAAAACACACAATTAGTACATACTTGTGAAAATTTTGGTAATTTTGGAACTTATCTTACTTAATTGTACATTATAAATCGGTTTTGTTTTACGATTTTTTATTTTACAACTCTGTTTTGCTGAAACCTAACCCTGTCGCGAAAACGGGTCCTACTTGTGTTATAGACTTTTTTTCGTATCATTGAGTCATATACATGGGAGTACTGGAGAAAAGTTTAATACCAATATATTTCGTCGCGAGGACAAGACAGATGTACCGATTTATGCTGAAGCACGTACAAGCGCAAGGTGTCGAGACACGATGTGGGTGCCAACCGAGGTGACTTAGGCACGCAGCACGAAAAACACAGTAATCAAAGAAACGAGTTGCCAACGATAAGTGACAAGCGAGTCATCTGGCAAACCGATCACTTCGTAAAACATCGCAAATATAGAGGATCCACAGATTAGATTACATGTTAAATCAAGCTGTTGGTAGATCAACAGACTGTTGAATGTTGATAAAGTCTATTCTTAGAACGGCACTTTTTTAATAGGACAGCTTAAATATCGTAAAATTTCTGCGTGTCTAGAAGTTTTGTCCGAGGATTTCTACTTATCGGAAGAGATATATGTTTATGGCGTCAGAAATGGTGCCATAAAAGTCAGAAATGATTTACGATAATAAAACGACATTGAGTTAGTAATCAAAGTTCACTCAAGGTATTCTAAATCTTATATATAGAGCATCGTTATCACGGATGATCATAATTTACCTTTTTAAAGAGAAAAGAAATCACTGGATAATTTACAGTACCGAATATGACGTTGCAAATTTAGAAAGTTGCAAGTTTAAGACACCGATGCTACCAAAGTTGGCATCGTGCGGTTCATCTCGCCAAAGAGACGAGTTTATCATAGCTTATTCTCAAACGGTTTCTCGGTAGAACGAATTTTCACCGAACTGGAGAAAAATCCCGAGTGGCGGAAGCTTCTTTAACAATTATATGACCCCGAAGGATCTCGCGCGGCGGCCAGACGACTCGCGGAGCATTTAGCGACGCTGTACGCCACGACGTACGGGTCGCCCAAGGTGAGGCTTAAAAATTCAACTTGAGGAGTGCGGAGAACTAAGAAAATTTGAGTAGAAATTTAAACCGCTCCTGGGAGAAAGTACCTCGTTCTCGAGGCACGAAGTACGGCGACGGGGGTAGCCTGAAGGTACTGCGGATCTCACCTGCGTCCTTGCCACCCTTCACGCAGATGCCAAAGCCATGAGAGTCCGGCGGATCTCTCGTCATGGTGATTGTCCTTACGGTGAGTTCCTGAAGACTGAGCGGCTGCGCGATCGGCGACGTGGGCGGATTCCCGGCGTTCCCTGCCTGCTGCTGCTGTTGCTGCTGTTGCTGCTGCGACTGCTGCGATTGCTGCTGTTGCTGTTGCTGTTGCTGCGAGCCGCCGGACGCGATCGGCGTGCCGCGAGCCGCCGTCACGCTCGCCGGGCTCGATGCCGGCGACCTGCGATCACCTTGACGTCGTTCCGAGACACTGTTGCCGAACATCCTGAACAAGGTCAAAAATTAAATTGTCATCTAATCATTTAATCATGCTTCTATCATGTTAAAAAATGAAAATCTCGTAGCAAGAATTTTATATTCGTTGTCGGGTACTGCAACTTTCTTAATCAACTTAGAGAGCCAAAAATCAACGGTACTAGATATTTCTGAAGAGTTTGCGAGATGGGATTATATACAAATCGCAAAAATACTACAAAACGAATTGTCGGGTACACACGAATCTCCAAAAGTGATTTGTATAACTCGATACACATCAGACGTGTACGGTCACGAAGGGGCACCTTTCGTCGTCGGCGTTATCGCGGAGGGGTGTCGTACCTGAGCACTTGTTCCGGGGAGATGGCACCGGTGCCGCCGGTGGTTCCGTGACCCCGGTGCGATCTGTAGGGGGTCGCGTGCGAGGAGTGATGATGGGGCGCGCTGGGCGGCTCGACGATGGTGTAGCTGGTACCGGGCGGGCTGTAGTAGCCGCGGTGCTGGCCGCCATGATGCCGGCTCGCAGTAACGGGCTCGAGGTCCTCGGCCTCGTAGTAGCTGCCACGCAGGAAGCGTGTCCCGGTGTTACCGCCGCCCCACTGCAGCTCCTGCATCTCGGAACCGTAGTCCTCCGTGCTGCTGGCCATGCCTCGGCTGGCGATCAGCTTCTTCTCGGTCACACCTGCCAGGCAACAAGCGAGCGCGCGGTTACGGTCAGTTTGGAATCGATTATTATAGTGGAAGGTACACGGAATTGTATGAATCCGCCGGAAAGCTTGATTCATTTGAGTCGCGAGCGAGCCGCAGGCGTTGCGTTTAGTAACAAAAAAAATTTAATTTGGGAAATTTCAATTGAGAAGAGAGAAAGAGAGAGAAGAGAGAGAGAGAGAGAGAGAGAGAGAGAGAGAGACGGAGGAATTACAAATTATAGGTATATTTGATTTGATCAAATTAAATCGAAAATTGAATCGAAAAAGTTGAATTCATTTTTCATTTTTTAATTTAATAAATTTGTTTTGAATATTTACTATTTTAGAATATTATGTACATATGTGTGTGAAAATATCTCGTATATAAAATATTTGGAATTAATATTGGGACTTTAACAATTATCTTTATCTTTTTGTATATTTTTATATTTTTGATAATTTTCATGATTAATGATAACAAAGATCGTATAACTCAATTTCGTATAATTTTTTAAATTAAAATTAAAAAATTTCTTCTTTTTTCTTTTTGTATAATTTTATATATTTTAATAATTAATAATTTAATAATAAGTCAATAATAAAAGTTTTTTATTGTTTTGTGACCAGTGGACTACACATGTAGCTAATAATAAACAGAGGGGAATTAGTGGAACTTCCAGATATGAAAATTGTAAGGTCGGCTTTGAACATTTAATGATTTTTTTATGTAACTACAGGGTAAAAACCTTTACATCACAATACATTATTTATATCAAGCAATGGTAATCCTTGACTTAAGCACTCGAAGCGGCTTAAATGTAAAACCGTCTGAATTTCAGGGATGTCGGCCAGATCGATCGAGATTCTCGTAAATAAGTCAGGAGACATCGCGATTCAGCAGTCCCGGGAGACATTTTCGTGTTGGCGAAGAAACCGCCTCGACATTCAAATGCCACATTAACAATTGAAAATTTTATTACGGAGACCTTTCTCGGAAGTCGTTCTCCATCGAAAACAGGAACGTAAGAATTTATCGCGCGGCTCTCGACGCGTGCACGAAAAATTGATACGTCTCCTTCTTACAGAGAACTGCACACGCTGAAATCACTCCTTTTCGGCCTGATTAAATCGAGGTCAGTTCCTGCATTTGCAAAAAACACTTCCTGTATTTTTTTTTTCTAGTATTTTGCTGCAAAACGGTAGAATATTTCTTATTACAGACATTACAATGTGACCAAATCGCGGTAATCGCTTTCGCTCTAATTCACTCTCATTATAATAATTAATTATCATAATGACGCAATGCAGCAACAGAGACGCAAAATCGCAGCAATCAAACGTATTTACGCCGCAATTAATCACGTATCTGCCACCATTGCGTGCGGGTAAAATTTATTTATCCGAACGAATATCCGAACCACGAAGCGCTCGAATAATTTAGATGTTTTTTTCAGACGCGTCTTGAGTTGTTTACTGAATCGTTCTCCACGAGCGCATATATACGAATCTACGAATATTCGCGATTTATTTTTACACCGCAATCGATTGTAATTTTTTTCATTATTATCATCGAGCTGTCGTGACACGAACCGATTACGTTATCGATTCCCGAGGGACAGAAATAACGGGACAATTAAATCTGTCGCGGACGAAACTTCCTTGTCGTGACTGTGTCTAGTGAGAATATCACCTAGATAGAATCTTTACCGTGCCGTCGCGTCGCGGCCACAGTAATGACATCATTTTCTGGGACAAGCCCACTCCCTTAATGGTCCCAGGAAGTCTTCTGTTATCGCCGGAAGAAAATTCCAAGTTAAGCCTAGAGATAATCGCTGATAACAAAACCAATAGTTGTATATGGGATGTGTTCAACCGAGCCGTTTTTTTCACGAATTCTTCGATCGATTTAGAAAAATCAATAATTAGAGCAGGTAAATTATAAACGTTGGAAGAATCGTCGATGTTGAATGAGGAAATTAATTCTCGAATAATAAGAAATGAACTTTGTCTAGGGATTAAAAAAATATGGGTTTAATTAAACTTTATATTTTCAAACATAAATAATTAAAATAAAATGAGTTTATTTTTATGCCAAAAACTATTACTCACGTAGAAGAGTAAAATTGTTTTCTCGTAAAATTATATTGCTCACGTTTTACTTAATCATAAATAATTATAACACAAAGTATTTTGAAGCATGCAACTTCGTACTGTATTGCATATTAATTTCATAGCAGCGTTTATATACAAATTACTACAATTTTATTAAAGGTTAGAACATAAATTTAAATAAATGTATTTAAATAAATAAATGTATTTAAATACAATTCCCTCTGAAGAATTTTATATCTTCATGCTATTTCCAAAATGTATTATTCGCGTTTTATGATTATTATATTTTGCGAAGTAGGAATGATAACGTCATGTTTCTCCCAGCATTTGTCTCGAAATTAAATTCCCGTTGTTTCTCTTCCCGTACTTTAATGTAATATCCCGGAGATCAAGGGTCATCCCCTACGAAGACGAGAAGGTCACGGGGGTAACCCCGTGTAGGCTTAGTATTTGATATCCCTTAATATCGTCGTCACTTGACGCTGACAGTTAAGACAGTTTCGTCTGTTGCGAGGTAGCCAGAGTCAACCTTGACACTGAGAAAGGCTTGTTTGCCAACGGCGGAAAGAGGAGGAGGAAGGAGGGTTGAAAGTCGCCCCTAACGAACGACTCTTGCGGGGATCGCTAGAGGTGGATGAGGCGGTGAAAAGGGGAGCCGCGGTGAGGGTTGTGTATCGTGTGTTCCGTCATGTATGAGCGTGGGCCGATCAATACTGCGGCTGAACACCTGAAGCCGGCTTCATTCAGTCGGCACCTCCATTTCATTTCTCTTACCCCCCGCCTCCCCCGCCTCGCCGTGACCGCTGTAACTTTGCTACTATACTCGGCAGTTATAGGAACACGTACATGCTTCCCGCAAGGGCCGCGATTAGAGACCACGATGGAGCAATACGATAACAGAACTTATATTACCTCGACGATGCCAAGGTGGACTCGCTCCTTTTACCTTCAAGAAAAAGTCTTTCTGAGATTTACATCCCCACGTAAAAAATCTTGTGTGACAAAAGGATCGACTAGTGTATTTATATTGAAATTCAACATAAATCAGTATCAATTGTAAAAGAGCTGAATAGAAAGCTGGAAACGCACAACCTAAAATTCTGACAACGAATATCGACGAGATGAAAGAAGATAAAGAGAAGGTAGCAAACCAAATAAAAAGGAAATAAAATCTCTATGTAAATTCTACAATAAGAATTTGCAGATTGCTAGAACTTCGAGAGATAAGGAAACACGTGTCAATTTGTCGAGACAAATGTAAGGTAAAGCGTATGCGAGATGATTTCCCGAGATTTTCCTCGAGCTTAAACTGAATTGCGTGTCGAGTTAAGACGTGTTAAATTGAACCGTTGTTCTCAGAGTGCGGCACCACGTGGGACTTTAACATTACGCTCGTGTTTAGAATTCGGATGGCGTGTGCGCGAGATGAATTTATCGAGGTACTGCCTCCCCCCTGCAGGGGGGGGATAATTTTTTAGCGGTGGTGGACGATAACTAAAAACGTCTCTCGACAAAAGGTGAAAGGTGGCGCAATACATTTTGCGCACCGTTCCATTTCCTTTTAAAGTTGCACGTGGCCGATATAAAAGGGTGATTTTTCAGTGTATACCCCCTGTCCAGTGTATTCCTGCGGCCAATATACGATACGTATCGATTACACAAAGGACGCGAAAAGGACATTTGACGACGGCCGCTCGTCGATAAATTGTAAAAATTTACATTCCGTCGGCCGAGTGACGGAGACCATTTATGACATTTCCCAAAAGAGAGTCCCCCTCCCTGCGACCGCGTTTTATGCAAATCGGGAACGTATCCGTCGGGCGTGTCCAAAGAAATGTAAATTTCATTTTCAAAATGAAGTTTTTTGTACATATATTTGACGCAGTAGAATAAAATTATCCCGTTTAAGAATAACGTGATGTAACGGTCCTTTTATCTCTTCGCCTCTCTTTCTTTTAATTGCACAGAAAAATTAATACTTAATATTAAAGTACGATATTTTTTTAAATATTATTTGCATAGAGAAATTAACTTTCCAAATGCTATCGCAAGCGATTTTTATACAGAGAGAGAAGAAGAGAGAGACACTCTTTTCATACATCGTGACGTTTTCCGAAACAAAGGCACTGAATTTCGCAAAGAATAGCGCTACATGTCTATTATCCTCGCGCACCATATCCGCGCTGTTATTCCGGTAGCTTGTTAAACGTTCACGGTTCACGAGGACTTATTTATCGCGCCGTATTGTAACGGCGAAAAAGCGCGCAGCGAACGGGACGTGAATTGCTGCGTCGGATGCGCCACGCGGCCTCAGAATCTCGAATTCGCGCTCGCTCCTGTGTAATTGCGTTTCATTCCCGTCACGTCACGATTGCCGAGAGTTGTGATTGCAGCTAATCCTTTCACGAAGAGCGCTATTCTCTCGGCTTTTCAGAACCGCGCTGGGACGGAAGGACGTTGATTCTTAGATAATATTCTGAAGGAGCGCGGTAGTAGAGCTCTCTCCGTTTGTCTTTCTTTTATTGAAGGAAGATCAAATGGAGGAAGACTGCGGCAGTGGTTCTATATACCCATTAAATTCTTTCACTCAAGAGTCCCAGCTATTTAACCATAAAATCCAGCGCGACCTCCTTTACGTTTCTCACTATTTTTATTATCCCTCAAGTATAACAGAAATCATTAAATTTATACTACTTGCTTTTAATGCAAATATTGTGAATTTTATCTGCGATAATTTCATCTACCAAGTACACTTTTGCTTATATAACTATATAAAATTTTGTTTTAGCGATATTTACCGCTTACAATTATTTCAAATAACATGAAGAAATCATACTGCATATTTGATCAAATCTGGATTCTTAGAATACATTCTAAATTCTTTTTATCTTTTGTAATCCGAATGATAACTACTTTCCGAGTATAACTCATTTAGTATTTCTCTCCCGAGAAAAATCTGTTGCCTCTATCGAGCCTCAATAGAAACGAAGCGAAGCTGAATTTTGCAGTGATTCGGCCGATAGTTTCGTAATTTGCTTAAGTTAATTAACAATTTTTTTGCCCGCACTTTGCCACGTCACATCGTGCACAGCCGCCATCAGCTCTATTGACCGTATATGCTGGTTGGTCTAAAAATAATCCCCGTTCATAGGTACCGTCTCTGATAAAGGAGCCGATCGGATACAGTTAGGTGCATTAAGGCGCGTCGCCTTAATTGCAACGTGGATCACGGAATTAACGCGGACGTGCCTAGGAAATGCGTGATTAAGTCGGTCCGAAGGACTTGCATAAAATATTCTAGACAACGTATTTTACAAGACGCAATAGAGCAAGAGAAGATCGCAGAGCTTGGCACAACTAAATTTTCGAGAAACTCAAGACAATCCTGAAACTGCAGAAAACTAATTTATTAGACGAATCTTGATCCATTTGCACATGAATAATTTATAAGGATATTTTACGATATCATTATATCGTAAAACACATCATGGATATTATTATATGGTGCTTTAAATTTAAATTTTAAATTTAAATTTCCGTTATGTCAAAATGAGAGGCATTCTTCCCAGAACTCGCGAGTTGAGAAATATCTCTGAATATAATTTTTACAGATTTAATAAAAAATGTAATTAATTTTACATTTTTATATAACGACTAGTCTATAGTTCCGACTCACGCTTAGTGTTTACAACAAATAATCTTTCTGTAAAAATCTGTACGCTTTAAGGGGATGAGAGCAGAAAGTCGCGTTTCGCGGAAGCTTAAAGAAGACGATTCTTCATCTAAATTCTTTATCTAATTTAGAGTAAAAAAAGAATTAAAATCGACATCGATTTTAAAAGTTGGCGATTTACTGCATTTCAATGTCCGACAAATCAAGTCGGCGGCACGCAGACGGGTCGATGAAAAAATTGACATTCGCTTAAAAGACGAATTCAATTCGAGAACAAAGATAATCCGACTCGCCCGGAACTGTAATCGACGCGGAGAGTGCATTCTTCCCCGTAAGTGTTCCCCGATATTAAACGTAACACTTCGAAGTGCCCATAGAAAAGGGGTAATTCCAGACGTCGTTCGACGAATATTGCATTCGACGGGGCGAGGGGGCGAGAAAGGGGTGAGAGAGCGGGACGGGCGACCCGCATGTTCCGACATGAATTTTCCACGGAAATTTCCGCGGAAACTGAAGTGGCGTGGCGCGATCGCGCGTATGTGCTTCGGGCAAGCCGGCGCCGGATGCTTACTGTGTACCTGAATCACACGTATGCATTCCTGCCGGTGCATAATACCGCGAGTGCACTGTTAGATCGTGTCCTCCATCTCCCCCCTTGCCACCCTGTGAAATATTGCAACTGCTGCGGCGTCGCAACAGGAGACAGCGCTTTGACCGATATTCCTGTCAACTGTTTGTTGACGTCGATTGTTTGTCTAATAATTGTTACAAGCCAAGTCTTTGAAATATATATGTAACGAAAATATGTATATGAAATATAATCATAAATATGTAAATTTAGATATAATTTACATGAGAAAATAAATTTAGAATTCTGAATGTGGAAATTTATATATTAATGTGTCGTTTATTATGAATCTGTTTTTGTCGGACGTCTGAGAATTGGAATTGCATTCTTTACAAATTTGGACTCCCGGTATTAAATACTTCTGAAATGTGTTATTATTTATTATTATTAATTTTTAACTGAGAGATTATATATAGTTGAGCGTAATAAAATTGTTTTATTGATGATTAAGAATAAAAAATACTTCATGGATTTGCACGAAGATTCTTATCAAGTTTCTCACGAAAAGACTGGCAAAGATATTATAATTTTCAACTTGAGGTCCAAGTATTTTATAGACACAAATTAACTTAGATAAACTTATTAATAGCCACTAATAAATATTTTCAGTGTGTTTCCTATCTTTTGCCAACTAAAACTTTAAATTTCTCAAATAAATTAAAGGGTAAAATAAAAATGGCGACATTTTATTTTTTTCGTTGCATATCCAAATGAAAATTTTTTTTTTAACCATCACGCAGGTGGAATTCTAAAACTTTCTTTTTTTTTAATTGTAGGGAAATGAGAAAAGAGTTGTCAATTTTTTTCGGTCAAAAAAATATTTAAAAAATGTTTTCTTCAATTGTATTAGTTTTCTGATTTTACTGAGTTTTTACAGATTTTTAGGGCACTTTTTACTCATGGCATTAGTTTAAAATTTAAAAAAAACAGTGTTTGGACTATAAAATTGTTGATAAAAGATATAAAAGTAATTTTGCAAAATTCTTTTATGATGAAAAAACAATGGTTGCAAAATTCCGTGGGGGCAAATTTTCTATTCAGCCAAATTAAATTGAATTTTCAAGTCGCATTCGCGATACGCTGATTCGCTCGACCAATATTAGTGTAAATCAAAGCTCGCGAATTAAAGCGGGGAATTGAATAGCGCGGAATCGGAGATGCAATCGGGACAGAATTCGCGGATCACCCGAGCGAAACATGTGATCGGCTTAATGTGTGCAAATTGTGCGCGGGTTATGCGCGGCCGATGGCCAGTATGTATGTACACGTCGCCTATAAATACACCAGGTCGTCCTATCGAACCCGGTCGCCCTGGCATTGCGCGATTGTGCCATGTACACGAACCGAGCCTGGCCTGACCAGCCTTCCGCGTTTCGTGCAATAGTCATGTGCACGTGCGTGCTAGCACAGTCACGAACGCGCCGACCAGCCAAGGGCACCACTCGAGGGGGATGATTTGCAGGATTCCTCGAGCGTCCCTCCCTTGACCCGCGCGCGTCTCTCTCGAAATTACATCGCATTCATTCCCGTTTTTGAGTTTCCATATTTTTTAAGGACTTTTCCGAAGGTTTCGTGAAATGTATATATACAGTTCGAGCGATGTGTATATATATTCAATAGAAACATGATTTCGTGGTTGATTCCCACGGCCCGACTGACCTCCGAGCGAGATTCGGCGGCGCTCGAGTAACGAGCTCGATGAGGTGTGAAAAGCGAATTGGTCACGAACCGAGATCGGTATCTGACGCGGGCAAAAGGAACACCTGCTTCGAAGAAATAAATGGCTGTCGTGTGGCAGCTTATGAATATGTTTCGATACACCACGCCGTTTTTCGCCCTTTGTTAATCGAATTTGCTCTCGCGTTGCCACTATCTCGACAGACGGATCTTCGGAACAAATACACCGAATTCTTGGGTCCAGAGGAAATTAACGTAAAATGTAAACGGCACGGAAGGTTGCTCACGAACCAGATATAAATTTAATAAAATTGTTTTCTTTACGCCCTATTAATTATCAAATACGGTGCATTATTGAGAGACAAAAGGAGCAAATGTGAAAAATAAAATTCACGTTAATGAAATAATTTATTAATAATCAAATTTATAACAAGAGGTAAATAATACACTAATTGTGAAATCAAAAGAATAATTATTAATGTATATGATTGTAAAATCACATACATTAATTATTTATATCTTATAATTATTAAATGATTCTTATGCATGATTTAAAAAGTTCAAAAGTTCACTAGGTGAATATTTGGTTTGACTCTTGGTATTATAATAACGATCATTAATCGTTATTGTAATGTATTGTATTAATCGTTAGTTAGGTAGGATTGAGAAATGTATTCGAACCCATAAGGCGAAATAACTAAATGCAATGTTTCCCATTAGCATAGCAATCGTTAAGTTTTCCAATTTCGCGTCACGCCAGTCGTAAAAAACTTGTGGCAGATTACTCAGGGAAAATAGTCAGCGTCTTTCCACGCGAGCCCTTACAACACTTTGCCCCTTTCGCTCCCCTTTTTCTCCTCAGGTTCTCGCGTTAGCGCGCGAATTGCCACCGCATTGCACGTCGCAATGTTGAATATTCACGAAACGTGTGTTCGCAAATTCCCCTTTCTCTCCCTCCCTGAATCGCACACTTAGCTCGAAAACATCTAACGTAATTTATTTTGATCACGATACCGCGATCGCGATCGCCGGCGCGTATTCATCACAGAACACGCGGCATTTAAACATTCGCAATAATCCGCGCGTTGCGTATTAATCGTTGACTTTTGAAAGGTAAAGTGGCACGACAATCGACAGCAATCCAATTAATCAAGGATACGACCCTCTTAATAAATAATGTCACGATATTCGATGAACGTACGGGGTGTATCAGAAATCGCGTACTCGCAGCAGACTCAGGCGGAAATCCGCGAGCCGATATATTCGATAATCGCGAATATAAACGCCCGGCGAAACTATCTATTAATAATACGGGGAGAGACATTTATAAGCAGCGCGATCAATGATGGCGTCGTCCACAATGACTTATTTTTATGTCACGCGCTGTCGACCCTTCGCTCTCAGATTCCTTCATCCTTCGAAGGATGAAGGGATTCTTTCAGGAAACCGGAAAAACGGTAATGTTAACATTTACATAAAAAAAGAAGAAAAATTTTGACAATCTGTAAATTTCAAAGAACAAGTTTACCCAAACGTAGGCTAATCTTTGTCATTTTAATCCTCGAACATGTACATAACTACTTTTACTGCGACTGACTGATTAAAACAACATTGTTATTTAAAAATCTTTTTCAATGTTTTCTCCACCGTCGAAATGATATTAGATTTAATTTATGACTGCGAATATATAATTAATATATTTTGTAGAAATTACAACATAGAATATATAATGTAGACTCATATTGCCTTCCACGCGTGTGAATTTTAAAAATAATATTGAAAATTTTGTCAAAATTTCTGAATCTCTTTGATAATTTAAAAAAGTTTTGCATTTGTTATTTACATCAGCTGTTTAATATCCCAGGTGTTTATGTTCAAATATTTGCATATTTTATATACGTATATTTATGAAGTAAAATTATGTGAGATAAATACGCATATTTTATATTCATTTTCAACTTTTGCTTGATATATTTACAAAATACTTTTAATATGCATGTATTTATTCTTATTACTTTATTTGTTGTTTTATGTAAATAATAATGAATAACACATTTTATTTATATATATATATATATATATATATATATATATATATATATATATATATATTATATATATTTAGAAGTACTTATTATTACTATTACTTTCAAATATACACCAAGTATGATACTTATTATTTTTATTATTTATATAAAACACATAACAAAAGTATGTAAAAATATATAAAATATGCTTTCATACCTATAATATTTTACATAAAACCATAAGCGACAGTTTAAAATCATCGAAAATTATTTTTATAATTTCCTTCGGAAAGAAAACATTTTCTCAAATTTTATTCTCTTCCTGCCAATTTTTTAATCCACGAAACAGTTTATCCAAGTGAAAAAAATCTTGCTTTTTTAAATTATTGAAAATATACGCGAAATGATCGAAGGTATTTCATTGCGGGGGCGAGTCTCGAGCGGGGGAGAGGAACGCGGGGAATGAATTCAATTTCCCGTGACGGTTAGCGTGACTGTCACGCGTGTATTTAGAATTTACTGTGCGATCGAACAGGACAGGGTCGGAACTGTCCAAGTTACATTTATAGAGTTTACGTGCGTGCCACGTGCGCCATGTAAACCCAACATTCAGCCGAGCGTATTCGAGTGCCCTTTAATGCATTCCGTGCGAGAGAGGGAAACCGAACAAAGTGGGGGGAAAAAAACGAGGACGTCGTTGAGTTTGTTGCACTTGTCGCATATATGAAATGTGTACATAACGTATGCCTCTTAAAATGATGTAAAGTCTCTCACGCTTCCAAAAGAGTTTTCGAGCGATTTCCAAAGTTACAGTTTCCAGCACGTCATTATCTAGAATTTACATATTTTTGTAAACAGTTTGTACGAACATTTTATCGTATACGTGACATAAAGATCTTCTTAATTATTTTAAACTGAGAGATACGTGTTCCATATCTCGATTAAATAATTTATCAAGAAATTTAATTTATCAAGAAAGCGAGCTGTCCAGTGATGTTTAATTGAGAAAAATTGTTTTTTGTTAGAATCTTCTCACATGCATCTGACATATTTCCGATACAAAACTTTTTGTTTACGTTTTTTCATAATATAACGTGCAAAAAAGCATTGATCTTTGCTCTTAAGGTTCAGTTTCTTCTCGAATGCTCGAAGAGCACTCAAACGTGTCATCCACGTAATATCTTAATAATCAGATGTCAAACTATCTATTTTGTGAAATCCTCCGAGCTTTTCGAAGAGTTTCTCAGCGATTTCCAAAGTTACAGTCTAACACGACGCTATCTACAGAATTATATTTTTCATAAACAACTTGTATGAACATTTTATCGTACACAATAAAGAGGATTTTCTTAATTATTTTAAATTTAAAAATGCACGTTACATTTCAGGAAGTTGATTGAACAATCATTAAATTAAATTAAGAAAGCGAGCTACCCAACGTGTAACATCCAATAAAAAAAATAATTTTTATTAAACTTCTCACATAAATGGTATATAGTCAATATAAAATTTTTTGTGTTTGTTCTTTACATATCATAAAAAAATAATAGACTCTTAAAGTTCAACCCTTTATCGAATGCTCGGAGAGCACTTCAGCGTGTCATCCGCGTAATATCAAATGTCAAATAAACGACCTGTTTGCAAGTGCTCAGTTTACAAGAAATTTTAACTATTCATAGCACATTCTCTCAAGCTCTCCTTCCATACGGATGATCGGAAATAGGCAATAGTGGGTAGACAGAGGGACATTCCTCGTTGAAAATTACGCGAGGATTACTTTCAAAACTGAGAATCGGATCCCTCGGTAATCAAAGTTATTCGCTTCGAATGAAGATTCTACAAGAGTGAAGACTACTTGCTAATTAACTGCGGAATAAACTTTTCTCATCGATCTTCATAGTGTGCGAGCGGAAGTTCTTTTTCCTTTAATCGTTCACGGAGGTCAAGCACTACTCGAGCACCGCGACGTTTTCGTTAATGGAAAGTTATTTTTGTCGAGGAAGATCGCCTCCATGCGTGCTACCAAACACTTCCGTCACCTCATGATTTGTTCAAGCAATGGCTCTCCCTGTCTCTTTCTCTTTCTATTCAAATAAACTTTCTTTTCAACAAACCGCTATCTCGCGTTCTTTCGTTTACATTCACGTGGCACGTGCTCACACGCTTCTATGCGCCTAGAAAACGAGCGAGCGGAGCGTCGTGACGCTCCGGATAAGCGAAAGAAGCTGCCGTCGCGTGTCGGCCTCTGCATATACATGCATACGTGCCGCGGCCGTCGTCGTTATTAGTTATTAACGCGACCGAGCGACCGCTTTTTTCCACGAGGGTGTGCTCACGCAGCACGTCACCACCGGGGATCGATCTTCGGCCACGAGGTCGAGGGCTGAAAAGTGTTACGAGAAAGAGAGACGGTGTGTGTGTGTGTAAGAGATGGACGGCGGGCAGGGGAAGAGGGGATTATGCACAGGTTCTATCTTCCTCTTCTTGGTCGAGGCCGAGCCGAGGAACCGCCCTTAACCCTATCAAATTTTTAACGGATCGCCGACTCGCGTCAGCGGTTTTCCCAAAGATCGACCGAACGGCGGGATCGATGAGGAGGCAAGAATGATAAGGGAAACTATAGATGCTTTGTATAAATGAGTAAAAAATGTGAGAAAAATATCTGAAAAATATGAAAAATGTTCGAAGAATTCGAAACTTCTTCTTCGAGTATCCGTACAGACGTTCCTGCTGGCTGGGTGTGTTTGTGTGGTGTGCGTGTTTGTTTTAACAAGTTCGAAAGCTTGGGTATTATACGAGCTAGTATTACGTCTTCAGGGAGTAGGGTAATCTCGCCCCCTGGAATAGGTTATTAGTGGCGTCAGAGCTGACGCAATGTTTTTCAAGGCAAGTGCCTTCCGCCAACCTCAAATCTTGAAATTAGGATTTGCAACGCTAATAGGTTACGTAACGTTATTTAACCATAGACTTATATAAGTCTATGTATTTAACGTGCAAACTAATCCTTAATTCTATGGGGTTACTCCTCAAAACGCAAAACCAGAATTTTCTCAAGAATTTTATCATGCGCCTCGATTTTGTCGTAGAAAAAAAATACTAGAGTTTATTTTTAGTGCTGTGTAAAATTGCAGAAATTTGACAATCGTGCGCTAAAGTAGCTAATCGTTGACAACAATTATGAATCCTCGCCAGAGGATATCACGACACGTTCATCTCACATTTACCGTATTAGCTCTAATACGTTTCTAGGGTCGTGTCACTATCCCAGTTTCTACAGGCGGCTTATTGCCAATGACAATATTTTTCAAGGCAACACCTGATGCTATCCCAAGCCAATTATCGTGTAAACTCGATTTCTATTATTGAACACCCCCGACATTAAGAGCTCCCGACATCAGGAGAAACTAACTCAAATGTCTCTTTGTCATAAGAAAAGCCTCGTCGGCAATTTTCCGGATTACTGCGCAAATGTCGCGATGTCATGGTTGCTTCAACGTCGCGAACATTCCGAGTTTTTTCCTTCCAGGGTCAGACCTAATCTTATTCTATTAAGCGAGGGAAAGAGAGGTAGCTTATATTAAGGGGGGCAATGTATTTCAAGGCAATACCTGCTGCTCGCGACGACCTCGTCCTCGGCAACGAGTGCGAAGCCAGTTATAAACGCGACTCGTGCGACGTGTTTGCACATTTTCGCGGAATCAAGATATCGTAATCGCGTTTTCCGGAAGAAAGGGCGCCGCGACTGGCGCTCGATCTGCACGACGAAGAGAGAGAGGGGGGGTGGTAAGGGGGGGGGAGAAAGGGGCCGACCGAGACGGACAACAGGGGGTGTCATTTCGACGTCTGATCGGCACGACATCTCCCTAATCCCGCGTATCGCGACCGCGAGTACGCAGTTCGCGAGCAGGGGAGGTTTCAAAGATGGCCAGCGTTGTATTCTTTGCGTTGCATTCCTCTATCACGACACACACGGAAGCTCGAAGCGGGAGGCAGAGAAAAAGAGAGCGAGAAAAGCAGAGAGAAAGAGAGACAGAGAGAGAGAGGGTGACAGAGAGAAGTTGGACCGATCGAAGGGACTCACGTCTCTCATCTCGCGGCCGCGGCGACGTGCTCACGTGCGAGCGTCGTCGTTCCAGCGAGTCGGGCACCAACGACGACGACGATGATGACGGACAAGGGGTACGATGGTGCGACACGTAATACACCACTCGTTGCTGCTGCTGTTACCGATGCTGCTGCTGCTGCTGCAGTCGCGCACGTCGGTCGATGCGCCAGGCGCATCGCCCCAGCAACCACGGCACGAAGCTCACGACTGGCTTGCTACTCGCGAGCGAGCGCCAGCCGGGGGTTGGTTCGGAGTTCACCGGCTCGTCGGGGGTGAGGAAGGGTGGAAGAGGTGTTGGGGGTGAGACGGACGTCGCGACGCCTGCCGGCGTCCGCGGGAAACCACCTTCGAGCAGGCGCGATAGGACGATGGCGCTTGATTGGTGGCTACCTCGCTGGTAACGGGGGTTGCGAGGGGGTTGTGTTGTTTCGGTACCGGTGCGGCATTGGTGACTCGCGGGTTTGTCCTGGGTTGGTGTGGTCTTTTTTTTTTTTTGAAGAGGGGAGCAGCGATACCGCGTAATCAACCGTGTTTTTAAGGTCTTTCTTAAACGTCGTTTTATATTCTGCATTAATTTTACTATCAAACTTTGTACTATCGAATATCCATTTTTCTTGAAGTACATTATTTCTAATTGTGGGATTCTCTAAGAATGAAGTTACACTTTGGATTCTTCAACTAAATAAATGATTATTTCAATTAAATAAATCTTTTTCCAATAAATGATATTGAAGAGTTAAAGGAACTTCTCTCGTTTTTAACAGAATTCCAGAAGTTAAAATAACATAATAAAATAATGTTTATTCATTTTTCTCTTACATTATTATGCCTTTCATTAATGCTGACATTAATTATCCTTCTTTCTCATTAATTGGAAGATATGATTAAATTTCTTACATAAATCTAATCGATATCGTTGATCCGCCTAATATGATGTTAAGAATACCTTTGAGAATAATAAACCACGGGGGACTGTGTGACACTGATTTAATTGGAAACGTAATGGCACATTTGTTACAGCAAGATAGTGAATATCTGGCACACGTGCCGAACGACAGGGTGGGCTGGAATTCATTTTCGATATCAATTAAGCGCACCACCAGAATGTACATATCCGAATTCCTCCGGTTCGCCACTTCTGACGTCGCCGGCCTTGAACCACTTCGTGCGAAACCAATCGCAAGACGCGGTATCGCGCGAAACAATCTCGGTATCTGGGTGACTTCACAGTTAGGGAAATACGATACGCGCGCTTGACGTTAAAGGGCAGAAAAGAGTGGCTTTAAATTATCTGCTAATTAATTATCGATTAAAGATAGGTCATTTCACTTTAAACTTCGTAACTAGAGTTAGATACTTGAAGCGGCTTGTACAGAGTGGTACACATGAAGTTAAGAATAGTTGTCTCAAAAAATTTATCATAGTTTGTTTCAAAGTTGCTGGAGTTTTTAATAAGAAATGTTACCGAATATTTTCTGGAGAAGCAAGAAAACAAAAATATATATATACATATATATATTTTCTTCTCTTTCTCATATTTTTAATAATTGTGTAGTTTTCTTTTTTAATTCTGCATATGGAATATTAAAGTGAAATCAATAAACATTTATGAGACTTCTGGTGAAAGAAATTTTTATATCTCATATTTTTAAGAATTTTTAAGTGTTTTAAATTTATAAAGCTTTTTTTAGAAATACCTTCTTCAGATTTTATAAGTTTTTTTTAAATTAGCATATTTTAAATTAGAATTCATATATATCACATATATAACGAATTCTAGAGAAAATGTAGATTCATTCTTAGCATTTCTGAAAAGTGTTCCAATTCGTTAAAAAATGTAAAAAATTTTCAAAAAAAATTACAAAATTTATATAGAAAAAGTTTATATGGAGATAAAGATTCGGAAAAGTTATGTAGTTTTAGTATTAATCTATGTGTAGATTAATAAGTATTTATAATAACAATTGGAAAAATTCTCAAAAAAACTACCAGAAAAAAGTTATAAGAATAAAGTTATAATTTGTGAGGATTTGGAAAATTTCTGTTCGAGAAGTCACGTAGATGTGGATTTAAACAAAGAAACGGAGATAAAAACAAAGATTTTTTAGACTCGAAACAGACAAGTATAAATTTCACTTCGATAATTTATTTTACATTTTTTATGTTTTCACAACACTTGACTTTTCAAGCAAAGAAGAGCACGATTGCTCTCTCTGCTCTACTTTTCTCAGGAAATATTGTAAGACTTCTAGATTGACTGGCTATCTCGATAAATCTTTGTCAAACTGGAACGACAGCAATCCGACTATGTATCTTCCACTTCATTTCCCACTCAATCACGCCCTTGAATATCGCAGGAGCTACTAGGATGGCTCGATACAAATCCTTCCTGTCACAACGGCGACTTTCTTTGACGCGTTTGAATGATTGCGAACAGTCGAATAAAACCATTAGCCTTGTTTCGCTTTAGTGGTTTCCAAACTTTTAACACCTGAGACTCCCCTAGATGTTTCTAACGCAGTTGCGGCTCCCTTATCACATTGAGTCTAGACAGAAGGAGCATGAAGTCTGTGTGATAAGTGTTGCGAGCATTTACCCAAGAAAAAAAAATAAATTAACATTTACCGCGGCGCTCCTGAGTCTATTATGCGGCGCACACTTTGGATACCACTGAGATAGAGTCTTAGACCTACCTGCAAGTCCGAGTGTTCCTTGCGAGGAAGATCAACAGGTTCGCGTGCCGGATGTGCCGACACACGGCGGAAGTCCACTCGTCAGGATCGTTGCGCGTGATACCGATCGGTTCGACCTTTTGTTCGATAAAAGCCGCGTAAGACTCGCGATTCTTCACCCCTTTCTCTTTCTATTTTGGGATCGTTATCGAGATCAAAGATAACGATTTACGAGTGTTTAGACCCTCCCCTCGAGTGGTCGGCGATCTTCAGAGCTTTAAAGCTTTAAAGCTCCTTAAACACCGACTATTCCTCTTTTTATCTTCTTTTCTGGTGAGCAAATATCAATTCTTGAAAGTGTCTCGAAAGTGTCCGCTATTTTATAATGAAAATAAAGGGAGAGTTAAAAACTCTTATCTCCTACCTGCGTGATCGTAAACGAGTCATAAAAAAGCAGGGGAGGAATCGACGGGGCGTCGACAAATCACGACAGTGGCTTTTACGACCATGAGGAATTGTCGGGGTGGAAGAAGATAAAAACATTACACGACGGCGTAAAAGTGTAGGCCATCTATTCTCACTTTTGTCAGGTCTTAACTACACATACAGCTTCGTTTCTCGTCAACGGTCTCACTAATTTTTCCGAGGCCGTCTACACATGAGGAGAATACAGCTAATTAGATAAACGGGCGACGGGAAGGGAGGCGAGGAGGGGGGAAATGGAAAATAGACGGAGAGATAAGTACAAAAATTGTGTAAGGCTAACGTCTCTCGGAGGGAAACCTTATTCGAAATCTAAACAATAAATTGTCGGGGTGCTCGACCACACAGTTTTTGTTTTCGCTCTTTCTCCTTTCGGCCGCACGAAAATTCGTCGAGTATCGCGAGGCGATCAGTGAAAAAATGTATCAACGTGAAAAATACCGAGCAGCCGACCTGGCAAGGTTGGCTCTCGGTTAGTTGATTAGCACACGAATTTCGATACTGACGAGATTCGGCAGCAAGAACCGAGCAAGCCCACTTTTTTCGCGACGAATGAGTCGTCCATTATTTAGCGCTCGTTTTACTAATGGAATATCGATTGACATCACGAGTGTCCCTTCCCAGCCGCGCGACTGGGTGACAAACTTGGCCCAATTCTTTTTCCGGTATTTAATCGTCTATTCAATTTCAGAACAGGTTGAGTAATATATAATTTTAATATATTAACCACTCAATAATCAAATATTGACATTATCAGTTATTTAATTAACATAATCGTGACATTTTTACGTCTATAAAAGTAATACACTTCTGTAAAAGTAATTTGTAAATTTTAGACGCTTTTTTGAACGTTCAATCGTTAATTCTTTAAAAGTACATTTGATTTTGAGCCACACCGATTGATAGTTTTTCACATCATGTTTTTTTTAAATATTAATTCTTGATTTTTATTTACATAATAATATAATATTGAGAAAAATTATTCTTGACATGATATTTCGAAAGAAAATAATTTCGATGTATGTTACAATTATAAGAATACGCTAAATTTATTTAGCCAAAGAAACGTGCGGAAGATGTTACGAAATATTTCACTTGGATCGAGCGAAACAAAACTATTAAATAGAATTAGGCTGTAATAATTAGACAAGTCCATCTTTCTTCACTATAAGAAACGTGTAACGTTTCTTCGAGCTTACGCTAAATTCATTTAGTCCAAGAAAAAGAAATTAGTAATTTAAATCTTTCTCTAACTTTTTTCAAAATTTTCCTACAACAGTGAAGAAAGATACTAATTCTGTTTATAACAGTTTTGCTTCGCTCGATCCAAGTGAAATATTTCGTAATATCTTTCGCACGTTTCTCTCTGACTTCTCCATAACGGTAGAAACTATAAATCCGATTATATCAGCCGTCCATTTCTTATCTCCCCGTGCCGTGCGATAAAATCATATATCGCGTGAATATCCACTTGAAAATCCCCCCCTCCAGCCTGTCAATGAGGCACATCGGAAAAAGTAAGCTTGTCCAGTCGCTGCAGACAAATTCGTCTTCTATTTCGCAATGAGTCAAGAAGAGAAAAAAAAATGGGAGAGATTCCTTTATCACAGAATTTTTCCTTGCGACAATTCATCAGACGAGTTCGCGAGTTTTTTTGAAGAACGAGGCAGTTCTAATCTCGGATCCCGCTTTCTGGAGTACACGAGAGGGAACAGCGATAATAATTGACAAGTTTCCAGCGGGGCACCCACCCCCTCGCGCGAGGAAGGGAGCCTCTCCCCGCTTGGTCGAGTCTACCGCGCTACGCAATTACAATTATTTACAAAAATCACAACGACTCTTACGGCTCGAGTCGCTATTTTTCTATAATCTCGTTAACGTTCTTGAAACACGTGTTTATTGTACCTACACGCACACGCGAAGGGGCCGTCGTAGACGCTCGTAAGGTTTACTGCCGCACGTTTAATACTTCGCTGTCTCGCAACGAACGGAGAAGTGCTTCATTTTAACATGATTATCATTTCATAATATCGTCGAGTGTAATTATTAGATTATCGGACAAGTCACGACTGAGAGAGCACACTTCAGCGCGGAATATTCCAGTAACATTGTTCAGCAATTTGAAATGTTGCCAGAATATTTTGTGCTGTATAAGGTATTCCAAAATACATCATAACAAACAAGAAAAAGTAAAAAATCTAAATTTCACTTGAGTACAATTGTTGTACACAATTTCAGTTACATTATTTCTGTTGAGTACAATGTTTCTCATGATATCGTCGTGATATCTCAGGCAGATATCGCTCGATCGGCGGTATTTAGTGCTAAAGGAAACGTGTCCGTTTCTCACGAGAATGAGAGCGACATTTGTAAATCTTCAATTATCTTAATCGTACCGTTGATCTCTATGTCTTTTTGTAGATTAGGCAAATTACGTTCGTTTAACATTGTAGGTGCTCTAAACGAGCGGCAGGAACACGGGTATCTTGTTTGCGTCACGGCGGCGTCGATAAGAACCTCGCGTGTGTGACTCACGCTAAACACGCTTCTATTTAGAATAATGCTAGAACAGCTCGCTCGGTTGCGCAACTACGCCGAGCTTTCTGCCTCTGAATACTGTACGAATCATGTATGTGTGTGTGTATATATATATACGTGCGTGCGTGCGTATGTGCGTGTGCAGTACGTGCGTGGGTCTACGCACCTTTCCGGTCGTGCTTAATCATACTTCGGCTCGTCACAGTCGTCACTCGATCGTTTGCGACGCGTCGAAAAGGCGACCGGGTTGTCATGGTAAATCTTAATAAACAAATTAATGAACGCGTGTATACGAGATTCGTCCTCTTTCACCTTTGCTCTTCGATTTGCGACAGAGAGAGGATGCGCGATCGATAATTGTGACGCCTGATATTGTGATCGTCGCCTCTTCGCGAACGACATTGTGTAACTATTAAATAAGTAGTCATCGCTTTTAAATTACAATGGAATAATGACAAACCGGATATTAAGCTGCAATACACTGATATGTATTTGTAATTGCGACATTATGTGATTATGTGATAGTAGTGCTAATATTACTATCAGCAATGCTAATTAATAATATTAATACAACTGAGAGATATTGCTGACCTCAATGTTGTAATATTGCGTAATATTACAGTTTAATATCTGGTTGTGATCGCTGACGTACGGCTCCAATATCGCAATTTCTTTTCTATTATCGCAATTATACCGATCAACTTTACTTCACTCTCTTTCACCAAGAGCTCATCATCACTCTTTCGCGTCCAAAGTTCGTGTAATTGTCCGAGAACTGTCCCACTCATCGGCAGACTTCGGAGATCCTCTTATCCCGGACGATCGGTCGCGGTCACAATCACAAAAGGACTACCTTTTGTGATTGTGACCGTTGCCCTTGCTCCTGGGACTGTCCGAGGTCACGTCGTTGGACTCTCTCCTTTGTCTCAGTATGAAGTTGAGATTGTGCGCGGTATTTACAGCATAGTAAACGTTGGCCGAGTTGGGCAGCACCATCTCCCGATCGGGTAGCACCTGGGCCAGGGTGTATTGATCGGGACTGCCCTCGAGGCCGAGCTTTAGCATGGCGTTCCGGATAACCTGCGGCGTTCGTTCATTGTTCGACAGCATTATCGACTTGTACAGCACCACGCCCTCTGTTTCTACGTTGTCCGTCTCCATTGTGACCTTAATAATATAAAAGTCCGGCGAGCTCTTGTGCGAGTGACTGGGACTGGACAGCCCGGCGAGATTGGGAGTGCTGCCGTTGGCTGCCACTGCACCTGCCGGTGGTGCCAGACGAGTCTGATGGTTGCCACCCCCGCCAGAACTCAGGGACACGTCCAGGGACGGCAGAGACGAGCTCGAGGACGAGCTGGACATCTGCGACGGTGAAGTTCGTCGGTCCAGCGAGTTGTGCGGTGAGCTCGGGAGCGAGTCGAGGTCGCAGTAAAACTGCGAACTGCTCGAACTGGACGTTGAGGCGATCGAATCGTTCTTCCGGTGACCCTGATGACTCTGCAAGACAAGTTTCAAGATTCAATTCTCGTTTAAATCTCCATTGGCAATTGAGGATAGAGTTTTGTAATTTAAAAAAAGTGTATTTCAGGAACATTCGGAATATAATTATCATTTAATATTATTGCCTGACGTACTTGATTTGTACGATCTTGATGAGGAAATTTCGACAGTCGGATTATATGCTTTTGAGAAACTTTACGGTGTATTCACATACACTATGAAGAAATTAGATTAGCACATTTCTTGTTAGATAAAGAATGCTCACCTGTTTCTTCTTGTTGCCGCGGTTGTTGAGGGTGTTGCCTGGTGGTGGCTCGATCTGACAGCTTAGTTTATATGCTTCTCGATCGTCCAGCACCACTACCGAGTGGAACCAACGATCAAACACGGGATCTGTGCTGAAGTTGTACGCGTTCGCCGCGCCCTGCAGGAGCCTTATCCTGGCGAGCACTTCGAACTCTTTTCGTCTCTTATCAAAGTTGATGAGACCGTCGGCTATCGTGTCCGGTATCGCCGTGTCGATCATGGTGAGGTCAGTCAAGAACGTACCTAAGTATGGTATTGTGCCGTAGCTAATGTTCTGAAAGTAAAGAAAATTTACGATTACTGAATTGCAAGAGAAGAGTTTAAGAGAAAAAGAGAATGGGGCAGAGAATACAATTCATCTATTAAATATTGGTTGTATAATCTAACCTGTACTTGAAAAGTATTGTTTGCAAATCAATATTAATATATAATAAATATAAATATAAAAATTATAAATCTCATCTTAAGCTCGTTGTTTACTATAAATTTATAATTAATTTTGAAATTTTATAATATATGTTTTTATACATTATATTAAATATAATGTATTATATAATGATATTTTATATACATTTATTATTACGTATTATATACAATATATTAATAATATTAATAACAAATTATATGTAATATTAATTATAAATTTATACTGAAAATAAAATTTAGTTTTACGAATATATTTAATATCATAATTTTGTAATTAAAATTTCAGTAAAATAGTAAAGCAATTAATTCAAGTACCCCACCGACGTGTTAAAAATTTAAAAAGTTTAAAAATTCTCAAAACCAAATATTAAAGATATCATATCACTATACGAAGTTTATTTATAAAATTTTCTTTATTTAATACATTTTTAAACATTTTTTTAAGTAAAAATTATTATTATAATTTTTAAAGTAAATATTATATAGAATTTTATTAATCTAAAAGAAATAATTTAAATCAATTTTTGTAAACAACATATAAATATCTTCTTTATATCATCGCTACTATATTTCTTTTTCGGATATATATTTAATGCGATTTAAATATTTATACAATCTTTTTAGAAAGCTGAGAAAAAGTCGAAAGGTTTCACATAAGAACAATATTAATCGCACTTACGCCCGCGTGAGTATTCTGTTTCTGAAAGAGCTTTTGCAGATGCCTGTCACTTCTGCCGGCAGTGTCCGCGAACTTGGCAGTGCCCTCCTTGATGAGTAATTCTCTCTGCGTCCAGGCGTTATTCTCCTCCGAGAATATCCTCTCGAGTTCGCGGAAGAGCTCGTGTTTCTCCCGCGGCATGTGCTGCCAACATTTTTCCAGCCGATATACCGGGTTGCTCTGGAGGCCGGAAACGATTGCCTTCAAACTGCTGAAATTCTTGAGCACTCGCAATTCCTGCGCGACGTCGATCCACGTCTCGAGGATCCTGGCGCGCTCCTGCGACTTGAGCGTCGTGTCCGTTAGGATCGTCGAGATCACTCGTAGGGAGACGGCGTTGAATTGGTTCACAGTTGCTACCACTGTAGCAGCCTCGTGGCTCCTGGAACGATCCTTCCTGGACCATACGGCACCAAGACACTGATGGGCGACCAGTTTCTTGAATACTTCAGCATCCATCCGAGTCAGCTGCTCGGCAAAATGACGGTGGGGCACCTCGGGAAAGATGTAGTTTCCCCAGTGATCCGCCATCGTATCCGGGGAACCGCGCATGGGTAATCGACCATTGTCGTACACCATGCAGGAGTCTAGAGAAAAGAGGAAAAGAAAGACTGAAGTTAATCTGGTGTGATCTAAAATAAAAATTAATCTAGAATTGATAGAACATGAAAATGTTAAGGTTCATAATCGAAGTTTATTTATAAAATTTTCTTTATTTAATACATTTTTAAACAATTTTTAAAGTAAAAATTATTACAGAATTTTATTAATCTAGAAAAAATAATTTAAATCAATTTTTGTCAACAATTATATTAAATTTAAAAATAATTTAAATACAAATAGATTTTTCTAAAATTTTTTTCAAGAGATGTTATTTATCAACTGCTATTATTAAGAACAAGTTGCAATTATATTTCATACAAAAAACTTTTTTTGTGAAATTTTGCCGAAATATTCTTTCTCTCACTTTTATCGTTAAGTAAAACCATCTCTATTTTGGGAATATCGTAACTGGATCGGGTTCTCCATCAGGCGAACCCTGAGTGAAAGGTGAGCTCCGGTCATAGTAGTACAACAGAGCCTGTGGACCCTCAATTTATACACGGGAAGCAGACGCCTTTGTGCGAGCACGAGCAGCCTGATTGGCCTTTCACCGTTAATACTCTTTCTGTGCACTGAACTCGCGATAGGGTGATTCTTTCGTAATGCTGTTCGCGCCGCGGTAAGATACGTCGTTTAACTTTTTCTGCATTCTAAGAACTCGCAAAATACATCGAAAGACATTGCGAGACCTGAATATACAAGAATCCACCTAGTAATAAAAATATTCCATCTATATTTTTCTTTTTCACAAAAGTTCGAGGAGAGTTTCTTTGGAAGTTGCGTGATCATTCGACCTTTCTTTTCGAATACTGCATTTGAAACATGATATTTCAGCTGATGTTTTGCTCGGTTATCGTGGTTTAGTGAATTCGCAGTAAATAAAACAAGCCGTGTGGGTCGTTATTCGTTATGTTTGAATTGCATATATAAGCAATATATTATTACTACTCCATTCTATTGTCAGACTCGCCATTCGAAAATCACATTTTTATGTACATATAGACGTTCGAATTTTATTTTAATATAAAATAATTCTGAATTATACATATTTCGCGTGATTCCATTAAATAAAAATATATTACTTTAAAATTCCAAATACTCCAAATGGGTTGTCATATTAAATATTTCTATTAAAAAACAAATCTGTAAAAATAGCGGGATGTTTTTAGAAACATAAGAATAAAAAAATTAATCCGTTATATTAATTCCAGTTGGTTATATTACACTGACGTTAAAATGAATTTTGAAATACATTATTTTATTAGAATTAATAATATAACGTTCCCTCCTCAGTCCTCTTTAATCAAAACGATAAAATCGATAGGAAAAGTCGTGCCGCATTATCATTCTTTGTATTTGAACTTCTCACGGTGCCTTATTGACTGTACGACTCTTCGTGTTTAAAGTTCACGGCGGGTGAAACGACGTGACTCACTCTCCAAGCCAAGAAGAAATAACATTACCTATCTGATCCTCCCGCTGAAACCGGTGCAGTCGGTGCTTGGCTTTAAGTTCGAGCTCGGAGCCGAGGAGACGCTGCTGCGTAAACTCGAGGAGCCTGGTGAGCAGGGGATGATTGGGCTGTGATTTCCAGTCACCTGGATAAGCATCCAGCCAGACGTGCAGGGCCTGTACGAGGGTCTTGCGATGCTGCTCGCAACCGGCGTTCCCGTCCAGGGAATCGTATCGCGCGAGCAGCAGCTCGAGGACCTCACGCGGGCTGGTGAACGCCCGGTACGTCGCCAAGAAGATGTTTATGTAGGTGGACTCCAGTTCGCCGTCGTCGTTTGCCAGGCTCTCGACCAGCCGCTGCACCGTGCCGGCCTTCAAGAAGCGCACCCTCACCGTCTCCCATTCCAAGTGCGAAATCTCGTCGTCAGAATCCTGACAAATCGCAAGAGACATGTCACTTGAGTGCTATTAGCGCGAAAGAGAACACACGCTTTGAGGCATTAGGTTCCTTTAAAAATAAAAGCTTTTAAATCAAGAAAAATCATCTTTAAATAAAGGCACACACTAATACGAAAACTGGTTTGTTCTTTAAACTTCTAAATTTTTTATAAGCGAGACCATGGAATATCGAATTAAAAAACTGTGAGGAATGTCGAATTGGTCGTAAATAAATCTCAGTAAATTCAACCGCAATAGGAAAAACAAAAATAAATTGATAAAAATTATTAAGTATTAAAAGTCTAAAAAGAAAGGACAAATTAAATCAGTAAAAGTTGTGCTAAACGCGAAAAATCTTGATTAAAAATATTATCATAATTATACTCACTGATGCTGAAAGACTTCTCGTTGGCCGGTGATAACGAACCTTCTTTAGGTATACCGTATATATGACGCCGTCGCCCCTTTCCTCGCCCCATAAGCGCCACGTGGGCTGCAAAGTGGAAAATTGAATGCCGAATTTAGTCATAATCGTCCGTCTCAATAAATGATGTAGGCGACGTAATGGAACCGATAACGAAAGATCGCGCACCAGGGGATGATTTAAGCTCCTAATTTCACAACGGAGTGCTCATTACCCTCCCTGTCGCCAGCTAATAAACTCACCGTAACAAAATAAACAGGATAACTTAAAATAAAAAAAGATGATTTTATTTTTCCTATTTATAGTTGATTTATTTATTATGATAAGTGAGATTGACACGCATTTAATTACTTTATAAAATTATTACTGTTTTATAGAATTATATCGACAACATTTTACAAGTTGAATTAAAAGGAGGAAATAAATGTGATAATCGCATTTCTGCGTGAATTAACGCGTTAATTATTAAAATTAATATTATGTAATTATTTTATATCCTTTATCTCGTACCGACTACAAAATCATCCCCTGGGCTGTTTGCCTTCTCTCTATTCTAATTCTATGAAAAATTTGACAGACTACATGCTTTATCGTTTCCAATAACATTTCTCTCAAAACTCTTGGAGTTATCAAAATATAGCAAAGATGTACTTAAATCTAAAAAAAAAGTTACGTGTTAATGTAGACATTTCTGGCAGAATGCTTCAGAATATTTGTATTAAATTACGAAAATATTATACGATCTGTTCTTTCTGAAATTGATTAGCGTGCATAATTACGAGTTTTTACTTTAAACTTGACCTACGCGCTGCGAAGCATTCTGAAGAATCATTGTAAAAATAGTGCAAGAATTGAGATAAATTGACAGAGATGAGATCTGTAATCAGATCGATGTTTTGTCAAATGAAATAATTGTCAAAAACAAGAGGCACTCTAAATATATTCGCTAATTTCTTTGGCTTTGAATTCAATGAATAAATCATGAAACCAACTGACTCATGTCCATGCATAATAAACACATATTTGTGTATGCGTGTACGCAAATGTATACATGCAAGCGTGTTACTTATCAGTGACAGTCACAGGCGACCTATAATTAATTCCAGCTTGATAAAGACGAGCTCGCTCACGCGATGACGTAACGCCGTGTGATAATGTCTGCCTTAAAGGTAGTTAGCCTTTGGAAAAGGTGTTTCAACTTATCATCGCGAAAAGAAACTGCAATTAGCGATCTTCATTGGGAAACTCGCACCGTTCCGCAAATATAATAACAATTGTTAGTTCATTCCTTATTATTACAATTATTAGTCATTCCTTGCAGCTGTCGAATTGAAAAGTTCAATACAAATTTTCAAATACATCATCAGTTAATTCTTTACGAGAAAGCTTTAATTAACCTGATAGAAATTTAACGAAGTTTGAAAAAATAATTTAATCAAACTTTTTATAGATATTGATCATTAATTATAACTCTCATTTTTAAGAAATTTAATTGTGATTCGATTGTGGAACGTGACATCGACGCTTGTCGCGTTTCGTCCATTTATCTCGCATTGTGTGAGTCTGTAAACAAAGCGGATCTTAGGCCGTAAAGAGGGCTTAATGTCGTGGAATCCAACACGACAGGCGTACGTATTCGCGTTGGCACAAGCGATTACAATCGAAGCCGTACTGAAGACACGGTGAGGGATGATTGGGAAGAGACTCGACAGAAGGAGAAGCGTGTCATTGCTGCCTCCGACTTTTTCTCGTTTCCGAGAAAAGAGATCGTCTCGCGGAAAAACTGCTGAAAGCGGAACCTGAAGAGACATCTCGTTTTTCCTAATGAATTATCAAAAGAGTATCTCTCCCGCGGGGTATTAATTGAGAAAGTAGCTCGTAAAACTGCAAAGAATTGCGTTTTATTACAGATATATAAACATAATTATTAGATTTTATAACAATGCATTGATATTAGAGCGAAGTTTTAAAATGATATAATTATGAAATAGTAATTCCTTAAAATGGAGAGCTAAAATATCTTTTTTTAGTTGTGTAAAAATTATTTATTTGGATAGAATATTGTTGTTATGTAATACCTTAGAATTAAATTGCATCTGCTTATTAATCAATTCTAATTAATTCATAACTTTTTCTAATGTTAAATTAGATTCTCTTTACTCTAATTTAAATCACTTCAGTCAATTCTGATCTAACTTAGGAATCATAACAAAAATTTCTTGCGTTATTGCGTTAATAATTCAATCTGTAAATATTATTAATAAATATCTGTGTAATTAGGATTTTGTAAAGAATTTCTCTTTTAAAATTTAATTAATAAATTTGCAAAATATAAATTCCCTGTAATTTAAGGATTATCTGAGAGATTTGACTTTAAAAAATCTAAACAGTGCAGTACTACCGATCTCATCTCGATGTAAGCGAGATCCAAGAAATGAAGACCCCAAGTTCGCTTGCTCACGCCCCGGAACGACCGAGCAATTAAACGTCCGCAGGAGGAACCCGAGCATGACTCGAGGTACTCCTCGTACCTGTATTCGTCCTTGACAGCTGCTTCCCTCGAGTCGATTCACCATTGTTTGGCTGTAAACAGCACGAGTCGAGCCTTGATGCCTTCGCAAAACGACGCAACGAAATATCTCTCGATCGAGGTTGAATCGTAATTAGGCATACATTTCCGGCAATAAGTCTCGTGGAATCATTCATCGATCGCGTCACGCAGGATAATATCGTTTTCACGTTAAAACTCACGCGCACGTCACACACACACACACACACACGCGTTTATTGTATATATTTCTCAAATATAAATTATATATTTGTATATGTAAATTTAAGTTTAAAGATTTACAACAAAAAACTTAACTGTTTAACTGAGTGTCAAAAAGAAAAATATTTTAAGGAAAAATCTTAAAAGAACTAACTCTTAAACTATAAAAGATGGACTAAATGTAACTCAAGATATTTAAAGAACTTAACAAAGTATACTCAAGGATACTTGACAACGCACATCTTTTCATCATGAAAAAAAATTCTTCGTTGCAGAGGTAAATGAAAAAGATAAGAAGATAAAGGATTTGAAAACAAGAAATTGTTTAAATTTGAAACAAAGAAAACCAAGAAACCGTTTAAAAAAAAGCATTAAGCAAGATAGCAATTACATCTTCCGCAGAAGACATATAGTAAGAAAGAGGGAATTATTAACAATAATCGTTAGATAACGAACCCGACGGCTCAGTCCGTTGAAAGCCATCAACTGAAGAAAAGTTCTCAGTAGAGATCGAAACCGGTCTTGGAATTCGCAACCAATTACAATTATTTGTACTAAGATTTGATTAGTCGCACACACAACCGCGTACTGAAACTCGTACTGGATGTACAGTAATTAGAGGAAGTTACTGAATTAAATAGTACTCATTTATTTCGAAGACCTTAGAAAAATATATTGGCGCAAGATAATTTTCGAAGCAAATTACATGTGTCTTTTAATTGTTCCATAAATGCTCGGGTTCTTAAATAGAGAAACAATTGCACAATCGAGTGACAGAGAACAATGACTTCCCGAGTGACTCGTGGTTTTTGAATTTTAATGCTGGTCGCGTGCGAAAGGGTTAAATGTACCGGGTGACACGGCCATAGATACGCGATTCGCAGGTTCGGGGATCGATCGTCGGGAGCGAATGCAAGATTCATGAGTTCACGTCGACGTCGTCGCTGTCACGCGCGCGACTATAAGTAAATTGACGGCGGTAGCAGTGCATGTACATCACGCGGTGGAACATTGTACATCGTCTGCCGTTTCCGAAGAACGTTTCGAGACTACTGTTCGAGACGTATATCTGCAAGTAGCAAACGGCGTCGCGGAATCCCGCAAATGTCCCGCCGGGGTCAACGGTCCGCCCGCGAGATCCCGAAATACATCCCCATTATTTCCCGTTGGATTCTCGCGGAATCCACATCGGAGACTACCGTGAAACCGCGCGACACGGAACGTTTGAGCGTAACAAACGCGGATCCGCTGACTTTGTATCACTTGAATCGATTTTATTCACTTCTCTTTCTAGAATTAGCAAAGTTGTCTTTGTTATTATCGAAAGGAAGAGTGCACGGACGTTTTTTTCTTTACGGCAAAACTCGGTATCACCTTTTTAATTATTGAAAGAATTTTTAATTACCACCTTTTTAATTACTGAAAGAATTTTTTAAAATGTCTGAATTTTACACACATACAAAATTATAATTATATGTATAATAATCGTAATTATATATTTCTAAATTATTAATGATAATATAAGTTAGCCAAAATTTATTCCGATTCTAGAAGGTCACTTCTTTAGATAAAAAAGTGATTTTTGTGAGGGAAAATTCCCAGTTCGATGATGACTGTATTAATGCAAATTATTTTGATCGAACTGCCAGGCGATCACGTTTTTCCCACTCAAAAGACGATACAGTTCCGATGACACTCTGACCCTGATTATTCGATTAAACAGCCGTGTGTGCAACACATGCACTAAAATCGGTGTATATAAACGTCTTAATCCGGGTTACTTAATCAGTGTTATTCAACATTTCCAAGGTGGAAACTTTGCAGGGCGTGAGAATGGATGAATTGCAACAATACGTCTACCGCACACATATATAATAAATGCTAAATCCTGTTTGACATGCTCTAAAATATAACACTGACGCAAAAATTGACATTCACTTTTTTCGCGCATCTCAAGAGCAAATTAAATGTTCACTCATTGCAAAAACATAATTGCAGCAGGTCACATGCAGGGTGTATCGTAAAGATAAATTTGAGCAAATCAAGCTCTGAATTTTTTGTCGGAGGAGATATTTGATGGAACACCAAACTCCGAGGTTCACATCTTTGACGTCAAGTTTCGCAAAAGAGAATTCATTACCGCTAAGAATTTATTACTGATAAATTTTGATATATATAAAGAAATTCAGACACATGAAAAACAACGTTGTATTAATAATAGTCTAATTAAAAATTAGTCTAATTGAAAATAATAATAATTTTACATATAAATAAAATCTTGTTTTTCATAATTTAATATAATTTTATATAAATAATCTTGTTAATTCACAATGACAGTATTAATTAATTAAAATATGCCATATGTTTTTGTTTTGATAAAATGTTATCTCATTAATATTGTTACGTAATTGGTAAGATTATTATTACTTACATTAATGCTAATACAAAATCATTTTTTTTTCTGTGCATGAAACAAGTGTAAAAAGAATCGATCGAGTAACTCATCATTACATTGAAAAAACTTTCAACATTAAAAAATTTTGCGATTAAGCTTGTTTAACTCGAATGTTTGCTGAGAACGCGTCGCATTATTCGGAGCATTACGATACACCTCTCGTGCGAAATATAACATATTACAGCAAGCACGCTCAATGACAAAAGCGCTGGCAAACAGAAACAAGCCAAATAGAAATAAAATCACGCTAACTCGAGCGAGCACTTATCGCGCTCGATATGTTATCGCTATTTCTTATAATATCTACTGCATCTACTGATCTCCACTAGACCACTCTTCATTTCAGGCAAGTGCACAACGAACGTGAGTCAATGAAAACGAAGCAGAACGAACGGAGACCAAAAAGTCAGCAGGATGCCATCCGGTCATCCGGTGTCTCTTTACCTGTTGCACGTACCACTGGGTAGAGCTCTGACTCTTCCGGTGGCCACCAGGCTTGCAAGGGGCGCAGAGCAGCAGGGGGGTCAGTTTGTGTACCCCCTTCGCGGGGGGGACGGCACCGGTCGCCACCGGCGTGGGCGACGCTGTGGGGCTCAGCCCGTCATCCCCCCCCAACACTGGCCACAGCATCCACGTGTTTTACCCTCTGTCCTCCCCCCGGTATACCGTTCTTGCCCCCTCGATGTCACCCCCTCCGTGATTCTCAGTACCCTTTTTATCGCGAAATTGCGCTCCTCCGCCTCTCCGCGTTCTCCTTCGCGTCTTCTTGTCTTCGTCTTCTTCGCACCCCCTTGGTACACCCTTCCTCTCGGGGTTGCAACCTCCTTCCGGAGACCTCCGTTACAGCGTGAGCTATCGTGACGCCCGTTGCCGGCGAACTGAGACCGTCGGCCGACGTCGCGTCACCACGCCTCGATGTCGATGACGACGTTGACGTTCATACGCGATCGCTCGCTCGAGATACAGGAGCGTACCATGATACCGGGCCGAAGTGGATTTCCGACGTTTTGACAGCTGCGGCTGAAGTCTGAGATTTCGATCGGTTGAGGATGACAAACGTTTAGATGCCTGAGGAGTTCGCGGAGTCACTTCGTCATTACTGTCACGCGAGCGAGAACTAGTATCCCTCAAGACCGTCGCGATTTTACACGACTATCAATTGTTTGTTTATTCTAAATATAAATATCTAAAATATCTCTGAATATCTAAATACGATTCAAATTTAGATTTTGATAATCTTTCCAGATAAATATATTATATTATATCACCGATTTAAAAGAATATTAAAAATTGAACCCCCTTTAATGAAATTTTAATGAAATTTGTAATTAAAAATTAAAAAATTTATGTTAAAACTGCATTAGTCATTAACCTTCCGGATAAAAAATTGGAAATTGTTAATATTTAGGCGTGGATTTAAATGTATATATAATAAATTATAAAAGTGGGTAATCTAAATTAATGTAGATTCGTGTGTTTTTTCAGAAATAAATGATCTGAATTTATTTAAGTCACCCACGCCTCGCAATTTAAATCCAACTCTGAATATTAACTCATGATTTCTGAGTGTTATTGCCCGGAGAAAGCGGCATTGGCGGAATTTCAATATGTAAATTTAGATTTTAATTATATTTCATTAAAATCACATTTAAATGACAATTGCAATTCTTGCTTTATTTTTTAATACTACAATATATGCAGTATATAATGAGATTTCAGAATATAAAAATTTTAATTCTAACTTCAAATATATCTATTTCAAATTGATTTTAGCACAATCATGAAAAAATCATTGTCTTTCTTTTTGTATGCATTGCCCACTCTTTAATTTAGATTTTTTTGAAATATTTTATTCGCCTTCACATGAATCTAGAACATATAAGTTTATCTGCAAATTCTTTCTTATTGTTAAATGTACATACATATGTTTTCAGAATAAATCTACATTAATTTAGATTACCTACCGTTTATAATTTGTTATACATACATTTAAATCCACACCCAAATATTAACATTTCTAATTTTGTATTTTGTTAATGAAATTTTAACATAAATTTTTAAAATCTTTAATTACATTCCATTAAAATTTCATTAAAGAGGTTTAAATTTTTAATATTTTTTTAAATGTTATCGATGATATAATATACCTATCTGAAAAGATTATCAGAATCTTTTGAATTGTAATTTTAAAACGTATCCGTTTTAAATTGATTCGCGCATCCATCATCGCAGCCTTGGAAACCAAATGCACAATTGTATTGTACATTGCGCTTATCAGTGATCGATCGTTCTTACACCTACAACGGGATTGAGTGCGGAAACAAACGTATGAACTCTATTTCGATGTGTTTCTATTTCGGGAAAATAATGAAAGAAAAAGACGCCCCCGTTCGCTGCGCTTCAATAGCTAGGATAATTAATTAACTTTCAAAGGTCGTAGGTGACATGCGTGTTTATACTTCCGGTACGCGTATCGTGGCGCTCATGCGTAGGTTTTGCACCCCATCGCACGAGGAAATTGTATCTCGAGCAGGATAGGATTGTGTAGCCTGGCTACCTCTTTCCCCTTTCGAGCTAAAGGGCAATGTGTATTCAAAAGGGCTAAAGGGTGCGCGTGGTATTTGAATGTTATTTTACCAAAATGAAATCTTCTTGCAACCCAAGGCAATTATGTCTAATTTAACTTTACATTTAACTTCACGTTGTTTAGTAATCCAAATTGATCGCAAGATGAATCAGCAGGAGTTAATTATTCGTCGAGTCGTTTAATTATTCTAAATTACGATAAAGACAATTAATTTAATTTCAATGGTACCTTCACCATTCGAACTGTCTCCCTCGTGAGATGGGACAATTGCTTTTCTGCCTACGCTCGTCTCGATATCAAAAGGTTAAGTGCATTTGGATCTCGTTATGTGCAAATGTGACGCACAAGTCTTGTCGATTGTCAATTTGTTACGTTGCCATTGCGTTTCGTTCCATTAATGAGCGATAATCCTCATTCCGCGAGTTGACCGCCGCGACCGCGCACGATATCTCTCATTGGCGCGGTTTAATATTCGAGAACGAACGTGGGACGCGGCGCGAAGGAGAAAATATTTTTATTCTCGATTTTTATTCCCGGGGGTGAGGGAGGAAGAGTATTCTTAGGACACGCTGTTTAGAATAGTTTGATTCGCGCGGGGAGGAGAAAGCGCGTTTTGCACTGAGGAGCGCGCAATCATTTCGGAAATACATTTTTAAACTATCTTTAGAGCACAATGTATCGTGCTCTAAAGATAGTTTAAAAGTGTATTTAAAAGTGTATGGACGTCTTTACTCTCAAAATAAATAGCGTATTTTTGCTCTCCGGAGAAAAGGGTTCCAGAATACTCTCGCGGAAGAGTCACTTTTTTTTCAGGATACTCTCCCACGGAGATGCGGCGTCAGAATGTGTGCGTGAAACATATTTCTCGCGAAATTCTCGGCGCGGCGCGAAAACGAAACGAGATTCGCGGTCGTGTCGATTCTTTGTCGGGAATAAGGGAGAAATTTCGGCAAAGAGAAGAGACCGCGTATCGGGCGCTGATTGGGACGAGCTCGTTCTCCGTAAACTAGCACGGTCGTCGAAATTCGATTATCGCTCACGATTGGATTTCGCCGGCTGGACGAATGTGACGAACGTCACGATGTTATGGCCCTACGACGCAATGGCGATTAAGTAGAATACGTGGAATGATAAAAGTGTCGATGCCCGTCGACGCCCGCCTCGCTCGTCGACAAATGATAAAACGAACGCCCCGTCGCGTCGCGGCATGACACGAGAGACCAACGGGCGTATGTCCCAACCCTTAACCCTTTCGCGATAACCCTTTCACGAATCGAACGCACGCGAATGGCGCTTTCCTTTTAACTCTCCCAATTAAGAGCAAACTCTTTCAAATTATCGCGTCCTATCGTGATTACTCTTCTGAATGAAAAAATGCGCGCGATTATTTTCTCTTATATCAAATCTTTTTTTTATTATGATTAATTCTACATAAAATTTTATCTATATAAAATATATTCTATATAATTTTGTTTGCATTTAATTTCTCAGTTAAGAGTAAACTTCCAAGTCACGTTCTCATCATAATTATTATTCTAGGTGAAAAATAGTCACGATATTATCTTTTAAATGTTTTTTTTATCGTTTGCTTCTAAAATTAGCCATCGCACAATATTTTTTTAAATTTAGCAAGAATATATTTGTATATGAAAGATATGCTTAAAAGTTTCTGCCACACTTTAAATAATAATTAAAATTATTTTCTGCGTTGTCTCAAATTATTTGAAGGAAATAATGAGAAACTTTTGTGTTTTTTTTCGTCACAGCGACGTTAATTGGACGTAATGGACGACAATTTTTTTTTCTCTATGACGAAAGTTCTTAAAGAACGGACAAACAAAAAATAAGTTCAGAAATAATTTTTGTGAGTCGATTTTCGAAATTTTCCTGTCGCGTGCAAGTTATTTATTGCTTTTTCTCTTCGGAATGACGGATTCTGCGATCTATCTGGCGCTATTTGGGATATCTCGGACCTCTTAATACGACACGAGAAGAGCACATGCAATCGGAATGCATTATGCAACACAGGTATTGTCCATAAAGGGAGGCAGCGGGCTCATTTGGTGCGGGAGATAGCAGGAAGTACTTAACTCACATTTAAGCACCTCTCGCATCTCTCGCTCTCGTGTCATTTAGCGGCTTTAATGGCGTTCATGTAAAATCCTTCATCTGCAATGGAGGATCCTAATTGCCCCGATTTTCGTGCACTCTGCCCTAGACTCGCCATTTATAATAATTACACCCGTCCCTTTGAGCATGGATAGTGCATGGACCACAGAATTACCCATCGGCGCTACGAACTATCGATTTGGTACCGAATATAAGTGCGAATATTTCGAGCATCAGTAAACATCTTCCTATTGTAAACTACGATATTTTTTTCTTACGATTAATTCATCGGTGAAATTGGTGACAAAAAGTTGTTCGATTTATAATTAAATTATTTTTTAAATAATTATAAATAAATGAAAATAATGATTATGAAATTGGAAATTATGAAAAAAATATAAATTTTGTTTTGAATGTTACTGAACAGCTGCATAATTATTGTTATCGATTTACTTAAATACATATGATTTGAAAAATGTTTGAAAGAGAGATTCCTCCTTTAGACGAAGAAATAACCACAATGCAAATTGCGCTTCGGTCAAAACTGAGGGGAATAATAGTGTCAGCGACATGGGAAACGAATGCCTAACTAATGGGTTACTCGGTTAGTCATACGTTGCGTTGATACGCGAAACACTCGTGAACGTGTACGCGTATATGTATACCCGTACGACTCAACAATAACTGGTTAGAGTCTTTCAAGGTGTTTCTGCATCCAGGTCGAATGAAAAGAAATATTTCCATCGTGTAATTTTCCACCTCGGCACCGACTCGCTGAAGAAGCGTGAAAATTTTACGAAACTTAAAGAGGACGAGAGGAAAAGACTCTTGAAAGAAAAGAAAAAAAGAGAGAGAAAGAAATACAACATATATATCTATGAAAGCTTCAATTGCTAAAGTTGTTAAACAAAATCCTCGAATAAGGGAAACGCTCTGAGACACACGATCTCGAAATAGCTGCGAAATCGAAAGCGGAAATGATATTGGAATGATTACGTCGGCTGTATGAAACAGTCGCGGATATCAAGAGAAAGAGAGCAAAGAATCAAAAGAGCAAGAATAATTTCCCGCGGATATTCGTACAATGCAGCGAATAAAAGTTTGCAAAATTGATAGCGGAGCGTATGCGCGAAGCCCAAACTAAAATTTGACGTGAGGAAAGACCGAGTGGGCTTTGCTGCACTCGTAAAATTATTTTTATATTGTGGAAGCATGCCTGCTTTCAAGGACAATGACATTGTAAAAGATTCTAAAGGCTATTTTATTATTCATGATGTTGCAAAACGAAGATTATTTTCGTGATTTTGAAAAACTATTTCTGCATCTCTCGTTTTAGGAGTCCTTTTACGTTAAATACACGCGACGATTTTTATACTTGTCTGTTACTCTATTGTAATAATTAATTGTAATAATAAAATTCTTCATCTGACACTAAGTTATCGCATGGCCAGTTTGCCGTCAATTAATGCTCTTTTATTGGATTGTTAACTACTGGCGAAGAGAAGATTGTTTTCAAAGTAATAATTAATTTTCATTATTAATTCCACTGAGTATTCCAGAAAACTTACGATTAATCAATATTTCAATAGTGCGTTATTATTTTTGTCAATGAGATTGTCAATGAGATAGATTTTGGATTCTCGGAGCGTCGTAATTAGGTTAAAAGCCGTGGATGGACCATGGATTCACTGTTGTGAAGCCACTGAAGTATAACACTGCACGGTGACACGAAGTGACGACAACATTTCGTTAGCAATTAAAGTGGAATATCGATCGCTCCGCGAGAATTTCCAACTTCACGGAAACGCGTTGCGTATTTCTTTTCTTTATGAAGAAAATCGGAGCTATATATAAATCTTGCTTACTTCCCTGAATGTTATGAATCATTATGCAGCTGGATCGATTACAGACAGGGACAAAGCGTGCGTGCTCCAGCGTGTGATTGGAGTTACGAATGAAAAGTATAAGATCCTTTCAAGGAAACTAAAGAACTCATTAATTATTATTCAATTATTAATTATATCCACGATAATTTTTAATAATCGCTATCTTCCTCTTAGAACGCCCTAAACGATTCCTTTCCAAAGCTGCGATAGCAATTGAAAAGTCTTGTATGCACGACAGACTCGAGACATTAAGTTAAATCGAAAAGGTCAAAGGAGCCCGAGAGTTTAGAAGAGAATTCAAAAAAACTATACAAGTGAATCATTGTTGGGAAGTTTGTAGATGGGAAAAATTAACGACGCGCTGATCGATCAATTCTCGACAAATCTCTCCTGCGAGATTCATTCTTTTTTTTTTTTCAAATCCTCCCGAACGCGAGTGTCCTTCGCAAGTCGAACACACGTTCGATGATATCAGCGTCTCTTAATCATCACCGTTCTATTAATCATCAACGAACAATTGCGACGAAGTGACTCGCGCGAGGAATCGCCGTGGCGGCGGAGCAGCTGCTCCAGATTTTGTTACCTGCGAACTCGCCAGGTGCACTGTCACCACGCACGATTATCTGACAATGCCGATCGTGACACGCGCGACTGTTCTCGGAGGTATAGGCGGAATGACCGCACCGCACGCCGTCCTGACGCCGACTAACGCGTCGCCTCGGCGAACGTGCGCTCGAGGATGCACTGACCATGCCGCCACGCTATGCTCGCGACACGGTCAGGAACGTACCGCCGATATCGGGCACCGAGGCCTAGAAGCGTCTAAACGGATCGATTTCGGAACCGGTTTATGTTAATCTAGGAGTAAAATTAAACTGCAATCCGAGTCGATTTACTTTAACCGTGAGAATCAAGATAAAAATTAATTTATATTTAATTTGATTTATTCATATTTATATTGCTTATTTATATTGTTTTGTTTACATTTACTTTGTTTATATAATATTTCTGTTAAACAAAATTAATTAATCAGTTTAATATAAAATATATTACAATAAATTGTTAACAATAAACTGTTAGAAAAATAAGAGAGAACGAGAGGGAGAAAGCTATCAAATTTATTTAGAAAACTATATTATTCTAATTTATTTATTATTTATTTATTATTCTGATAAGGGTTTTCACTTGCAAAATAACTTGCACAATAAATTCTTACAATAAATTCTAGAGAATTAAAGAGAATTAAAGAGAAATCAAAGTTTCTGTTATAGATAAATGAATTTATCGTTGAATTTATTATTAATAATGTTTGAAAAAATGCAACTGCGAATCAAGGATATAAAATGCAGAAACTAAGGTTCTTTTTTCGTTCGAAATATAGTTGCAGGATGTGCTGCACACGACAAGCGCACACATGCGTGACCATCCTCAGGCCTTCGAATCTTCTTTAACGCTTTCTACACATAATCCTGGAAACACAAAGATCTTCCACGGTTACGCTTAATCGTGGCTTCATTTTGAGATAATTACGAGTTTTTCGTTTGATTTGGCCGACATTAATTTGTCAAGCGAATAAATGTAGCTAATAATACAATTATATCAATATTATTTAAAATGAATTATTTTCCCACCACTTGTTTCAATAAATAAAATTTGTTAACTTTAATGATGATAAATTGTTGTTCTGTCAGTATTAATAAAGAATTAAAAATAATTGTTCGAGATCCTTTTGTCTTCGCATACATGATCGTTGAATAATATCCCTATGTTTAATCTTCGATTTTTCCTTTTTATTGTTTTTAATTAATTAAAAGCGAACGGGGGTTGCGTCGCGAGAACTTTTGCAGCCATAAAAAAACGACGGTCTGAGTCATCAAATCCTTCCCATATGTACCCTTTCCTGGGGAGAAAGAGCGGCGTTGTAAGGGTGGCGGGACAACCCTCAGACGGTCGATGTGAAGTTAAACCATCAGGGAACGGTCGTCAGATGCGTCTACCAGCTGCTTTCTCCAACATCCGTCAATAAAAGTTACGGACATACTCAGAAAAAGTAAACTACCGGCTCGAATCGCCGTACAAATTTCTGTTGCGGTGAAATAATAATAATTTCAATGCCATTTTAACAATTTTATTTGACAATTAAACATTTTCTTGAACTTTAAAGTACTTTTTAATTTCAAATTAAATAATTTGAAAGTAATTTCAATAATAAGGAAAAATATATCATGCGCTTAAGAATTTATACATGTTTATACATTTTTTATATTTATTTACAATTTTAGACTGCCATAATAACGATAATAATTTTAATTTATAGAGAAATAGAACCTTTCTCTCTTCCTTTTTATTGCATTTTCTATAAAATATTTGAATCATGTTGCATGTTTTGAGTTGCCACGATCGCGATTCTCGCGTCGACTCGCTCTTGAGGAAATAATTCGCCTTTGATCATCGTCAATATCTGATCGTATGTACAAGTCGATGCTTCTTCGAGCGCGACCGTAAATTTCCAACGAAGCTCTCGATACTGCACTTGAACCGGCAATAACGATCGCTGTTAATTCCTCACGTTCGTTCGTTATCTGATGCACTTGTGACGCGGTCGTGACGAAAGAGACGTCATATAGGTGACGATGCGCCCACTGTTAATTACGTCACAGCGACGTCGTTATCGAGACAAGGCCAACCAATCGATACGCGTGGAAAAAACTTCGTTAATTTCGTAGTTGATGCCGGAAATGCTATGACTATCGGTTGTCATAAAATGAGCATGAGTCATGAGCATTCGTTGGAAAACGGGAAAAAAATTTAATGAGAAACTTTAATGAGAAATTTAATGAGAACTAATTTTTTCTATTTATAAAAAGATAGTTCTTAATTATTTGAAACAATGTTAATCAATACTTTAGTGCTAATTTGACACTTTTTTAACAATGTTATATTCAACTTAAAAGTATGCACTTTTTCTTAATTTAACTTTTTTTAAATTATTTAAAAATATTTTTTTAATACTGACACAAAATTAAAATTACTTTTAATAATATTATAATAATTATTTTCAACAATTTTTTAAATAACAAATTTTGATTTTAAACTCTTTTAAAAGGAAAAAAAGCTTTTTTCCCTTTTTAGAAAAAAAGGGAATTCCAACAATTGTTTGCTTTTGAATTTAAAAAAATTATGTTTGACAAAAAAATTTTGGGTCTCTGGGATGATAATAAAAAAATGGATTAATCTTCTGTGCATCTGATTGTGAGTGGCTGGTCGTTTACTTTCGAGTCGTCGTTTATGAGTACAGCTTTGAGAAGAATCCGACAAAAATTTCGCCTTCGGCGAATCGACGTTCGTTAACCTCGATATTGGCAAGGCATTCATTTTTCTCTTTCTGTCTAGAAAGTGTCTTTCAGGTAACTAGAATCAAGAACTACCGTCACCAAGCTGAAGAAACTCTAAACTCTGGGTCGCTAGATTAACATATACAAATAGCCGTCGAAACTTTTATTGTACGCGACCAGAATATTTTATATTCGCAAAATGTAAAAGAAGAGCAAATAACCATTATTTTTGGTGCAAAAATAAAGGAAATTAATGAGAAAAATATTTTACAATTAATTATTTATATTAGAATTATAAGCAGAAATCGATAGCAATTGATTGAAAGATTACTTTAATAGCATATTAATTTTATTTTCTAACGCTAAGTTTCTTTTTTGAAATTAATTAAAGTTAATTAAATTTTTTACAGATTCTTTGAGAAAAAAGTTATTATAAAAGTTATTATATAGTATTATACTATAATACTATCAGAGAATTATTTAGAATCATAATCACCAATTTAAATATAATCTAAAATATAATGTGCAACAATAAAAAAAAAATACATTTAATATGTTAGGATAATTAGAGTGTAAATAAAAAAATTATAATAATAATAAGATTCAAAAGTTAGATATGATAAAAAAAGTCAAATATACAATAAGATTCAAAAGTTTTCAGCTTAAGGATATAAAAAATGCGATACACAAATAACCATTTTTCATAATAAAATCAATTAAATATAAAATTCAACATATTTTTTAGAATAAAAATTTTTTTATACAACTAAAAATATTCTAAATTTTTGTCTCTTAAAATTGTCCTCTAATGTTATGAAATCACTTATTTATTTATCACTTATTTATATACTGGTAATTTTTTTCATACAAATTAAACTTCAATGTTGAAAATTATTTTTTATTTTCAATTTTTATTTTAAGAATAAAAAATTTTGAACATTTTTTTAGATGTAAAATAAAACGAAAAATAAATTTATTTTTTATAGAAAAATAAATTTATTGTTCTAAAATAAGAAATGTATTGAAATAAAGAGAATGATTATATTGAAAATAAAAATGTTTCATTCTTTACTTTTTTACATTTTTAGGCTGAAAATTTCGTACGAATTATTTCAATGTAGGTAAGAATTACTTTTTCGGGATAATTTAATATTAGATTCCAAGTTTCTATGTGTGTATATTGCATGTGTATATTGTATATACATATTGTGTACACTATGTGTATTTGTGTTTGTGCATACAAGTGTGACATACAAATAGAGGTGTATTTTCTCTACTTTCACACGATAACGAACGTCGTGAACACGTGCTCCACCAGTGGTAATCAACCTGCACACTCTCATTATCGAGCGATACTGACTTGACTCCACCATGATGCGATTTTGATTGATAAGGGAGCTCAACTCGAGTGTCGAAGTCAGTGAAATTTAATATTAAGTGAACGTTAATGAATATTAAAGTCCGATAACGCTGCGAGTCGAGACCGTGTGTGTGCGCGCGCGCGTGTGTTTGTGTATTTATGTGTCATATGGGACAAACAGGTTCATACGTTCATATGCATCGCCATATCGCACGGCAGAATCTATAGCAGCTGTTACACGACGGTTAGGATACGCTCAGATACGCTTACGCAAGTTGATAAATCCATGCGCGAATAAATCGTCTCTGACGACGTCATGCGATTAAGCGCGTCCGCTCGAGCTCGCTCGATTAGAGCTCGCGTCGCGACGGTTCAATTTCTCATTCCATTCAATTCGAGTCTGCAGGATAATCGCATGATTAGCGAAAGCATAGAAACTCGCGAGAGAACGCGATTTTTCTCAGCGTTTTACTTTCGTTCACGCGCGCGCACACACAAATACACACATACGCGTGTACGATCACCGCGATAATTACATCTCTCAGGTGTAATCAAGACACAAAGACGCGCGACCAAATCGGAGACTGCACAACGATTGCGAATTTACATAAGAAACCTACGTAGGCCTCGTTTTAGAAACGCGCGGGCTCATCTGGTCGCAATTTTTAATGAGAGACCTTGAAGAGTCGCGGCATTTCGTGGGAGAGCGTGACTCAGGATCACGCGTGTCCCACGCGTTCACATATTAGCCCGAGATTGTTTTCTCTTTTAATATAAAAAAAAACGTGAGGTAAATATATCAGAACTTTCGTTACAAATTTTTGTATCCCCGTATTCACATTAAACGAAATTGTCATAAATTTATTCCATTTGTATTATGCGATGTTGAAGAAATTCATCTTGCTTCAGCAAACACCAGTTAAACAGTGACGTAACATCAATGTCATAATTTCTTACTCAACAATATAAATGCAACATGAATACAACATAAATGCAATGTAAATGCGATATATGTATAACATTGATAACTGTTAGTGTTTGCTAAGTACATCCTGCTCAAAAATTTACATAATTACAACCGATTATTTAATTTATTTGGCTGTTTATTTATCGCCGTACTGATCGTGTCCTTCGTGATGCGTTCGATTTCTCGAGAGAGGAAAAATGAAATATGGCCTGAGAATGAAATACGCGACGGTGAAAGATAAGAGGTCGAAATTGACAGCGAGAGGTTAAAGAGGCGCGTGGTCAAACGAAATGATTGCTATCACGCTTGCTGTTTTTCCTCGAGAACCGCTGACGGAAGCGATATATTGAAGTCAAGGTTACGCTCGTCGAAACAGTTAGCTGTTTCAAGTCGGTCAAGTCACCGCCTCTCAGGAGCTAAAGTTCAATCCGGATGAAGCTGGATGCGCCACTAATCGGTAAAAATCACGGCGGAAAATTTCGCGCTCGCCCGGGAAGCTCTGTTTCATAACTGCTCTATGTATTCACGCTACGTGCCGATGATGCAGACGATCAATTACCGCAATCGGTTGCAAACAACTTTGTTAAACTCTCTGTACATTTTTATTTCCCTGACTCTTCACAGGTTTCAACTTAAAAACTTTCCATATCTATATTTTTATTCTCTTAAAATAATAAATTAAAATAATAATAAATAAAAATAAATTTGGAAATTAACCGAGCTCCTTCCACTACATTTTTATTCTTCATGTATGTTAAATTAAATTTTACTTACAAAAATAAAATTTGTCCTTTAATTCTTCGATACAATATAAAAAAAAATTAATCTCGAGATTCTTTTCGTAGGACAATTCGATTAATTACGATTCTCTTTATTAAACCTCGAAAATATTGTACACGAAAATATCGTGTCTTGTTTCCTTTCGTGGGCGCAACCTCAAATAGAAGTGTGTCACATGTGTTGCATTGAAATAAGCGATCGGGCTTTGAGGAATGTTGGCGAGAGCTGCCGGCGATCAAACATTTGTATAAACGCTCGGTTCGTGTGTATTCAATAGTGATTGCAAATTGACAAGACAACACAAAATGGAGTTTTTTGATTGGTTGCTTTAACACGGTTAATTAAGTCGTTACACATACGATATTTTTCGAACCTGACATCTTTAAGTAAAAGATGAGCGGATTATGATCATATAAATTATATAAAATTAATTTTATTTGTTGAAATTGATATGGCACACTTAAATAAATCATGTATTTTAAATAGTTATACATATTATTTTTTTTCTGTCGCTATTCTGATAACTGATACTTGAAAAATGTATCTGTTCGCAATATACTTGATTATCTTATATACAATTATTTAAAAATAAATATATTAATTTATATATTGTATATATAATTATATGCTATTCAAATAAATTTAACACATTAATTTGAAAGGGATAAACGTAAATACATTGAAATTGCAATTAGATAATCATCGATTAAATAATTGATTTAAATTCCAAACAGAGTAAAACCCCCATGTCGGTTTGATTAATTCAGTCGCGCGAATTTCAACGAAGAGGCTTGAGTCATCGGATAATTGTCACGATCATCGCATCTCCTGGCCTTCTTCGAACGTGAAAAACGTGCTAATCGCTTTAAGTGGACCTAATACCCGGATCGAGGCTAAATTTTCTGTCGGAGCAACCATAAAGGCCATCCTCCTTTATTCCATTCACATCTGATTTCGCTGCGACAATTCTAGTTATCAATTCTCGGCGAGAAATTGAGCTGAACTCGAAGTGTGGGTAGATCCGTACATGGATAAGGACGATTGCTCCAATTGAAGATACGATTGAGGTGTGCAGGAAGTACGCGCGCCAATTACAACCCGCTCGAGCCGATCTTCTCACGTCTCGCCGTGAGAAAGGCGGATGTCCATTCTGAATTCATAGTATGGAACGAGAGGAATCTCTTTTCCTTTCCGCGCAACTCGCGCTCGCGATTTTCGCACGTCGGAATTGCGAAAGTACGCCGATACCGTGGCACGCGCGACCATCGTGGTTTTCTCCTTGAAACTGCAACACGAGACCAAGTTTCATCCCGCCGTTTCCAGAATGCTTTTGCTATACTTGTGCGTACATGTTGAATTTTTTAAAATTCTGAATTTATATAATTTTTATAATTTATGTGTTTTTCGAAAAAAATTACTTAGGCATTAACGTTATGTAGATCATTACATTTTCATAATAATTCGTAATAAATTCACAGTAATTAATATAATTAATAGAGATTAATTAAAATATTAATAATTAATGAATTAAATGAAATATATTTAGATAAGAAGTATTTAACGTATGAGATACATTTTACTCTGTAATTAGTTTTCGTATAAATTGCAAGATTATGAAAGAAAATCTCGTTTAAGAGATAATATTCAATTTTGCCACCGTGCTTCAATTCAACATTAATTACATCATGTATATATAATTAAAACGTTGCGTGTTCCTAAATTAATTGGAAAAAGTAATGACGTTGTATCTTTCTATGATTGTTGTTAATATATTTTTTTATTACAAGAGTTGAATAAGAAACGTTTGTTCTTTCAGATTTTGCACGATATAGAAAACAATTGTCCTGGAGGATGTTAAGCTCGAGCTTGGAGTTATTTTTCAATCCAGCCTTAACTTTTCCCACGTTGCAGCGCGTTTTCCTTCGTCTCCTGTCTACATTCCACGACGCGCCTCGTTAGACTTGACACGTATTACTTTGCATTCCTCATAAGCCTCGTGCCTTTCGCGAAGTGCAAAGCGCGGTTTGCCGGAGCGGATAGACCGGGTCCGGAGCGGATTCCCAACTTGGAAGTAGCCGCGCTTTTCCAGCTTACTTACAGAACTTTCCCGGAGCGAAAAAGCGACTTGTCTGCCTCATAGAATGAGAACGACGTGTCGCACAATCGTGCTTTGACCGCCGCAAAATACGAAGAAATTCGAGAAAATCTAACATCTATCCTCTGAGATTGATCCTTTCAGTCATCAAATTACAAAATTGACTATCGCTGAATTTTAAATATCCGCTCTACAAGAAATATTTATATTATATAAATCATCTTGTTAGTTTTTTCTTATTATTTTATTACATAATTATTAATTGTAATATTACATTAATATTTTCGTTCGTAAGTAAAAGAAAAGTTTACCTAGGAAACGTTTAAAGGATAAAATCACACCGAGAAACTTCTTTATCGAAACTTCTTCTACACACTTCTAATCTCTTCTCTTGAAAGAAAAAATAATTGTTCAATCGATAGAAGCTGTTATCATTTTGAAGGATCGTTCATTCGAAAATCAACACAAACGACAGTAGTAATCTAGGAAAGTTTATCGCAAAAACGACAAACGGCGATAAGGACACACGTACTGCGTTTCACGGGCGCGCCGAAGGACTCGTGATAATCGTCGATAACGTTTGTGGAAGCACGACGACGTGTCAAGGCCTAGTGTCAGACCAGGCGACGATTGCACAGGCGTGATATATCGGTGCCGTAATTTTCTGCCCATTAACGTCGGCGGTCGTTGCGGAAGCGTCGCGCTCGTGGACGGGGAATCACCGTGTACGAAGTGTCCAACGAGGCACCTCGCACGCGCGGGATCCTTGACATTTCCCCGACGATGCGCGCGGAAGATAAGGGAGAACCGAGCCACGGAGGGAAAACGAGCAACGCGACTCGAAACTGCGATTTACGTGGAGCAATTTCAACTACAAATTGCGCAAAAGTTGCGAAGGAACGTCGAGATGGAGAAGTTTTCAGCAAGGACGGTGTGCTGCGCCGCTTTACGTGACCGTGCACGAGCAGGATGCAATAAAGATACAACCTCGATAGCTTCGCGAAACAGCGTGTGCAAATGTGTCGCTGAAAAGCAACGGCGGAAGTGAAGGTAGAAATCGATCGGTGGAAACCGGTCGACTGCCAAGTTCTCGGTTCGGCTTGATTAGGGCCTAATTAGCTATGAAGAAATGTCTAGAGATCAGATTGATTCCGCGCTGCTCTTTTCAGTCCGTTTTTTGCAAGAACTATGCAAAGAGTCGATGCGAAAAACTTTCCAATCGTTTTATGTGGGTTATTACTGCGACGATCTCTTTAGAGTTCTCTGTTCGATAGGAGGATTTAGAATTGTCGATGTTTCGGAAAGCCATTTTGCAATTCTTGTATTCCAAATCAGTTCTTTTAGAATACTTATTGGATATTTCTGCGCGAGGAGCGACAGAAATGTCTTTTTGGAGTATCGAGAATGTAGAAAAAATAAATAACTTTATTATTTGTTTAGGCACGGAAAATTTGAATAATTGACTTCGTCGATCTTTTCACGAAGAAATAATAATAAATAATTTCTGCCTCTCTAATATTTATGTTTCATTCAATTTATAATTATTATGTGTTTATTAAGAGTCAAAAACTCTGATTAAAATTTCATTGTCAGAATAGTAATTATGTAATGGAGCCGAAATAAACAGTGGCGAACAAATTTTATCAGGCTTGTAGTCTTTATCGATCGCGTCTTCAAGCGTCATACCTCCGGAAACGTGCGATCCGTGACCGCGTTACGTCAGAAACGGGCTTTCAAATCTAGCCACAATCCTTCCACGCGATATAGTGAGAGAGACAGAAAAAGGAGGGAAGGAGCTAGAACGAGCGGTGCGAACTCATACATTATCATTTTTCAAAGTAGAAGTCTAGAAACAGCGGTGTAAAAAAAAATTGATTAAAACGGAAAGTCTCCAACAATGACAAAAAAAATTAATAGTAAATATGGAGATCGCAGGATGGATATATTCGAATATACTCTCGCGCCAAGTATAATATATTTTTCGCGCTCCAAAAAATATTTTCATGTTCTGCAATTCAAGTCATACATGATGACAATCTTAATGCCGAAGAAAAAGCGGAGTAATACTTTCGAGTTAATTACGTCGGGAGAAAATGTACGCGAAGAAGAAGGTGGGAAATGAAAACGGAGGAGAAGAGATCAATTGCCATCGTTATCCTTGCGTAAATCCTTCAACGACGGAATGTGCGAAAGTGTAACTTAACACATAGCTTGTACAAACGGACGGAAAAGTCGCTCGACGAGCCTTTACGAGCCGCGAGAGGGAAGGCGGAAAACGCGGGAGAGGGGGCGTGGGGGCGATAGAAAAAAAAAGAGAAAGGCACGATAATTACCAAGGATTCGTCCCCATTGTCAGCGCTCATAGCCCTCCGCTGGCGCTAGAGGGACCCGAACTCGTCGCTCGTCGTCGTCGTCTTCGTCGCCGGGCTGCTCGTTGCTCCTCTTCGCGGCTTTGCTCCCGGCAGCAACAACAGCAGCACGAGCCGACGACGCTCGTCATTCTGCGCCAAGGCCTGCCCTCCAAACGGGACTGCTCCCGAGGGATTCTATCTGTGATAGCCGCTCTGGGTCTAATCTGTCATCCAGCATTGCGCCGCACGACGCAGAAGAGCACCTTCTTTTCTCCTTTTACCGACTGCCTGCTTCTTCTGGTGCAAGAATGTCACTTTTGAGGGTAAACGAAGTGACAAAAACGGAGAGAGAGAGAGAGAGGGGGAGGGAGAGAGGGAGGACAATTGTTAGGAATGTAGGTAGATTTGAAATTGTCCCGAAGTGGTAGAAAAGCGGAGAGAAAAGAATATATCGAAGAGACACCGTTATATGGGGACACATTTACATGTGAATGTTAGATTCTCTCGCGAAGATAACAAAAAGAGAAAAAGGAATGAAACGTGGAAGTAAGATTTGGATAGGATAAACAGATATTATTCGTCGCTCCAGAGTATCGCTAAGGATGTTTATCTTAAAATGGTTTACAGAATACCATGGAATGTAGGCAATACGATTTTAGATGGTACAAACACACGAGTTTGCAATAAGAATTTAAATGGAGACTTAAATGGATAAATGGAATTTAAATGGATAACTTTAAAAACTGTTAGCACGTAAATTTTTAATTGATAGTAAGAGATTTAATACTAGAAACGGAGCATTGAGAAATCGATAACGTCAGATACGACGAAATGATTAGTAATTGAAATAGGATAATCGATTTTATGCTCTAAAACTTTAAATACGAGGGAATTTAAATATTGATAGGATAATAGTAAACAAAAATAGTTGAAATAAAAGTAATAGTTGAATAGAGAGTTGAACAGGATATTATTCGATATCATTATCGCAATCTCTATTACCTTTACAATTATTCCCAACTATTATTCCCTCATAGTTAAAGTGTTTTAGAATATAAATCGATTACCTTATTCAAGTAGGATGCTAATCAGATAGGGATAACACATATATGCGAAAGAAGAGAAAAGAAGCGCTATAGTAATAAGTTGAGTGATAATTCTCTCTCTCCTAAAATTACGTAGTATCATATTTGAAGTATGTTTGTCAACATATTCATCGGACTTTCAGGAGGGAGAAGGATACGTGGAGCGATCGGATAGAGACTATAGTGATCTCTAGGGACATAGGATTACAGTGGCCGGATAGGGATATCCTGTTACGTGAAGAAAGAGAAGGAAAACCTCAGGAATCTGAGGAAAATACTTTTGAATTCTAGGAGCGCACTGTAAACTATATCTATGCGATATAGCCGTAACTTCTCGGAGTACTTCAGACCCCTCTCTCCTTCCCTCCCTCGCTCTCGTCGCGCGCACTCTCACGAGAGCCAGAGCGAGCGGGAGGAAAAGAGTGAGAGAGAGAGAGATGGAGAACAATGCGGCAAGTGCAGGCGCGAGAGAGCCCGAGAGAGGACACTGACACACGAAACGTCAACGACACCTCCGAGCATGTCGTTCTTTTCTCTCTTTCTCCCTCTCTCTCGCTCCAAACTTCCTTCCCTCGGGAACTTCACTCACTTCACGATTCACTGTGCGATTCTCGTGCTCCGAAAGTGCACTTTCGATACCTTCGAGATGGGTCGCTCGCAAAGCGAGCGTGTACGAATTACGGATGAACGGGCGGCAACTTCTTTCTCTTTCTCTCTTTCTCTCTTTTGAGCGAGCAAGCGAGCGAGTGCCGTTCCCCGCGAACGGAACGGCACGGTACGGCACGGTACGGTACGGTACGGTACGGTACGGTACAATCGGGGGACCGCCACACGGCGATTGATTGCGAGAGGAAAACCAAGGTGGGACCGATCAAGGGACGCGCGCGTGAGCCGCGACGCGCCGGGAAAATTGCCAGCCGAGCTTCCCTCGCGGATCGGACCTCGGTTTACGACTGTGTGGCAACCACCGTCACGCCGGAGATGTGTGCCGGTGTGTGACGGACTTTTTCCCACCATGACGAGACACGGGGTGGGGAGCAGGTACTTACGACGGTACCGCCATTTGTTGTAACGGAGGTGCTCCCCTCGGCTTTTGTTGAGGAGAGGGCATCCAGGGACGGATCAATGCGTCTCAAAGCTTGACGCTGAGGAGCCAAAATGGCGTCTAATTTGGGAGAAGAGACCCCAAAGGGGCGACGAGTCTCCTCTTCGGGGATGAAAAATTTAGATTTTCCCAGGCAATTTTTTAGGGAAACTTTAATTCGACGGGTTTTTAATACAAACGTTGTTAGATATTTAATACTGAGATAATTGCAAGATTAATCGTAACTGTAAAAAATCCTGCTCAAATGTTTAAAGAGAGACTTAAAAAATTGCGGGAAATTAAATTTAAAAAAAAATAGTTTAGATAATTTTTTTTAGGTAACTGAATTTAATTTAAATTTATTTTTATTTCTAATATTAAAGATTAAGGATGAACAAAATAATTACTTTTTCTAAAAAAGAAATATATTAATGAAATAACCTTTGAAATTTTATAAAAGAATAAGAATAGAATGAATCAAATTTAATAATTGCCATATTTTTGCTTTTTTCTATCGCATGATAGAGAATCTTACCATTTTACCGGTCTAGTCCGAGGCCCTGCTTTCCTCAAGGTTTCCACGTTTGTATTTCCGACGTTCGTGACGAGAGAGATTTCACGCGCCATGTTTAGGATCGCTATACCACTTTGCCATTTTTGTTGTTGCTTTCTGAAGAGAATAGAGTGATTGCTAGTTTCTCCATTTCTGGATTAGCTTGAAAAGATACTAACTGCTGCGAAATTGAGAAACGTCACACTCTCTATTTTTCTATTCATTTTCCTTTTAATGGTTAATTTTCTAAATTTTTTTTCTGTAAATGTTATTCTTTACTTTTATTGCTTATGTATTCAAATTTGTGAATTTTCATATTTTATTTTATTTTTTTTGTGTACGTATGACTTCTAAATAGTATCGTACAAATATTACTTCAAAACGTTGATAATAATTTAAGTCAATAAATAATATGAAAAGATATATAATATAGATACATTAACGAATTAATATTTTTTCAAAATTTCAATAATTCAAGTCTCTTAAAAATAATTAAATTTTCGGAGACGAACGAAGTTAAAAGAACTATCAGAGATGTGATAATGCTCTCATTATGAAAATGGCCGAACCTTACTCGGTATGATGTTTCTGGTTCTCCAACCCTCTCTCACATATATCTCGATTTTATTAAAAGTTTACCAGAAAAGACAACGGAAAACAACTTTAATTATTATGTTTCTCAGGATATCACTATAGAGAAACCTCAAAAAACAAAAGACTCTCTGAAAGTGATCACCAACCAAGGATTGGCCTGATAAGACATACTGAAGAAGAAAAGAACTGGATGAGACGGGACAGGTAACAAGGACGGACAGATAAGAACATCTTTCTTCGAAATGTCAGGTTTCAGTAAAAAAGATACGAATAAAACGATACAAAAGAAACCACACGCGCTCAGCGTTAAACACGGCTGTTTAATTCCCGACTTGAATAATCGTGAGTAATGAAGACAGAAACTTCATCTCTGTCTTCATTCTTATTCTCTTTTGCTAAGCTAAATTTCTATAAAATCTTTAAATGGTAATACAATGACAGAGTTAGCTTGAGCCGCCCTTAACGTTAAACGCGCGCCGAGAAAATGAAAACGAGAGACTGAGACGACAGACATTTAGACAGACGAAAGACATTTTTCACAACATTTAATAAAACGCTATCAACTATGTGTATGCCTCTTTTTTACTCAAATACTCTAAAAGTTACTTACATACGTGTATAATCTTTTATATGTTTATTCTTTTTTTTTCTTTCAATGCCACGCGCGCGGACGTGTCATGTCCCTCTCGCGTTTTGACCTCCCTCCCTCTCTGTTTACACCCCTTCCCCCAATGCGCTTCTTCGAAATGCTTCGTCACCCTTTTCTCTCCCTCTTTCCCCCTATCAATCAGCGACTTCTACCTTTCACCTCGTTTTGTTAGGCACCGATCATCGACGATGAACACAGTGAGGTACGCCAGCGTGATCAGGGAGCGAAAAGAAAAAAAAGGTAAAAAAAAAAAAAAGAGAAGAAATAGGGTGCCTCGCAAACCCCGGGAACTGACACGTCCGGCTTCGAGTGTATATGTATGTACGTATTTTGTGCTGTGTGTGTATGTATGTGTATGTGTGTGTTTATTTACGCACGTGTATCCGTGTGTGTATAAATTTAATACTATCGTCGTATCGTTAACGCTTCGCTTATGTATAAGTGCTTCGATTAATCGTGGACACAGCGATCAACGTCCCGGGATGCGCTAAAGAGAGGTTTCCGTTTTTCTCTTAAAATGTCTTCTACTACGGGGATACGATTGATTGGTTTTTTTTCGGTTTCGAAGGATGATCGGGTGTGCAAAAGGGTAGTCGGCGTGATGGTGGTGCGGTGTGTCCCCTCACGAATCTCCCTCTCAGCCGTTCCTTTCATCGCGGAGAGCCGAGCCTGTCGCCTCAAGCGCGAATTTCCCTCTTCCCCCTTTCTCTTGAGCTCTTCCTCTTCGTCGAATCACTCGCCGTATTTCGTGTCCGTCGAATTTCACCACTTCCGCACCTCCGAGAGGGAGTGTCCCTCTCCCCTTCATTCAGGGCGGAGAGATAATCGCGCGACTAAAGTCGTATATAATTACGTAGGCACCGTAATATCAAGTTACAAATGTGTTCAACAATTTTAACTGGAGAACTTCAAATGTATCGAGCGCCAAATTATAAAAGTATGATTGCTCTAGATAGTCGCTATATGTATATATGTATATGTATATATATATATATTTATTTATTTATATAATTATAGAAATATAAATTTAGGAAAACACATGATATAATATGGTGTGATAACGGATATAAAATTAACTTTCTGTTCAGAACAATCAAATTAATTGTTCGACCATTCCGCGATTTCTGATCGTTAGGATGAAATAATAATATTATTTATAAAAATAAAGAAATATAACAATTGTATACATTCCTATAAATACATTATATTTTTTTCGTAAAGTATATTTATGTAATTTTAAAATATACCATTTTACATGCAATTTTATATATATATATCATTTTTTTTATACATGCATAATTGTAAATATAAAAGATTTGCCCGCGTGAGCAAAAGTGCTTTCTTTCGAAAAAATATTCTTCTGGCGCTCGACACGTTCGAGATCTGCACGCTTGGAATTCGCGAGAGAAGAAAATCGAAATCCGCGCTTCGTCGTCGATCGTCACTGGAACATTCGCAGCTTTTACATTGATCGGCGTAAAAAAAGTCCCATATATAATTTATCTCTTAACCTACGAACTTAGCGCTGAACCGCTCTTTTTCTTTCTTTCTTTCTTTTTTTTTCTCCTTTATATGCACAAGTATCACAATCGCTTACGTTTCACGCTCGTCTACGAATGTGTCATGTGTACGCGTGTATATATTTTTCTTGCTTTACATTTTGCTGTTATTATTATTCTCGCCGTCTCGAATACGGCAATCAACGAAACGCTGTGTTCGCTTCATTCGCCTCGCTTCCAAAAGTTCCGCTCTAGAGCGCGATTCGGCAGCTCTAACGATTCGAGAGATCCAAAACTCCTCACTCTGGAATTTCGTCTTCACCGAAAGATGAAACGCGCTTTACAGAATTTTAGTTTTCTTTCCTTTTTTCACAATATTTCTCTCGAAAAACTTGGACGTGACAAACTGAGAATAATCAAAGCACGTAAACTTCAATATTATCGGAGCTCTATTTAATAAATTCCATTATAAAATATTAAATAAATTGTACATACTTTATTAAATATATAGTACTTATATGAGAAATTTCATATAAATATTATATAAATTCCGATATAAAAATATTGAATACAGATTTGGTATTTATATATATACATATATATATGTATATAAATTTCGATATACACAGTACATTGTAAGCAATATGTTTTATATCCCAATACAATATACATAAATGATATACATAAATGATATAAATCTTCAAAATTCAACTATATGTATGTATATTTATGTATATCTGTGTGTGTGTATATTTGTATATATTCCAGAACGATTCTCTCGAATTAGAGCGAGCGCAGATTCGCTCTAGATCGATACATTATGCAGCCTTTCACTCGAGGCTCGTCTAAAAAGGACACACGACTCGCTCCCAGTCGGTCGTCCTCTATGCTTAAAGTTAGATATTATAAACTGCAATCTATAAGCTGATCCCATGTGTTATTTCTTGGTCACAACCTCGTTGAAATCTTTTGCCACCATTGTGCTCACGGATCGCTCTTGAATACTTCCGATGAGAATCCCAAAGCTCGAAGACTTCCTAGATTCAGGCTCAGATTCCCATCGTTGTTTCGTACGATGTACATCGTCGTCGATCTGCACCGGACGGGTCACTCAACTTCATGATTGCTATCGTTCTTCCGCACTTTCATCGCAAACGAGAATCAAGTCGCGATTGCAATGAAAAGGCATTGTAAGATTGCAAAATTTTTATGTCGCGAAGTGACTTAACCAGCCTGTTAATCCTCAGGATCGGTTAATCCAAGGATGGCGCCGACGATGACGTCGCGAATCTCTTCATCCCGGGCGGACGCACACGTCGTAGCCGTAAAATTCCCTAACGATCTCTGGGCGAGATCTCTCAAAAATGCGATGCTCTGGCCCCAGGAGATCTCCATCTCCTTCGGAGGGCACTACGTTCATCCCTGTTCATCGCACGGGGTGATTGAACGACCCCGGAGTTTCTTCCTTCGTCTAGATTGTCCTTGAAGTCCTCGTTTTCAAGACTATCGCAAAATTCGGAAGAGATCTGAAGGATTTCGATCTTCCAGGCTTTGAAAATAATCGAGCCATCAAGATTGTTCATAAAGTGTGTCGAGTGTCTCCATAACTCAATGGAGTTCGTCGTTCAAACGATCTTGGACGAAGAGCTCAGGTGTAACGGACTGTCGAGCACTAAGGACAGAGTTTCTTGTTTTCGCGAGCTCATCGCCCGGGCAGAAAAGGGATTTCGAAAAACATTAGTGACGATCTTTCGGTGTACACTGAGCATCCCCAATATTTGTCCTGGACAATTCCTCGCGAGGTAAGCTTCCTTTAGTCTAGGCAGACACGGTCTCCACCATGGACTTCTTGATGATCTCGCCGAAGTTTTCGTCGCAGTCCTCGGACACACCATCGGGCTGCTGCTCGTTGGTGACCTGACCGGGCTCGATCATCTCCGCGACCTTGCCGGCCGTGCCGTGAGTACCGTAAGTACCGTGATGCTGTTGTGGTTCGTGCATCTCACCGTAGTACGAATACCTGCCGCTAAGGAGTTCCGAGAAGGGCTCGAGCTTGCTCTGCATCTGCTGCACCACTGTCGCGTTCATCGGCTGCACCGAGTTGGTAAGGTTTGTGTACTGCGCGGTATTCGTGGCGTCATCCTGTGCGAACACCGTCACGTCGTAGGACGAGTGCTGCTGCTGTTGCTGTTGCTGCTGCTGGCTCTGCGGCGGCGGCGGCGGCTGCGGCATTTGGTGCACCTGGGTGGCGCAGCTACCCTGAAGACCAGTACTTGCAGTGTCCTGGGGCCCGCCATAGGGTCCGTAGTGCGCGAAGGCAGCCGGATTGGGCGGCGACTGGAATTGCGATGGCGGCGGCTGGAACTGCGGTATTCGTGTGGACGGTAAACTCGCGTATGGCGATCCGTAGTCCTGATACGAGGACTGCTGGAAGCTCATGCCGCCGCCACCACCACCACCGCCACCACCGCCGCCACCGCCGCCGTTTTGCACGCCGGGCGAGAAGCTTTGGAAGGCCTGGCCGAATTCCGGATGCAGCTTCCGTTGCACGACGACCGATTGACTGCTATCCACTGCGTCCTCGCTCGCATAACAGTCGTCCCTGATGGCATACAAGTCCAGACTGTCTTCTCGTGTACCGGGCACTTCTGGTTGGCAACCAGCCACACCATTTCCGATACCCTCGTGACTTGTCTCGTAGTGCAAGGTCGTGAATCCACCTCCCCCAGGTCCCGTACCCGGAATCGCGCACGCATCGCCGTTCACAGCTTCCATTCCCAAGGAACCGATGTCCCTCAGGGGACGAGCACCCCTGCCGTTCTGTCCTTGATTGTCCATTATTTGATCGTGATCACCGCCACCGTCCTCCTCGCGCTGCTTCTTTTCCAGTTCTAATCGCATTAACGTGTGGATGAAGTGCGTTCGCACTCGCACTGGGTTAAATTCGATTCTGCCTGTGCTGTTTGCGCAACCATCCCGCGTACAGCCGCAAGGGAAACCCGGTCGATCCACCTGAAAATTGAATTCAATGAAAAATCGTTTCTCTGAATAAAGTATCGATCTTTTTTTTTTTTTTTGCATCTAAAGAAAGATCGACTCCAAACCGTTAATCCTTCAGCTTCAATCAGTTAAACTAATCTGAAATAAGTGAAACGTATTAACAAACGGAAAGATTAATAGCGCTGAGAGGATGTAACGGTGGTTTTTTAGCTTAAGAAAATTTTAGCAGATTAATCACAAATTATTTGAAACGTGTGTAAATCTACTATGTAAATTCTCTCTTTCTTTCTCTCCCTGACTCACTTACCTGACACTTGACATTGGCCCTGCTACAAGGACAGCTCTCAGGATCGCAGTATCCCTTGCAGCCGCATCCGCAGTGTTCCCTGCTAGCACGGATGTCGCGACACTCGTCCTTCTCGATGGCGTCTATCCTCCGTACACCAGCGGCCCTAAGAAGTGCCCGGCGCTGCCACGTGGGCACCGGCTGTAGGAAGTAGTAGCTATCGATGTCGAGCTCCTCGTTATCGCTCGGCTCCTCATCGGTGTCATCGCTCGGGTCCTCCGAACTGGACGCCGTCTCGGTCACACAATTGGTCGCGCAGTTACGCTCGGAGCGCAATTGCGCGAGGCGCGCGCGATGGATCCGCCTCTGCTCGGTTGCGTGTTCCGACAACGAGAACCTCTCTGCGTGCGTATGTGTCGCGCTCATGCCCAGAGTGCTGCCGCCCTGAAATCGGAAGGATCGATCTCTCGCGTCTCTTGTATAAATCCTCACGAACACTGCACGTTTATTCGCTTATTCAACGATTCGAGTTAGATCTTTCGAAACTAAAAACCGAGAATGAGGCGCTAACAAACATTAAGTTTTGATTATAAAAACAATTTCCTATCATCCTGCTTTCGTTATTTCATGATTTTACAGTTTGATTAAAAGTAGGAATATATAATGATAATAATAGTAAATATAATAGTAATACAAATGAATAAAAATGGGTTTAATAAAATGCAAATATTACGCTGTTGTACGTCGGATCAGTAAGAAATTTGTTCACTTTTTTCCATAGATGGCGATTATGGAGTCTCTTATGGCTAAAACCTTACGTGCAACCAGAATGGAACGTTATATCACGATGCTATAGAATTTTATTGTAAAGTAATGGCACACAAAAGAGAGGAGAATCGATGATAACTTATACAAATTCGAAGATTATCGTGGTATTATTGAATGGTAATATAAATGATGCGAGATAGAGGGAAGAATCGGAAAGAGAGGAGTTGTCTCGCGTGAACGCGTTTGAAAGAAAGAGGGATCGATTGTATCTTATATATAAATTCGATCGCTCACATTCTCGCGAGGTGGGTTTTACAAATGACAGCAGGATTTCCCGTCATAAACAACTTTGGACGCTTGTTATTCATTCTCCCGATCCGCATAAATAAAATCTCGATACCGACAAATGCGCACTGTTAAATTCATTGTATTGTTGTTAACTCTACCGTCGCCGGTCATTTTTAATCATTCTGGATCGCCACTGCTTCTAGAGGTCGTGTGACCCACTGGAGACTAGACGACCAAAGATGATTAAAAATGAATTCAAATTAAGTTGAATTTGATTTCGCAACTTAGTAGAAGCGACTACATGAATAGTTACAAATAACACGAGAAATTTAACAGTGCGATAAAACAAAACATATCTCTTGCCTCAATTATTTATGCGCGCTTATATAAAGAGGGAAGGAGAGGGTGAAGGAAGAATGAGGAAATAATGTTAAATAATTAATATATAAAAGACAATCAGGAACGTATATAATTGGCAATGCACGAAGCGTATAGATTGCAACGGATAAACAGACAAACGCATACACTTTCCATATTCATACTCTTCCGGAACAATGGAATGAAAATATATGAAATTTAAATACGGCATTCAGTGAATTACTTACTGTTGCAAGCGTAGCAAGGCAGTCAGGATATTGACATAAAGGGAAGACGTATCGCGAAGATACGTCTTCCCTTTATGTCAATAAACGTTTGCTCGCGAGTTGAAAAAAAAAAGATGAGGGAGGGACTAATTTTCGAAACTTACCTGGGAAGGTACGCAGGTGAAGCCCTGCGCCCTGGAAAAGTAATAAACCGTCACCGCGTCGAAGTGGATGTTGCGCTTCTTCTTCAGAGGCTCGTCGACATTGCCGCGCGACTCATCGCTCTCCATGCAGTCGATCAACCTGCGCTTCAGGTTGCTCTTGGGCGGAAGCGTCCGGAAGCTCGTCAGGGCCAGCTGGCCCGGCGTCCCGGCCGTCCCCGAGGACGCCGCGTAGCCGTCCAATTGGTTCACGCCTGAAAGACGCGAATGCCGTGTCACGAAATAGCAAATCGAGGAATCCTACGAACGAAAAGGCACACGACGAAGGCACTCTTTCCTCGAGTTTCACGGAAATCGCGAAGACGATCCCGAGACTTTGGTGAATCTTACGATTTATCGAGAAAGAAAGTAACTTGACTTTTTCTCACGAAATTTTGAAGCTTCTGTCAGCGAGAGATTCAGAGGAACAGTAATGGTTTTTTTTATCGAAGGAGAAAAGTCTCTCTCGAGTGAAATCGTGAGCGATTGGGAAATTCCTTTCGATAGATAACGAAATTTCTTACTCATCCTTCGAGACAGGTTTTACTGCGATGAGATATTAATTCGAAGAGCTGAGGTAGAAATCGATGGTTGACATTTTCATCGAGAAAAGTTTATTCTGATTTTTATCGGGAAAGCAACGCTTTCCGCTTGCTCTGGGACACCCGGTGTATTGCGCGTTGACAATCGATGCGAGGCTTATCGAGTTGCGCTCTGCCCGCTCGCTCGCTGGACAGCTTCGAGTAAAATGCGAGACTGGATTGTAAGGAGAATCCTCACGGAGTCTAAAAATTTCGCGTTTTTATAAGAATAAAAGTCTGGAGGAATCTTTAAGTCTAATTTAAGGATAATTATCCTTGGAATTTTACACTTAACCAATCTCTTTATTAAAAGATTACATTAAAGCAGCTTTTGTAAAAGATGAAGTAATAAGACAATCTCTTTGTATAGGTAACAATTTAAAACATCGAATAATTAAAATGTTAAATAACACAAATAGTTCAGAAATTGAATATAAAGTAGAAAGATGTACAGCGTCTCGTAATATTGATGATGAGAAATTTATACAGCAGAAAATATTCCAGCAATATCGCAACACTGGAATATTCTGTGCTGTATGGGAAGTCTTTGAAAAAGTAGGATATAAAATGAAAACTGGAATGATTTTTAAGCCAAGAATCGTCATCGTTGACAACAATGCGTGCATTAAAAATTCTAAAATCTGCTTAAACGACTAAAAACGATTAAAAAAATAAATTTCGATTTCAACGAAATTTGCATTCATTTTTCACCATTCTCGACATTTTTATCGACAAATTTATGCAAATTTCATATTGAAATGACTGGCAACCAGAATTTCACAACAATTTAATCATTCGACTTCCATTCGAAATCAGTAAATAGAAAAAGAAGGCTTCAGACTTTTACGAGGAAAAGTGCTTCTTACCTTTCTCCTTGTCGGAGAGGATGTCATCCGGTAGCCTATCGAGGAAGGAAGTCTCTGAATCGCTTTCTGGCGCAGGTGCTGGTCCTGGGTCACCGGGGATCTCGTTGCCCAGACCGGAGTCGCTCCCATCGGATCTGACCTCGTCCCTTGCGCCGGTCGCCAAGGCCAAGCTCTCGGCGGAATCCTCCGTGTACGCTTCCGGCCGATCGGCCTCCAATCTCGTCATGATCGGCGCCATCGTCTCCACGCAGCACAGAGCGTCCCCCTCGGAGCAAGGTAGCTGATCAGGCGCCATGTCGACGTCGCGTAACTCGTGGCGAATGTTCGTGATCGCCTCCGAACTGTCTGAACCGGTCTCCGTTTCTGTCTCGGTATCGACGCCCTCGGCAATGTCCACAGATACCTCCGGTGTCTCCTCCGGCGAGCTCGGCATCGTCTCCGACGAATCCAGCTCATTGGATACGTGGCTGTCCTCGGTCGAACTCGCCAGCACCACCTCTTCGTCCTCTTCGAGCTTGCCGATCACCGCGACAGGCGCAGACTCGTCGTCCTTGTCGAGTTCCCTAGAGTTTCCGCTCTCCTCGATGTTCTCCGATCGCGATGAATGCCCCGTGACCTCGCCGATTCGCTCCAGTACCACCTTGCACTTCTTCAGGACCAGTTCATTGTCCGGACTACGAACGCTCTCCGTCAACTCGCACTTCTTCGATCTGGTCATCGGAGAGCTGCTCTGCCATCGTTGTCTCTTCGGGCTCTTCTCCTGAGTCTCCGAATTCTCTGCCAACGAATCGCGCTCCTCCTCAACAGAATCCCTCCTTTCACCGGAAAAGGGAGAACTCTCCTCGACGACGTAATCCCATATGTTCTCGTTCGTGTTCATTAGGGCACTCTTCTTCTTTAATTCCTCCTCTTGGATGCGATTCAGAACAACGGATAAATTTCGACAAATGGGACTTGATGGAGAACCCGTCGTTTCGATGACGCACTTTTTGGTTGGAGTGCAAAATTCGCTCCCAGTGTCCGGAACTACATTCGTGTCTCCGACGTCTTGACGCGACTCCGTTGTCCCATCCGAACTATTGCTTCTCAAAAATATCGAAGAAGTCGCATTGACGTCGAGCGTCGTAATTTCACCCTCGCTGTCGTAATCCATCTTTCTGCTCGCACAGTTTAACGTGTCCTCGACGTTGTCGAGAACGCTGCTCGTGCACTCCGAGTGGTCTGCGCCAATCCTGCCGATCACTTCCTTCTCTTCCTCCTTTGCCTCCTCCTCCTCCTGCTTCTCGCGATTCTGATCGGCGTCCTGAATTTTGGAATCGCTCGCTACGAACGATCCCGCCAGGACGTCGTTACACCGTGTTATCCTACCGTCAAGCTCGTCCCCGAAGAGACAGGACTCCGAGGTCAGGGACACCTCGCCCAGAGTCCTCTCCCGCAGACTCACCAACACTGGCGACAGTCTTCTGACATCGTTTCTCAATTGAGTCGCCTGCTCCTCCGAGATCTCAATACCGATCCTCTTGATCTCCGCGCCGATCGGCAGGAAGTCACCCGCGGCCGGCCTCTTTCTGGAAACATCCGGCGACGCGGGTTTCTCGATCTCATTTTCCAACGTCTCCGAGCACTCGCGATCTTGAGACTCGGACGTTCTCGGCGACTCTTCAGGAAGAGTACCTTCCGTCGATTTTGCGTCAATCTCGTCCTTTTCATCTCTCTCATTCTCGTTGGCGTTCTTTCCTGTTAAACTCATATTCGCTTCCTTTTCTTCCTTTTCCTCTCCTCCTTGATCTTCCTCCGGCTTATCAGTCGATTGTTTCGCCTCGGGTCCTTCGTTCTCTGGTCTCTCGTCCAATCTTTCGCACACCATCACCAAGTCCTCGCGCGAGTCCTGCACAACGGATGGACGCGCCGCGTAATCGTCGCCGTCGTCGTCGGTCTCCGTTATTGCCGTCGTTATCGTTGTTGTTGTTGTCCCGCCTGGCGATGGTGCGCCTTCCGCTTCGACCTCCACTGAGGTGGAATCCTCTTGGGCCTCAACGAAACAGTCCTGACGGGCCGAAGGCGATTCCATCTCGGGTGTTTCTGCCATCTGCAAGCACCAAGTTCAGTTGAAGATTAAAGGACACTTCTACACTCTGACGAAGGAATAATCGACTAGGAGTTCTCTGCGACATTAAGGATGGTAAAATTATCGAGTCACAATAGTCCATATATATCTCGCGCGTAAATAACAAGGGTTATTAAAACGGAAACACAGGTAAATCTTACAATTTATGAAATTTTACGAAAATAAAAAATAGTTAATATATGTGTATAAAAATAATTGTATATATTATATTATACATTTATCTATATTTTTATATAAATAATCAGTGCTGCTGGGAAAGGTATACACGGATATTATTTGAAAATATAAAAACAGAATATCAAAATATCAAATGAAATATAAACTGAAATTCCGCGAAAACTGAGACGATTTATATACAGATTAGGAGTAAAATTACACGATCGCGGAGTAAAATAGAAAGATACCGAAATAACCAACGTAGAATACAGATTAATTGGGTCGTTACATTCACCGCGGGAACGACTTTTAGCCCTTCCTATCTCGTTTGGTGGGCAGATGATTTCACCGGTATTATAATCAACGATCATTACGCTCTACCTTTTTCACGAAAATAACATAAGCAAGCCGGAGAGAATGGGGAAATCAATAATCCGCGCACTGATATCGCGCGCACCGTTGCTAAACCCAGAAGAGAATAAGAGCGAGCGAGCGAGCGAGAGAGGGAGGAAGAGAGAGAGAGAGAGAAAGGGAGAAAACATCGATGTGGAAAGGAAAATCAATTTCCAGGAACCTAGCGCAATCCCTACTCGTTGCTCCTAAACTCTTTCGATACATTTTTCTTATCGTCCTCGAATAGAAGGTACCGCGGGGGAGCCTACTACATATAATCTTGGCCGGAGATTATTGATTCAAAGCGGTGGTGAAAGGGGGGACGAATGGGGGACGACAGGGAGCACCTCGCGTCGTCGACGAGCACTATACGTGAGTTACTTTCGGGGGCCCTAAACCCATCAGCGGACCCCCGGGTCGTAAAAAGGGGGAAGCTCTTTTACCTTGAAGTCGCGCGATCCTTCCTCCAGCTTGGTCCAGTTTTGTGCCCCTCGACTGCGGTGAGGGTTCACGATCTGAGCAGATCTCCCACGATCTCTTTCTCTCTCTTTCTCTTTCTCAGGGGGGGGGAGGAGGAGGTCGTCTTAAGTTGTCTCACGACTCCGGCTACCACCGTCATCCCGTTCGCGAGGACCCGCGAAATGCCGATGGAACGGTCCCATTGCAGGACCAGACGCGTCCTCGTGCGAGGGGGACGACGAGTGGCTCGAGCACAACATTCGCACTTGGCGAAATAATCCGGGGACACGATCGGAGAACAGAGAAGATCTACCGGCTCGCCGGCACTCTCATGGGAAACGCGCGAGAATTCACCCTTGGAGATTCATCCAACCGCGCAGCCGGGGATTCCTTGAAGTATCCGGGGGAATCCCGAGAGAATTGACGAATCGTCGGGAAACCGACGAAGTCGAAGGAGTAACTTGAAGTGAACCAACGTGAAGAAGACGAGTTAGCTTGTCTAGCGAGAAATCCGATCTGCGACGCGGAAGAAGAACGGGTCAAGGAAGTAACTGACGTCCTTTCAAAAACGATGAAACGTCAACGACGAAGAGGCACGACGATGACGATGACTAGGAGTGCGAAGGTAAGGACCAAGGGGGACTGAGTTAGCGACGTGGTGTGGAGAACGACGAAATAATGCGGCGCGTTCGACAGCTCGAAGCAGAGTGAGCGGAGGCGGCGTCGGCGTCGCCGCTCGGCGTCATCGACGACGCCGACGTCGACGTCGACGCCGACGTCGCGCTCTCGGATCCCCTCGGCTCGGCTCGACCCAGCTCGGAGGGAAGACACGCTGAGGACGTGTGTTGGTGAATGCGTAATAGAGTGGTGCACACGAAACGCGCGCCGCGGAGAAGCGCAGCGGTTCTCAAAACACACACCCGGTAGAGCGGATTAGTCATCGGCGCGGGCCGATCTTTCTCATCGCTCTTTTCGTGGTAATATTAATTTCGCCGAATGACGCGACGGACAAATCTTTTTTTTCGTCCCGAAGGAACAAAATAAACCGCGTGGTTTCGTTCTTAAAAATGAGATTTCTAAAGCTCGAGCCGCATTGCGAGAAAGGTTGCGAGTTAAAGGATGAGATATAGAAGTGACGTAACCAAGTGACGGCGCAGCTAGCGAAGGAGTTCTCAAACAAATCATCCGAAAAAATAAATTGAAATTTGAAACAAGTTTTGTTTTAATGTTCTGCGCGATATTTCGAACTTTTTTCCCTCTTCTTGTATTGCATTGAATATGTCGCACTTGTCCTTTGATATTACATCGAGCAAAATAGAAGTCCGAATTGCATTCTTCTTCCCGGTTGCGCGATGTGAATTGACAGTTCTACAACGATGATGCATTCATTCGTAGTCTAATTATGTCAATGATGCACGCGATGTATCAACGAGGAGGAGCAAAGTTTAGTCGTCAAAAAGCCGCGTGGAACATTACTCGTGTATGATAATCCGTTAATTGTGTGAGAAAATGATTCTGTGTTCGCGAACCACTGAGGACACATATAATCTGCTTGTTAAATTAAATTCAATTAAGTCATTACGCAGAATTCTTCGAAATAAAGACTTCAAAATAAAAAAGAATTTAAAATCATCGCGCGATTATACCTAGAAATTAAATAACTTAAATAAATAAACAATATATAAATATATTATGTAAAGAATTATATTTCTTAAACATTTTCCACTATGCAATTTTTACACAATCTTTCTGAAAAAAATAAATATTTGCATTTTTTGCTCCAAATTTAAATCAAACACAAAATATATATTTTGATTAAACATTTATAGGGTACGAATAAAAACCTGGCAAACGAAAAATCCGAACTCATGTACAAACAATATATAAATAACAAATTAAAATGCATAATCCCACTATACTTCACAAATATTTAACTAGCAGAATTTAACTCCAAACTTTGCGATTTTTTTCGATTCGCGGATTCAACGGTCGAGAGTGAATGTCACGAAGGCAAAACATGGGCAACGAAGGACGGAGATTCATACCGAATACGCGCGATATGGTACACAAAATAACAAAATCAAGGCTGACGTAAGCGAGACAAGCGATGACGCAAGTGTGCACGACGAATAACGCCGTTTCTTGTCAATACGCGGTCTCGCCGATGGAGACTCGCCGGATCCCAAGATACTCCTTCGGCAAACGTTCTCCATCGAGGTCAGTCTCGAAGCAGTTCGTAGTTCTCGCGGTCCTATCTCTCCCTTCACCAAGGAACCTCGTGCGAGACGCGAAGGCCTCGATTCGCGATCGCGATCGATTACAACCGCGCTCCTCGGGGCAGCGACAGTCGACTTTTCGGGGAATAGTACGCGACAGGGAGGACGTGATGTTCCGGAGGGCATCTTTCCCCGGACCGTTCACCAGAGATCTTGCACGTAAATGAGGAATAACACTTTATTCTGAATACAAGTCGGTACGCTGTATTCATTGAGCACAGAATATTTTAATGTTGCTGCAATGTTGCTGAAATATTCCTACGTTGCTGCAACGTTACTGGAACATTTCAATGTTTCAATAATGTTATTAGAATATTCTGCGCTGTATGGATAGTATTCTGCTACCAGTTTACTATCCGCTACTTTGAAAATATGCAGGATCATGGATACGAAGTCCGGGAATAGTGTTGGTACCAGTGTAGTAGCGTCCAGCGATTGTTGCCTATCTCTTGTTCTCCCTCGCCTTCTGCCTTTCTCTCTCCTCCCTTTACTCCCTCCTCCTTCTCTCTCTTTCTCTCTCTAATCTGTATTTTTTCCTTTCCATCTGACGCACAGCGTGCACGTACACGCGCGCACACGCATACACGCGCATACACATTTAAACGGTTCTCTCTCACGGACGGTTCAACGAACGAGAGAGCGCAGCGCTTGCGCGCGGCGGGCGCCGTAATTGTCGCTACGCTCCGCGAAACTAGAAGGCGAGCGGAGTCTTCTCGTGGAATTTTAGCGGCCGAAGAGCGGAGCCTCCGCCGCCGGGGAACAACACGACAGGGCCCACCACGACGTCTCGTCCCTTTCTCGTTTCGAGATGCCGAGATTTCCGGTGTGGCGAGAGCCGCGCCGGTTTCACAGGATTATTGATCGGCGTTCGCACGAGTATTGATCCGCCTCTGCTTGGTGCAAAGTTACTCCGGATGCTAAATGCGCGTGGCCGCCTAATGTTGGAATTTACTTGATTTAACCCGGCGTACTCGAACTTGTCCGATCGACGTGAGACATTTTTCTTTTCCGGTTCGACGAAACGGCGGCTGCGAAACTAGAAGCAAATGGAGACTCGTCTTGGAATCTCAGCGACGGGGAGCAGGATCTTGCGGTCGTTAACAGATATTCGTTTAACGAATAAGGGGGAATTTTTGTACAGCTATTGATCCGCCGTCGAAATACGAAGTCGGTTTTTTGCGATACACAGAGCTCGGTATGCAATCCGAGTCCGAATCCAATCGTCCGACGCGATATTCAATTTAAGTGAGAATGAAACGGCGGAATTAAAAGCCCGGTTCTTCCACCTTCTCCTGACTTTTTAAGCTTCGGGGCTCCTAGAAAGACAGGTTGCTCCGATACTTCCGCCCTTGTAAGAGCGACGAATCCGTAGCATAACAAAGGCAGAGAATTTGATTATCGATTGAACGTTCGCGTGAATATTTGTCCTCATCCGTGTCTCTTTGCGGCAATTTTGAAGCTAACCGTTCTTTACTACTTCCGGACGCAAGATGTACATCATAAATAATTCGAGTAATGTAGCACATAATAAGAAGATACAGTGACGAGACAAGGATTGCGAGGGCAGCGAAATTAAAGAACCATGTATCCTCATCTTCCTAAATTTTTCCTTCCCGAGAAGCTTTCTCGAGAAGGGGCCGAGCGAATTCCCGAATAGATATGAATTTCCGCGACAATGAAAGAACCACGGCGATGCGGAAGAACCGTAAAGAACCCGTCCCGTTGGCGTTTTCGAGAGCAATCCAGAGATAAATACGCGAGAATAGGAGGACTGGTCACCGGTAACCCGATGCTCTAATTGAATTGGCAGAACGGACGGTCACGGTGGAAAGCTCCGTCTCTGTTTGCCTATCTCGCCATCTTGTAACGTCGCTGAGCTTTATTAATTGCTTTCTATTTAAAGACAATCGCTCGCGATTGAATCGCGCGCGATCGCAATCTCTTCGCTTTGACGTGTCGTGCGCGTCTACCTCGCGTCGAGCTGCTCGCAAAATCTCCTCCATTCTTCTCTCAATTTCTCCTTCGTTCGCTGCGGCAAGAGCCGGCTCTAAATCGCTCGCAGCAACGATACATTGTCATGGATAATACAGCAGGGATTCGCATAACACGACGCGGATAATTTAATCTATGTTAACCTGTTGCCAAATAGTAATATAATTAAATTAATTATATATCGAAATGTTCGTTAATTACTTAGTACGGCAATACGGCAATACATTATATTATGAATAGTACATTAATTAATGTATATTAATTAATTAATGTGTACTTATTTATTATTGATAGTGAAACGCCAATAGAATTGTATCGATTGCGAATACAGCACTCTTTCAAAGAGACACACAACAAGAATTATTTTCATTATAATTTACTTAAAATGGTGAAATAATTTAAATAATTTGCTACAAGGTTTTGTAAATTATTATACAATGTCACTGAAAAGCAAGTAACAATTCATTCAAATTATCAAGCAATAATCATTGCAGTTTACCTTTCCGAGATCAAATCGCAGATTATTATTCAAAGTTTCGCGAAAAATTAATCTAGAGAATATTCGCTTCGCGTACAATATTCGCTCGAAATATAAAACCTTTATTTTCCAAAGGATTTGAAACTGGTAACCTTCTTCCAAACCCGTCCAACTAACCACAGCCATGTTTCGATCATCATCTAATGATATACTACATGTTTACGTCGTTCGTGTTCCAAAATCGTCCGCGGGAGAAGGCAGAGGAAGAGAAGGGGAAGGAAGAGGAAAAGGTAAGGGAACTAGACTCGGACGAAGGGATGCTGAAGACGGGGAGGGTGGTACATTCCAGGAAGACCACCGAGAACGGAGGTGCCTTTGTATTATATCCCATTCCCTCGCTCTTATTATTCCGGAGCAACCCACACCGTCTCGCTTGTCCATGTGTGCGTATGCGTGTGTATTGTGTATCTGGGTGTGCGTACGTGCGTGCGTGCGTTGGTGAGGCCCACATATCGCCGGCTGTTTGCTACTCTGCTTCGTCGGGCACACCGACTAGCTGGCACGCGGCGCACATGTCCCCATCGACGCGTTGTGCGTCCGACTCTACAGGGTGTCCCGATAAAAATGATGAGAATCTCGCGACCGCCTGCAAAATAAGATCTCGCGGTGAGGAAGACTCGCTGTCGCTGTACGTGCCAGTAGAAACTGTCAGTAGTAAGACAACCCTGTTGACTCGCTCTCGTTTATTTAATGCGTAACAGAAAAAAATAAAGAGATGTAAAACAGGTAAGAGAGAAGTGTAAACACAGAGAGAAAAAATCATCTTGAGAAAGAGATTTAGCACATTAAGCTAATTATAATAATTAAAGAAATAGAAACAAATAAATAATATTTTAAATAATTAGAAATAAAGAAGGATGAAATATCCTCATGACGGTTTATCGAAAAGGGAAATGATTGAAATGTAAAATACAATAGAAAGAAACAAGTGACAATCGTGAATCTTTTGGGAGAATTAGACTCACAAAGCATTCGAGTTTTTATGAGAACTTTCTTCTTCTGCAGCTTTATTTGCAAAATTTCTCGTGTCAGACCTTCGATCAACCTTAATTTATATCCATTTATATCCTTTTCCGAGAAAAAAAATTATTTTTCGCGCGCGTTTATCAACTTACGACAAAGGAGACGTTTGTGAAAAAGAAATCGCCTCACGGAGAATCTCGAAAGTTCAGACACGCGAATATAAAAATTCAAAGATTCCGAAAAAAGGATTCGAGCGCTGTATATGAAAGGATAATACATTAAGGACGAGGACGAAGAGGAGTGAAACATAATTAGAAAGGACGGGAGGAGAGAAGGGAGGAGAAAGCTCAGGAGCTTTTCCGATACGTAGAAAGCGCCGTGGAGTAATATCGCGCCGTCTGCCAGTGTCGTAAAACCGCTTTGATCTCGGCTCTCTCTCTCGCTCGCCCACTTGAAACATTTTTATCTCTTTTCTTCACATACGAGCAAGGGTACCACCTGCCTCCCGCTTTTCCTCCCTTTGTTACCGCTTTTTTTTCCCCGACTTTACAGAAACTGGCGAGACGGAGTCCGAAGCCGAACGCTTCTCTCTTTCCCACGAAAATCCGTATCAAGCTCCGATCAAACCGTCGCCTTCGTACAATCCCCCGTACCCCTCTCTGCTTCGTGAGAGCCCGGCGAAAGAGGCGAGCGCTACGAGGCAGCCCTTAATATCGCCGCACGTGGCCGATGTTTTCTAAGCAGTCGCCACGATGTCGAATGAATACAAAGCGCGAGAACAAACGTTGGAGTTGCTTTAATAAGGATTCACGCGTGCTAAATTGAACGTGAATCCTCGAATACAGTTTTCTCTAGGAATCTACGATGTTCCCTTAACATTTTAGTTTATTTGGAGTCGAGCTAGAGAAAACAGATACTGCGAAACTATTAATTTTAAATTATAAGTAATTGAAGACCTGAGAAGTTTTACAAACAAAGTTGTGAAATTGAACAAAATTTCTGTAACAATTCCGACTCTAAGATTAACAATCTAATTTCCCTAAAAGTCTGTTACGCAAACACAGGTTTCTCAGAATCTCTCCTATAATTCGATTTTGAACATAATTTTATACAGCTCGGAGAGAGAGAGTGATTTTTCTTCATTAAACTTCAAGTGGAGTTTTCTTGACTGAAATTTTAATTTGAGGGTAAGTTACAAGGAGATATCGCGATAACATTACGGAGCAATTAGGAATGAATCTCGCCTGGCGAAGAAGCAACTTTATCTTAATTATTGATGCGATATCGATTGGGGCTTATCGAACGGTCGGTCGCAACTATGCACTTCCGCATTGGCGGTGCGGCGTACGCGGAATCGCATAGGGAGGATTCTATACCTAGCATAGTGTATTCACCCTTCCTGTACCGTAGATTCATCCGCAGCTTAAGAACGCTCGCGCATTCCTCCGCAGTCGAATTGAAAACACGTTAACTTGTCACGCTCAATTTGCCGCACCTTCTTCGGCTTTACTTAATAATTAATTGATGCATCAACTTCATCTTATCCCGTTTCACTCGCCTGATTTTCGCAACTCAATACGAGAATGCAACGATTTAATAATACGGAATATAACGGCTCAGGAATTGTACCATCGATATTGAACGTTGCGCACGTTTATTGCAAGCAGGAATCGACGTTCTCCACTCAGGCACGTATCGAACGTTAAACAAATTTCCAGGAGCGGCCTTCGTAAAAATTCGGATTGCATAATAAGCACCCTCGGCAGCCAGAAATTCTGTCGGTAGAAAGTAAATCAGAAATTCCGTAGGTAAGGGTGACGAGAAATCTGCTTTTCCACTCCGCTAACAAGAAAGCAACATGACGAGTAGCGATGGGGGTTGAAGAGGGTAACGCGGGGAGAGGAAGGCGAGAGGAAAAAAGGAGAAAAAGAGACGAGAGAGAGAAAGATAGAGATATTACGGGACTATTCGAGACACAAACGGCGAATATTTTGCGGGGGTGCGAAGGAGATGACGAACGGATGGAGAACGCCGAGGGGGTGTATATTGAGGCTTGTAAATGGAGGTGGGCGACCGGGAGGTGGTTCCGCCCACCTCCGGCCGAATCGATCCCACCGCAGTGTAGCGCTATAGCAGCCCACGTGCATACATACCATGGGCTCTCTCTCTGCTTCCATAATACTATAGCGTTTCAGTGCCGTAACAATCACTACGACGTAGCGTGTGCCAGCTGAATACTATTTAAAAGGTCGTTTTAACGCGCGCCGTGCGTGACTTTCCCAACAACCTTTTAAGAACCTTCGAACGAAGAATCCCGCGATTTACGAATTTTTGGAAACTTTAGCTCGAAAGGTCCCGGGATTGAAAATTTTAATATTTTAGAAACAATTTCTGAATATTCAGATTTTTAATACAAGATGTTTTTAAAATTCTTGCATTTCTTTCTTAATAGTTTCCTTAATTTATCACTTGTGATTATTATCAAGAATCTAAGAGAGTTCGGATTTTGTTTAAAATTGAAATTGAACAAATTCTCGATTTTCCAACTTTCGACTTTACAATTAGGATTTGAAAATAAATTCTAAGAATTTGCATTCTCAAATGCAGTTTCATAATTTTTGAATTTAACTTTCAGCATCTGCTCGTATTTTAAAATCTGATTGAGATCTTTAGAGAATTATATATAATTTTGTAGGAAACTCTAAAGTTTTTGGGAAACTTCAAAATTTTGAAAACATCGGATTTTTATATTGAAAAATGCAGAATCTTTTAATACATGATTCTGGCACCTATAATCTCTTGGATGTAAAATTTTGTACTTTACAATAATAGAAATTAAGATTACATTGTCCCAAAAAAACTCTCTCTATAATTCTATTTCATCTTGGAAGAAAATTCTGAAGTACCTCGGCATATTTGAAATCTTCTAGTATGGAATATTAAGTCTCCGAGTCTTTATTTGTCCTGGAGCGTTCAAATTCGAGATTCCGCAGTCTTTGGATTTTCGTTCAAACGACACGGTATCCTCGTGCACTGATTGCACGTCCAATGCGAGGACGCGCTCATTCAATTCGCGGTTGCAAGCATGGAATGCACCGACGACACCGGTCGTGCGCGGGGATGGTGGAGAGACATCGTAGTAAGGGTGGCAGAGAGGTGGTACGGGAATATAATAGACGAAGAGGTATTATAACGTGTGTCACGGGATGCACAATCGACTCGCACACTTGTCCGAGAGTACAACGTACTCTCCGCGAATCCGTGCTCGAAAGCTCGTTCTCTCCCAGGGATCTCGGACTAGTCGGGATTTCGGAATGTTTAAACTCGTACGTCTCGATATTGTCCACTTTAGACATTCTAACGGGGATTCTATCGGGGAAATTCGTGAATTCTAAATGCCAATATTTGATTTTTGTTATTTAATTATCTTGAACTTTAAAACGAGATTGATACATAAACAATGTGTATTTAATTAAGTATGTTTTTATTGATCCTTGAAATCTGTTACCTTTCGAATTTATTGAAAATCCTTAGACCGAAGAACCTTGAACGGAATTTTAAGACTGGATCTTTACATTGTCAAATTATTCGACTCGATTTCAGAATACTTTGATTTCCGAACCAGGGATTCTTCAGTATCTTTGCATCTGAACATTTCAAATTTCAGAATTTTACATGAGAGATTTTCTAATCTTTGAGTATAGACAGAATGTCGGATTATTTGGAATTTGGAAAATTCAATTTTTTTAAATTTAAATAATTCAAGAAATCACAATTGCAGACACTGAAGAAAAAGAAGGAAAGCAGTTGAAATTTGTGTTTGTTGTCTTCTTGGAGAAACTTAAATTGTCAGACCTTCCATCTGATATTAAAGCGCTTGGATTTTGGTATCTACAGTTTCTCTAGCGACTCGAGAGCCGAGGAAAAAGAAGTGAGCTGGGATCCTCAATTTGCGGATTAAAAATTCTCTAACAGCTACGATTCTCAGGTTCCGACTCCAGAGTAGCTTGAACAATCGCGGTCAGACGTTAAGGAGAAAAGGAAAGCAGCGGGATCCTAGCGAGGTAGAGGCAGGGCACGAGACGAACTCCTGGTTAACGGGACCGTAATAGCGAGGTCAGACAAGCCTCTTCGCTTCTTCGGTCACTGTCGTTCCTCGTCTTCCTCGTCGTCCTCGCAACAATAACCGTTGCTTGAGTTGCAACGGACGGCCAAGCCGGATAATCATAATATAAAAAGATTTCCGAAGAACTGTATCGAGAAAATTTGTATTTAAGTTTTACCCAAAGTATAATAATTACAACGTTTATTAGAAATTGTTTATTAAAATGAAACTAATAAATTTAAAACTAATAAATTCAAAACATATACATAAAAACAGATAAGGCCAAATAAACGAGCACCATCAGATAACATTTACAAAAAACAAAGTTTTATAATACATAACCGTTAAACTAATAAATTCATTATTTCTTTATTTTATTATTATTTTATTATTATTTTATTATATTGTTACGTAAAATATTAATTATATTATATATTATATTATTACACAAACTATTAAATTATTATAATTTTAATATATTATAATTTTAATAAATTATAATATAATTTATTAAAATCTCATTGCTTAGAACAATTTCCATTACTGGTCGGTTCACATTTCGCGACTAAGGTTTACTCGGAAAGTTAAATAAATTGTTGATTTTTACGATTATCACGACTTCGAACGATAGTATTACATTCTAGACTTTGGTCTTAGACTTGTCTAAACTTTGGTCTTAGGAGATATGGACTTAACACTTCAACATGAAATCTTTAAGCCACTTGTTATATATACATATTTCGAGCAAGTATAGGCGCACGTGACATTACTCTAGAATCTAAAAATCCTCGTCTGAAAATTCCGTATTGTCTCGTTGCGTTACTGTCGCACATGCAAATAATATAACGCAATAGTCATTGTCACACTCGCTGTGACGTCGAACTTTTAAGAACCTAATACTCCTTTCATCCATCTTGAAAACTAGATCATTGAATCTTTTTTTTTTAAATTATGTACAAATCCCACAGATTTCTGTGCCATACATAAAAAGGCCCCGAATGGCTGTAAATTATTAATATAATATAATAAAGTTAATTGCAATCCTTATTTCATTGTATAATTATTGAATATTCTGTTAAGTATAATATAATTATTAAAATAGTCTGCTCGTCTCATAGATACACATTTTTAAAGAAATATATTTCTAAGGTGCAAATTTCTCAACTATTATTCCACTTTATTATATTAACATCTATTTTTAAATTTGTATTTTAATTGCTTCTTTTCGAGTGTCAGTAGTCAGTGACACTTCTCCCGATTGTTTTAAAACGATAAATCATCGCGTGATGCAAATGCGAGCGATTTGAGGAGCTCGGCAATGCAGATTCGACCGATCCTTCCTCTTTTTCATTGAACCGTCGCTTCCGTTTGATTTTTCTCATGTTGCGTCACGTTCAAAAGTGCGGATCGCCGAGAACGGCACACGAAATGTCTATTTATTCATGACGTACGAGACTTCCAAGGAGAACGAGGGCTGACCCACATTTTCCGTCGACCGAGCGACCTCCGTGGAGGTATAAGCGGACACGCCGGCCGCATTATCCTTCGGCCGTCTCTCTTGCGCGAGGATTTGAAATTCTGAATGAAAAATACCTTTTCACGTAGGACGTCGCGAGTGAACATCGAGCTCGGGAAGAATACCGAGCTTGCTGTCGAGCCACCGAAGTTGTCAATTGTTAAAGTTATCAGCAATTTCATCAATTTTAGTTTTAAGGCGTCTCTCATTTTTATTAATAAATAACGATTTTTTAAATATAATGTCCTAAACTCATTTTCTTGAGAGAAACGCAATATGACAGGTCAATTATCTCGATTCCTGGAAGAATCACCAGATATATTTAGTCAAGGTTGCAGTGAAATTGCTTGTTTTGTATTTGTTAGACTTGGAACTGTTGAAAATTGCTTGTTTTATATTTATTATACCTGGAAAATATGATTATACCTTATACAATATTTATTACTCTTCTGGAGTGAGCGGATTCAATTTTCTGCGAAAAGACGAGTGGACAGGCAGTCGCGAGGGGTGATTTTTAAAAAAACAGCTGTTAATCGGCTTTCCGATCGCGAAGTCGGCTGTGGCAAACGACGCTTTTTCTCGGATGTGAAAGTGCGCAGTTCAGGACGACCGGTAAGGTAGAATGCAAGTAGAACAAACGAACGAACGAACGGACTTGCGTGGTAGTTGCAAAATCATCCTGAGATCGCCGACTCGGCCCGGCTCGGCTCGGCTCGACCGTGCCGTGCCGTGCCGTGCCGCGTTGCGCTGCGAAAGTTTCACAACACGGCCATTGTTAGATGGAACGATGTCGAAACCGCATCAATTTTAGAAGAAACGAGGCCAGAGCGCAGAAGGAGCTTCACGGTATGACGACCTTCGAAAACGCGCGGAGAGACCGAGATCTCAGACTCGAAAAAGCCTGTGATGCTGGAAAAATTAAAAGGATCTCACGAGAGAGAGAGAGCGCGAATCTTTTATCCTCTTGCGAAAATAAATCCATCACGAACGATCGAAATATGCGTTAAACGTCTGATCGATAAAATTCCGCTCGTTTGAATTTGACCGATTCAATTTAATTAAAAAGTACTACTTCTCAGCTTTATTTCGTTTAAAGCTCTATTCTCATTCTCTCCTACTCTCTCCGTTAATGGGTGAAATTATTTTTAAATATCACCGTCCAAGTATGGTCATGTAAAAATACACGGAAGACCGTAATGATATTTTTTATGGAAAAATATTTTCATATTTAATACGGTATTTTATCTAGAGTGATTTTATTATTACGTGAAAGTTTTATTTATAGTTATTTAAAGAACATTATTGTTTCAAGCTCGAGGGACTTTAAGAGTGTCACAAAAATTTCAAAAGACGATATTATACATGTGTAGAAAATATAAAAGTTCTTGAATCTAAGGAATCTAACGATCAGCTGCTTCGAATTTTCATAAAGTTTATTATTATATTACAATCATTCACATTATTATCCATATTGATTATGATAATTAATCGTGAAAAATTAGACAAGTCAAGTGTTCATATGTAATAACAAATAAACACGTCCAAGGCCAAAATCGAGCTGTGTAGGGTGTCCTCATTGAACAAGCTAAACTTAAGTTATGTTGATGAAGTCGAAACGTACATATTGTTCATTTACCATGACAATAAAGTTTAGTTTTGTTTAGGGATGACACTCTACTCGTTTCTTTTAGCCTTGGACTTATCTCTATTTGATGATTATAATATTCAAGAATAATACTTTTATGTAATAATGTTTTTAATGTAGCTAGCCATAGAAACGTCGTCAAAACGTAAATTTTTCTTTAAATCAAAATCTCTCAAGAAAATTTCTGATTTTACTGTAAAATTGAAAAAGGGAAGTCTTCTGACTTTCACACAGTTTTTAATTTTTCTCGATAATTCTCGATAATAAATCGATAATACACAGCCCAGATGCGCTTTGAGAGCGATGAGAATAGGTATGAAGGGAAGGGAGACACCAGGTGGGATGGAGGATTGAGTGGGGGTGGGTTCACGAAACGTCCCGACGTCCCGCGTCAATAGCGTGTCCCAGAGGCGGACGTCACCACGCGTGAAACCGTCGGGATAACGCGAGAAGGGGATGGAGTCCATTTCCCGGGTAACTGACCATTCCTAATTCCAAGTCCTCGCGAGGACGTACCTAGGTAAAGCACCGCGAAAGAAGACAGTGAACAATAATTATAAAGAATTAATATTGATTATGATTATGATTAAGAATTTATGATTACAGATTATGATTACTATTTTACATTTATGATAAAATATCGGATTCTTGGTGATAATATATTAACATACACATAAAATGTATATAATATATTTGTATATATAATAATAAATCGTGAATAAATTAATTTTTCTACAGACAAATTTCAGAAAATTTATTAAAAACATGTTGAAAAACGTACAATGCAAAAATTATGTAATATTTCAATTATCATTTATGATATTAACTGACGTTGATTAAGATTATTATTGCATTTGAAATAAATCGAAGGAAAATTGTATTTAATTGTAATTAAAAAATTGTCTTTTGAAAAAATTTAATCAAGTTAAAAATGCTGACAGTTTCGATTTTATTAAGATTAAATATATATGTCAATTAACAAGAACTTTTTCTTATTCATCGTTGTCAATTCTTCAATCTTTTGTCTTTTTCTTCTATTAATTCTCTATTCATTCTCTTCAATTTATATGTATTACCAGAAGTTATTTTATATAAGTTATTAAACTTTTTATATTCATTATTATTCAACTTGTTACTAAATTTATCCTTCAAAAATCGCGAATATTAAAATTAATAATTAAAATATGTTCATAAATTTTAAGAGGTAAATCAATGAATTATTATCGGACGCTATTTCATAAAATCTATATAATCTAACAAAATAAAATACATCTCTGTGTGTATGTTGCTGTGTGTAAATGTATTTCAGCTTTAAATTATTAAACTTAATTCCGAAAAATCTCAGATGCTAATAATTTATGAGTGTCTAAAATATTGAACATCTGCAATTTTACAACATCACTATAAATTGTAAAAAATAATCAATAATTTCTCTTCCTCTCTCTCTCTTTTCCTCTGTCTCTTGCTGTTCCCTTTAGAAGACTGATGACCCGTAATCTGTCACAACCGCGGAAGGGTTGACCCGCGGCCGCGGGGTCAGCAACGTTGGTCAACGACGTAACATTCACACGTTCCCACGGGACCGCCGAAATAAATGCCCGTAAACAAACTCTCACATGCTCACTCTCGCCGAGGTGACGATCTCGAACATGTGCAATGTTCCATTCAAGAGTTTGTGCGTAGATTTCCAAAAGCGAATCGCACAACGTACATCTAGGAGCCATTTTATTCGCCATTTTAAACGCGAAATTGTTTTCTTGTCCTTCCATCAAAAACTGTTATTGTCCCATATTATAAATAGGTATTTAAAATTGTGTACAAAATTAATATTAGGATTTGATAAATTGATTTGATAAATTTTGGAATTCAACCAAAAAAAGCAATATTGATATTAAATTTCTCTAAAAAAATGAACATATATTATTAATAATTACACAAATCTACGTGAAAAATGAACGTATATTATTAACAATTACACAAATCTATTTGTTTTAATTAAAAAGAAAACCTCATCCCCATTATTCCTAATGTGAACCATATGGTTTTGAATAAAAAATATATCGTCTTGTTAATTTTTAACTGAAAAAGAACGTAGATGTCCTAATGATAAGCTTGCATCGAGAGTGCAATACAGGCGAATAATCATTTCTCTCCTCAGCACCTCTTTTCTTTCACGTCGGCGGATAAATTTCGGCTAATTCAAAACGCGAACGTATCAGGCGGAAGGAAGGGGAAGAGTATCGTTGACAATGACAATGACAAGTAGCATTTTAGACGAATGGGATGACGTAGTCCCCCCGATATGCAATCTGCAGCGGGTACCATTAGGTTCTTTCGAGGACTTACGAGACGCACCTTGGTAACTTTCGGGAAAATGAGGAAGAAGAAAACGCTAAAGAAGAACGAGGGGTAGCGAGGAGATGCGAGGGGAAACGAGGATGAGTTTTGTGACCTCCGAGTTCGCCTCAAATATTTACGCTACGCCCGCAACAATGGGAACAATATCGGTTGCTTGGCAACCGCTCTGTTCACAACCAGTTCTACCTTTAGCGAACCCCACCTTCCCCTTGCCCTCTGTCTCCCCTCTCTCTCCCGTGACTAACTCATTCTCCCCCCGTCACCCTACGTGTATCTCTCTCTCTCTGTCCGTCTCGCTTCATCCAAGCTTCCACCCTCGCGCCTCATTGGCTAAAGGACAGAGACGAGTGATTGACACTGTTCTCCGTGTAAAAGAGTGAGAAAAAATTAAAAAAAAAAGTAGGAAGATGTAAAAGAAGGAGCGAGAAAGAGAGCGAGACGAAACGAAGAATGATGGAGAAAGGAGATTTGAAAGAGAAAAAACGACTTCTAATTATTCTACAGTCGTAGACCTCTCGTGGACTTTATTTTAGCGAAATTATGAGTTGAGTAATTATTATATATACGTTCGGATAAGATTGAGAAGCCTGCAGTAATAGCGAGTAAAATTATAAAGAAGGAATCAACTTCAGCATATTAATTTACGCCATCGTTGTTCCATGGTGATTAATACGAAAATAATAAGTATATATACATGAAAAATGTCACGATATTACAACGCGTTTTTATCATATTTTTGAAAAAGTCCATTCGAGTGCCATAAGCAAAGGGTTAATTATTACCTAATTTCTCTATTCTTTTGCCTTCTCTCAATTAAATTATTTAATCTGTTCTATTTTATCCTTAGGTGCTTTTAATGCTTCTGACCCAATTACGTTTAAAATCCGAAAAGAAAGATTTTCATAAAACCTCTAAAGAGTCGCGAGAAATATTCGCCAGAAATATACTCGCCCATGAAGAGATCTCTCGTCAAAGACAGGTTAAAAAAACAGACGAGGGAAACACGTAGCGTATATAAAAACGCATAAATAAGGATGAGTGCGACGAAGGTATGCTCGTTATAAACCGCTAATGTACGCTGAATCTGAATATTCAAGTTCAGAAGATCAAGAATAAGAAGAAAACTCCCGGAGTCGGGAGGGTGGGGGAGAGAGACGATAAAGAAAGAGAGAGATCGTGAGAGTCGAGGAGTCGTGGACGAGCGAGAGGAATGATCGGCATTCGCGTGTATATACCGGGTGCGTGCATAACCGGCCGCGCGAGTCTGTGTGCGCGTCTCCGAGTGCATTAGAGAATGAGCGCCAGGGTGGACGAGGGTGAGGCGGTGTGCGCGCGAGGGTGGGAGGGCGAGAGACGGAGGCGCAGCAATAACGGACGGGCGAGAAGAGGAGGGTAGCGGCGGTAGAACAAGAGGGGAAGGATCAATGCCGGTTGCTAGGACAACCACGGCACCTGATCTTCCTTCCATCCATCCTGGGGAGCGACTTCTCGCTCAGTCCGACCCCCGTGACGGTGCACGGAGGGGGTCAAAGGGGCCGGCGAACTGGGACCGGGGGGGTCCGCGAAAAACCTGCAAGAAGAGGGCGATCCAGAAGAGAGAACTCGCGATTTCGCCCCCGCCCCTTCCTCGATCTTCAGCGCGAAGTCGTCGGTACGGACACGAATTCGGTTCCCCGTTTTGTAGGGTAGATTTTTTTATTTCGCGGACGAATTGAAATCTGTTGGCGTTCAGCGGGAGCAGAATTAACAGAAGTTAACCGGAGTTCGGGCAAAACTTGGCGAACGTTAAGCAAGATCCCCAGCTTGGTGGAGAACCAACGAGAATTAGGAAAGGTTGAGCCGAGCTTCGTAGAGAATTCATGGAAATTAGTAAAACCTGCTGGGAGATTGACGAAAATTATTAGGAACGGGGGTAACATGTACATCGTGCGCACGTTGGCGAACTCCCGATTGCTAAAATTAGGCGAGCTACGGGCTAAAATAAAATTTCGACGATAGGGAAATTTGTTGGAGAGGGGAGAGCCGAGAGAGAAAGAGAGCCCATTTCCGGGTCGGACCGGAAATTCGGCGCGGTGCGATCGATTTTTGCTCGGGGAACGATCAATGTGCCGGGCGGCGCGGGGAGGCGAAAAGCCAGCGTGGGGGAGGGGGAATGGTAAAAGTATTCATTATTTCGGGGAGACACGACGCGCGCGTGTTCCTGCGCATCGGCCGGCTAACGGCGCGAGTTTTGGCGGGTCGATGCGCCATTGTGTGTTGCCTCGGCGGCTGCGTTCGCTTTGTTATCATCCCCCTCCCACCCTTCTCTCTATCTCTCTCTCTCACCCTCTTTTTTTCTCTCCCTCTGTCGTTCATCTCATTTGCTCACCTTCTCTCCTCCATACACGTTTTGTTCGTTTCGATGTGTTTCACTTACAACAGTATTTCCGCGTAATCGCACGCGCGCGAGCACGCTTGCACGGAATGATTTGCGGAGGCCACGGCCGAATTGTACAATATTTGCGACGCGTCATCTCGATGTAAATACTCGTGGAATTTCCGGGAAATGTAAGAGCGTGCGATAATTCCAGTCCCGATAAAAATCTGATAAGGAGTTAGATATCGGAGGAAGATCACGATTTTCATATGCGATAAATCAATTAGATCTGAGACAAGAGAAAGATAAGAGAACAGATAAATGTTATAAGTGAAATTTTACCTTTCTCTTCATGTAACGTGAATAAAAGAAAAGAGAAGAGAACGACATAGACTGTAGACTGTAGAATTGTGTGATTTATGAAACACACAGTCGAATTTATTCGCGACGTGCCATTTCGATGTAAATCATCGAAAATCAGAAGGAGCGAAAAATACGTGATTTTCGCGAAACGAGCATCAACGGATTCTTCCCACCAAAATTTAATTTTGTAGAGAAAATTCTGTTCGAAAAGAAAAGGGCGAGGGAGAACGTGAGAGAAAGCGCCGATAAAAAAGGAGCAATATAAATTCTTATAAAGACGTTTTCCACGATCAACAAAAAATTCAAATCTCGGCGAAAAATGAAAATGCAAAGCTGATAACGTTCAAATAAGTGAATACGGCAACTTTGTAACGAGACCGGTTCGATTTTAACAAAATTGTCATATCATTAGCGCTCAAAGATAAGAAATTATCTTGAATTCCGTCTTTTCCTCTCTGTCTCTCCTTTTGCCTCTCTCCTCCTCCTGTCTGTTTCTTTCATGAAAACGATCTATACAATAACGAGATAATCGACCAGCAGCAGTAGCAGCAGCGAACCAGTTTCACCCCAGTTACTAGCAGTCGATGCTATTCCAATATTTGTTTTTTTCCATTCATTTTCCATGCCCGTGTATCGCAATACGAACAAAACTACGTTCTGAACGAAAAATGATTCATACATGGTGAAGTCAGCGTCAACCTCGTGACGTATACAAATGCATAATACACGATGCGTCCCGTTTAGTTCCATTCTCTTCACTGCGTCATTTTTTTATCTGTCTCTCGATTCAGAAACGATTTCTGACGGAAGATTGTTCATTTAGAAGACGAGATAAATGACGACACAACAGCGTCACGTATTCTTCAATTGATTTTAGGTAAAAGACAATAGTTAAAAAATATAAACCAATTGTGAAAAATCTGCTTTTAAAGAACAATACAATAAAAACGAGTCGCTCGATATGTGATAGTCTGAGATGAAATTAATGAATAAATTGTGTTTTAGGATTATTATTTATTAAATGTGTGCTATGAATTTATACTGCATCTTGCCCTTTCGAAAAAATGACTCGTTTTCATTCAGAGTTTTGGAAACAAATTATCTCAAAGATACTTTCTTAAATTAATATTTTACTATTCACGGAATGTAACACTCAGTTAACATTTATACTGAAATATGGAGATTAACGGTTTCTTCTTAGAACTGGTTAATAAGATAATATGTATCAATAAATCTAACTTTACTAATTTGCTGCATTAAAATGTCCATTTTTTTCTTTTCACGAAAAATTCTAAATACAATTGTGTATTTAGAAATGACAAAAATCCAGAACATCGATAACGGAACAGGTTCCGATATCAATTTCATTGATAAGAGGACGAAATTTCTTTCATTTCTTCTATTCTACGTGCACGATGTGTGTATGTCGCAATCGAATTCGAATTTGGTAAAATCAAATTTTTTTTTTTTTTTTTTCGACGCGACAGACAACGTTCTTTATTCATGCGTTCCGATTGTGTCCAACGATCCTCAGCCATCGATAACTTCAGCGCACCTTGACCCGTTCCGCCAGTCATTTCATTCGTTTATGCGCGCCGAGATAACTCACGACTGTAAGTTAACTGAAGGAAATTAACCGATTTTCGGCACGAAGAGCACGCCAAGATCCACGTGCGAGACTTAAATACACGAAGATATTGTCAATTAATCTAAGCTAAGTGATGAGATTCAACAACAAATTGGACGTTCGTAAAAATAACATTGGGAAAATCGAAGTTAATTTAAGAACGAAACGAACGGAAACAAAACGAAAAAGACATTTCGAAACTTTGCTAACGTGATTGTACAAAAATATAACGACACAGTATATCGACTTAATTTTTTTTTTTGACGTTGACAATTTTTGAAGTACGTAGTCACTCACGATCAAATTACCGAACTCGATTAATAATGTCGATTATCTGTTTTGTTACTAATTAACGTTTCTAATTGGATATTTCTGTTGTGATCTTTCCAGACTTTCTCATTGAAAATTTACAAGGTACAGAAAGGAAATTAATATAAATAATTTTCATTGTAGAATTCATGTCTGATATATTCAAAAAATTATATTTAGATTTTATTTTGGATTTCTTATCATATTGAGAACATTTCCGTCACAATCTTAAATATAATAATAGACAGCACTTACAAGCATATACATAATTTTCTGGGCAAATTGTGCTTCGCATGATGCGGGATACGATAGGATGTTACTTCGCGTAGGCGCATTTCAATCGTTGATTCTACGACACACATACGTCACGGACGCTACCTGCGAGATAAGCACGCCGGAAGTGCGTCAGAACCCGTTATACTTCTCACGTAAGGTCGCATGCCATGCGACAAACCGGAAAATTTTCCCAGATTCGAGACACGGGATTGGACTGTGCGAATGACATCGAGCAAAAAGGATGATATTGAAAGCTCTCAAAACTGATAAAATCCGTCCCAATAATTGTCCGTTCCAAATTCGAACCATGGTTGGATATTTTTCCACAACAAATTCCTTGTAGGTTTGTAAAATGATTAATTTTATCAGTAATATTAAATTGATCCTCAATTTATCAGTAATATTAAATTGATTATTAATTTAATAATACGATGTTATATTTCCAGCTTCAACATATAATTATTTTTCAAAATCGAAATCATAATAATCAACGTGTGGTTTCAAAGTATAATAATATATAAAGGCGAAATATAAAAAATGCATAAAAAGTGTTATTAATCATAAGATCCCGTTTAAAAATGTCAATTTATTTATTTATTCCATGTTATACACATCTACTCACTAAAGAATTCTTCTAAAATGTATATTCGGGAAGATTTACTCAAGTAAAGTTGAAATTACGATACATAACATCAAATGGCCTTAACATTGAACTTTGAAAAACACTATATCTACATATACATACGTAATAAACTATGATAAGTATATACCGCTCGTTGTAAATAATAAAATCATACGAACACGAAAGGCCAATGTATATAAAAAACGAGCAACATACATAATAAAGTTCAGTTTCCGATACTCGTTAATTGTTTCAAATCAACTTCAATTTTGAAAATAAAAAATAACTTCTGGACTAACAATAAGTCAAGGCGAATGACGAAGAGACAAGCAGCGTTAAATTCAAGAACAAAGATTAATATTAGAATATTTTCTTAGTGGTATAAAATTAATTCAGCGTTCTAAAAAAATGTATTGAAAAATGTAGAGTAATTATATTTAAAAATGCTTCTTTCACTTTCTGTCACCCTCTTTATATCTTTGGACCGGAAACTTTTATATCTTATGTACTTTTCGTTTTATTGGGGGGCGTTTTATTTACTGTAGTATTGCACGTGACAATTCTCAACGCGTGCGACAAATTCCACGGGTGAGAAAAAATGAAGGCGACTCGCTTTCTATAAATCGGGCTGTATCGATCTTTCCATTATCAATGAGACAATTTTATACAAAGCGTCCGGGGTAAATCCTATTGTAATTACATTCATTATTTACGATCGCGATGCACACGCACGCGTTACTATGCGCCTGCATTTTCCGCGAAGCATGTGTTTGCCTCGTATGCGACAAATATGTGACCGTCCACGTGCATCAACGTGACGTGGATATAGCGACAATGAGGCACAATAAGGCTTGGAGGAACTTGCAGATTTTGTACATTGATTTTCGGATATTTCTTCTTTGTTTGTTTATTGCTACTCATTTACGTCCTGCAACTTGTTGGAAACAATGAAAAAGATAATTATTTTAACAAATCTGCAACTCACTTATAACCTTGACTTTTAAACATGTTACGTAGGAGAATCGTAAATCGCTTACATAAAAGGTATGTTTTAATATGCATCATATACATGATAACTAATTAGAATCATTTCGAAAATCATTCAGAAACTTTTATTAACAACTTTAAGTCTGCAAAGACAGTCTTTTTTTAAAACAAATGAATTTCGTAAAAGATATAAATTCATTTTTATGAAAATGTATAAAAAAGATCACGTGATTTGGTTAATGGCATTTAATAATGAAAAAGATCCTCGATTTTATATATTCCGACAATATTGATCGAGAATTATCTCGGGTGCTCAGCGACTTTTTTCTAAAATGAATTAATTTTGTCTGCAAAATATAAATTTATTCTTGTAAAAAAATGTATAAATAAGTTTGTGTAATTTGGTTCATTTTTATAAAAATATATAAAAAAAATCGCGCGATTTGGTTAATGGCATTTAATAATGAAAAAGATCCTCGATTTTATATATTCCGACAATATTGATCGAGAATTATCTCGGGTGCTCAGCGACTTTTTTCTAAAATGAATTAATTTTGTCTGCAAAATATAAATTTATTCTTGTAAAAAAATGTATAAATAAGTTTGTGTAATTTGGTTCATTTTTATAAAAATATATAAAAAAAATCGCGCGATTTGGTTAATGGCATTTAATAATGAAAAAGATCCTCGATTTTATATATTCCGACAATATTGATCGAGAATTATCTCGGGTGCTCAGCGACTTTTTTCTAAAATGAATTAATTTTGTCTGCAAAATATAAATTTATTCTTGTAAAAAAATGTATAAATAAGTTTGTGTAATTTGGTTCATTTTTATAAAAATATATAAAAAAAATCGCGCGATTTGGTTAATGGCATTTAATAATGAAAAAGATTCTCGATTTTATATATTCCGACAATATTGATCGAGAATTATCTTGGGTGCTCAGCGACTTTTTTCTAAAATGAATTAATTTTGCCTGCAATAAATTCATTCTTGATGAAAAGGTGTATAAAAAAGATTATATGATTTAGTTAATAGCAGTTTTAGTGAAAAAATCCTCGATGTTATATACATATTCCGAACGATATTGCTCGAGAATTATTTCGGTTGCCCGAAGTTATTTTGTAGAGGCGAAACAGATGTATCGCAGGCTCGAAAGGCGAGGGAACTATTTGAGTCCCGTGCCTTTCGGTGGGATCAAGGTATACCAACAGCAACTTGGTTCTTTCATCGAATCGAGAGGCAAAGCCAGCTTTCTCACTCGCTGCAGAAAATATCACTTTCAAAGTTTCTACTTGCAATAGTAAACGACGACGTAAATAATTCACTTATTTCATAATTCAAGACCGTTTGATAGACAGATACATGAGAGAAATGTGGAGAAATCAATCTGATAAAGTATGAAAGCGCTATATTTTTTGTATAAATTCTTGAATTCCACAATTCGTGCTCAAATCGTGCACAATAATAATAATAATGCAGGGCAATAACAACAATTTCTTTTTTATCAAGTGCCTCCCTATATTTACTTTTCATTAATAAATCGACAAAACCCAAGGATGCGGAAGGACGAAAACGCTCAGCATATCGCATCATCACACCGCCACTGTCGCTATCCCTTTCCTTTCGTTTTCCCCGGCTGCTTATAGTTTACTTTCTAATTACAAGTAATAGTACGTGCCGCAGTGTTTTGCTTCGTACTCTCATTCAGGCATCCAGCAAAGCGCTTGACCCATTGTGCTCAATATTGCTGACTGGACACGAATCTTTAAGACATGTCCCATTTATTTACTCGCATACGCAATAGAAGGAGCAAAACAAGTCAGCAGCTGTTCAGAGAAATCGCAGTGAAAAATGGGCGATTAAAGTGGGCGGGGAAACTTCTTCGAGTGAGGTAATTGTTCAAAAGTGTCTCGATATTTATAAATGAAGAGGAAATTTCCACTTACGAGTGGCATAAATTTTCGACTTGCAATTTGATAAGATTACACAAGTCTCTTCGTGAAATTTCGCCTTTTCTTACGTTTAAAATATATTGTAAGACAGAAATGGATCGCGCTATCGGTTTGGTGATGTATTTACTTATATATATACTAGGCTTTACACGCCCGTTTATCTCAACCGCTAAGACACTTTCGCACGAGCGAATATTACTCGCTCCATATTATTTATCAAGCTGAATTCAACACTATAAATTTCGAAATAATACTCGTGACAAACTGCGAGGCGCCAAGCTGGCACCGCGCTTCCCACTCCAAAATTATCAGCAACAGAGTATCTCGCTCTCCGAAATACTTCTTTACTCCGACGTGACGTCGGGAGTCTTTCCTGCCCGGAGAAAAATTTTGCTCCGGAACGGGCTAATAGGGAAACCTCTTACGTGCGCGTCGTAATCGTGAGAAAGTCCAGATAACGTGCGTGACACATTTAACAATTCAGCGACCATTACAAACTCTCCTATTTCTATGTTTCTCTTTTTTTCCTGTTATCTTACCGAAGCAATCGAAGAGCTGTTGCCAACCGAGTGCCTATCCGCGTCTGCACCTGCAGGTCCTGGATACCTGGAGGTCGTTTATACCAAGTGGCGCAGCGAGAAACGTCCTCAGCCACTTCACATTGCAAATAACAGTATCTAGACAGTTAACATCATATCTTTAACAATACTTCTTTCTCCCTATCTCTGTCTCTCTTCCTCTCTTTCTCCCTCTTTCACCTCTCTCCTTCTCCCACCTCTTCAAAATCGCTCCTCTCTCTCTGTCTCTTTCTCTCTCTCTCGCTGTCTCTCGTCATCACCAACTACGCCATCGCGGGATTCCGGCTCCGAATGAGCCCTCCTGATCTAGATCCCTCGGGATAAAACGGTCGAGTCGCGAGGTCAGGAAAGCGAGGGGACTCACCGGTTCGCCGACGAGCGTCACATCTCCGCACCGCTGAGGATGTTGCTGGCTGGCGCCTTCTTCCTCGTCGTCGTCGTGATCGCGATGATTGTCGTCGTGCTGGCGGCTTTTTTCCCACCTCGCACTCCGGAGTAATCCGACTCGAGCTGAATTGGGACTGTCTCTCTCTCTCGTCCGGAGCGATATCACTGCGGCGCGGCGGACAAAGCCATCTTGAAGAGGGTACGCACGCACAAACGGCACAGCCCGCCTCTGATCGCGACGGCCAGGTCCTCTTGCCAGGACGGGAGGCGGCTGAATGAGAACGGAGCACGATGAAAGAGTACTCTACGATGGCGCCACAAGACGACTGTTGCATCCGCCATTGGTTACCTCGTTGCTACCGTCGTTGCCGCTGCCGTTACTGCCTCGACATTGGCGGTTACCAACGGTTGAAAGAGCATGAGAGTTTGATAGATTTTGTGGGCCTTCCCCCCCGAAACGCCTCCGATAACGAATAGCGACAAAATACGCTTGGGAAGATTCAAAAGAGTACTTTTGAAACGATGATGATAGGGATTGGACAGTCAAATGACCTTGGAAAGCTTCTACCTGCAATCGGCAAACGGCGCCACTTCAGAAGCGGCAACCTTTGAAGCTGCCGCCTTTGAAGGTGGGTTGGGCTTTTGGAAAGATGTACTCTTTGATTGAATGAACACATGATTTGTGGGGAGATGATTTGTGGAGCTATTTCTCTCATTTCCCCAGAATCTTGTTATTAGCGTGAAGCTCTTGAAGCATGTAAAATTTATCGGAAAAGAAATCTTGGAACAGTTCAAGTAACAAAAAAAGATGCGGGAAAAGGATCTTCATTTAAAATGGCAGGTTGAAGACTCGTTAATGGTGAAAAATTAGAAGTCTGGTGATAGCAACAAAATAAAAGCGAAATGCAAGATAAAATAATAATTGATGGAATGAGATAAATTCAAATTAAAACGTAAAATTCTGATAATCGTACAATTATACAGCTCGTCGGACATCGAAATGCGATTTTCTTAAATAGAGTTTATTCGAGAGCACTAAACAATTATTATCTACACTCTACAACAAGTATATCCTTGCCTTCGTTGAGACGCTGACTTCGCCTTTGCTTTTCCCTCCGACGAAAGAGGGTGGCGCCGCGAGAAGAAAGAAAATCGCACGATATCTCTTACAAATAGCACGATAAATAATATTTCTTTTTCTTTCCAGCCCTATGTTTCTCTCTCGCTTCTCATCGCACTCTCTCACTCGTCCGCTCCTCGAAGCGGACAAATCCTTATTGGCACATTGTATAGTAGATTCTTAAGTATATAAATAAGTCGTAAATCGATGCCTCGTTTAGATTATTAAATATATATATATATATATATTGTATATGTGTATATGAATATTCAATATCTTTATGTTGTATATACGACTAGAACTCCTCAACACACGTATCACATACTAATATTGACTATCGTGTTTCTGGACGAGACTCGGAAAGCTCTTCACGTCTCGAGTCTTGGCGACGTTTTCGTCCTTCCGTTTGACTCGAAAATTAATCGCAATTCTCAGAATCTGCAAATCTTTTTGCTTCTTCGATCCCTTTATCTTCGCGAATCTCAGACGCACTTCCGCTGCTGGCTCGACGGTTTTAAAACAGCTACGCGAAAAACTCGAAAAAGAATAGAAATCTCTTTTTTAGAAGAAAAACGATTTTCTTTTAGGAGAAAATTTTTTTCACAAAGAAATTATATTTAATAGAGAATTATTGAGCGATTGGAATTGTTAATTGAGTTATCTCGAGAATCGACTGCCGGATGAACGAAAACGACGCCGTCGTCTTATTGCTGCATTATTGACTGTAGGTTCGTGACAGTATTAATTACTTAATCGCTAGTACTTTCGCAATACTTTCGCAATGCCTTCATCCAGACTTGATCTGGACTTCGAGATGAGCTTAATTAATCCGCTGGAGGGAATTGGTGCTACTTGAAATCACCGTACATTTTTTTTTCGTGGAAAAATTGTTTTCTTAGATCCTAGGTGAATTAGTTTCTTGCTTCATCATCTCCTTTCGTTAATTTTTGATTATTTAAGTACGACATCTCTTTTGTCTCTTTATTTCAATCTTGTCGTCTGCACGGAAAACATAAATAATGTAAGGTTCGTTCTTCTGCGTGTTAATTGGGTAAATAAGATGTTTTAGTATTTAAAAAATTACTCTATCCCCTTTTTCTCGCTCTCAAGTTTAATTAGCACTCCAATAGTACTAAACTCTAGTTAAAAAGACTTTCGTGGCCAAAAGCGGCCCATTCTTGAAAGTACTTTTCCGTATCTTCACCTCAATATTTTATATTAATTATCGATCGTCGCTCTTTTTGTTTCTAAAACTTTGACTCGTACTTCTCGACCTTTTCGACGTCTTCGTCGTTTAATTTCGTGGTTTGCAATGCGATCGATCCACATTTTTCACGACAAAAAAATAAAGAAGAGATGGAGTTGCAGAAGAAGAGAACAAAAATCGATTCCTTAATTCGATTCTCCGCTGGCGACCGTGCCGTCGGTCGGAGGGCCGGTTACTATTTGAGGTTCGCTCGCGGGTAATCCTTGCATCTCCTGCACTCCCTGAAACAGCTTGCCGGGGAATCCCTGCAGGAGATCGTAGGAGACTGGCGTAGGCGGCAAGGCGGTGGTGTGCGCGTGTGGGGATTGCAGGACGGCGATTACTCTTCGGAGCTCGTCCAAAGCGTTGCCTACGCAAACGGTTTCTTTATTAATTAATTGATCAATTCAAAATTCAATTTAACAAGAACCACGACACGAGGATCGCGCCGATACGAGCTCATTACCTTGCATGAGGATGTAATTTTTTGCCAGCAGAAGGGTGGCTATCTTGGATAGCTTCCTCACGGATGGACTGTGAGCGTAAGGGATGACAGAGCGAAGCTCATCGAGGGCGTCGTTCAAATCATGCATCCTCCTGCGTTCTCGCGCGTTAATATTCAGCCTTACGCTCTTCCCCTGACGAGTCGTTTTCGACTTCGGGGGGCAATTCAGTCGCGAAGCTGAGGGTCTAAAAAAAATTAGGATTGTATATAGTATATACATAGATATTATTATGATATTGTCAAAATTACATTTATTTGAAAATGTTTGTATTCTTTAGAAACATATCTTATCAAAATGATACACTAATCGCTTATGCTTATTTATATATTTATGTCCTTTGTGGGAGGAATTTACATCCCCCCTTCGATAATTATTATACTTATATTCTTTCACATGTAAAATTTTAAAGCTTTTAATCTTCTTCTTTTTATCAAATTTCTCTTTACCTTATCCTCTTATTCCAATTATTCCATTAAGCCGCGACTTTTATAGCTTTATTCTCGATTGTATTAAAACTTTAATTTAGATCGAAAACGTACCTCTCGTCCGGTCGATTTTCATCGGACAATGCGCTCGATGAGGCGTGTGGTTGCGGTTGTTGCTGGAAATAAAAGCCACCGAGACCCACGGTACCCAGTGGAGTCCTTCGTCCTGGGGCGCTTTGAGTGTGCTCCGATGAGTATGCTGCTGGGGGACCTGAGACACCTGGATGAGAGGCTCCTGGTGTCGAGTATACAGACTCGAGAGCTGCCGCGGATTGTGGAGGCAATGGATGCTAGAAGAAACATCCTTCTATTAAAATTTTAAATGGGAAATGTAATATTTATGGTATTATCATACTCGCATTATTATATTTATTGAATATATAATTTCATTATTAAATATAAGTATGATATATTTGAATTATATAATTATATAAAATATAAATTATTATATTTGAAAGAGTAATTTTCGTGGATTTTTTTTCTTTTATATTTAATTCGATATTTATATTCACACAAATACTTGTCTTCAAATTTTTGGAATAAAATTTCTATTTTATTTCAACCTACTACATTTTACCTTGCTCCAATTTACTTGTTTTATTGTTGCAAATTATAATTCAGTTTCTTCGATTACTCTGTTAAATTTGTAATGTCAAAGTTGACTCAATTAAGTCATTTTAAATCATTTTTGAGTCACTATCATTTCACTACTTCTGAATCTTACCAAGAATGGTTAAATTTGACATTTGAATTTGTACTTTAAATTTTCGACTACTTTTTACATTTTTGAGTTATCCACGCAAAATTGTCAATAGTTCTTCGTTTTGTATTTACTTACGGCATTGCGATGCTCCCAGGCCCAAGTAGGATGCGACGCAGTGCGTTGCCAGGATCCTTGTTGCAGATGCGTCTCCGGTAGGCCCTCCCTGCGATCATCGTCCTCCGTCGAGCTACTCTCGCCGTCGTAGGACCTCATCTCTCGCGAGCTTTAGTTTCCCAATTTACCCGGCAAATCCCTTTTCACCCTCTTCGCCTTCAATCCCTACAGTCGCAAATTTCAACTTTGCACTTTTCCCCACGTTTCATTTAAAATTTTCATTCAAAAGAACGTTCAAACTCATTTATCTCAATGAAATATATTTATTTTGAAATTTTTTGCATTAAAAAAACGAATTTTACAAATGGTTCAACTTATTTCTTATGTAATACGATTTCTAAATCTTTTCACACTTCCCACGAATAATTCGATCTCGTTGAAATTCGTTTTCGCGTTTTATTTAATTTCCAAGCTTCCCGCATCTTTTAAATAATGTAATTTTTGAAATTTATTTCACTACCATATTTATTCTTCAAGCGTTTGCATTTTTCTGGAAAGAATTTATATATGATTTTATATTATCAATAAATATATAGTGATATAGTTTTTTACTTCTCGATGATTTCAAATTTCATTTACCTGTTCTCGAGAAAGATTTTTATTTTCCATTTCCGCGTTTTTCCGTTAACGAGCCGCCATTCGTAATACGGAATAGGAGGCGTCATCGGTCGTTCTAACGCAATCAATAGCAAGCGGGAACACTTACCGACGACGATTTTCTTTTTCCACCCCCCGCGCGTGCCTCGCGGGGTGCAGAATCTGGCGATCAGCAAAGTTTCTCGCGCACCAGCGCGCAACGCCCGATCATCCCTCCGCCCGTACTTCTCCGTGTTTTTTCAACAACCGATACAAGTGATTTGGGAATTCTCAAGAATAATCCTGATCCCACGGACTGTCGTGACCTCCTATTGTCCTGCCGTCGAAATCACCCGATTCGGCCAGACACAGCCATTTTAATTTGCTGGCGGTGTCTCGGTGTGTCTCGGATGGATAAAAAATCCTCTGACGATTCTTCGCAGATCTCTTTGCAGGAGTTCCGTCTCGCGAGAGGGATGCTCGGATTTTCAGTTCTTGAGTTTCACGATGATGAGCCCCGATAAAGTCGTCGCCTTGACGAAATTATCGCGCCCGAACGCCGCACGTCCCAAGCGTCAGGGGCACGCACGCGTCTCTCTCCGTTACTTGGCTGATCCTGCGCAGGAGAGAGCGCAACCCCCAATTTAATTCGGCCATTGAGTGCCAGGGTGCGCCCGTTACAACCGAGGGATGCTGCGCTGGACCATCGAGTAGCGTACCCTGGTGGACCGAAGATCACCCTCGAGAACGTCTTGTTACCATCGGGAAAGAAAAATTGTATCCGAGGGAAGCAAGAGAAGTCGCTAGTTGGCGGATATATATTTTATATAAGGAGCCGTGCATTTTTTAATCTTTAACAATAATTGCTTATGAGAAATGCATAAAGATCTCTTATGCAGTAGGAGTGACTTTGAAACTAGAAATTAAAAAGTTGCGGAGAAAGATGGCTGAAATGAAAGTTAATTACGGAAGAAGGGCTGCTAAATGAAATTTTTATCGAAGAAAAATTTATTCTTGACGTAACTTTTAGCGAGATAATTATTTCATTATTATTAATTGTCATCACCTCAATAATTTGTGTACTTTCACTTAGAGCGAATAAACAAATTGATAGCTAAATGAGCTAATTATCCTTATAAATACATTTAATATAAACACAATATTTATTACATTTTAAATACTAAAATATTTATTACTATTATATTATATTTATTACTGTTATATTATATATCAATATTTTTATTCTGCAATATTCTGCAATATTATGTTCCTGCTGTTTCATCTTTTTTTCTTAAAAAATCCTATATACATGTTTATTGTTACATTAAACTGTCTCTATATATACTCTATACACTGTATTGACATCGAACACACGAGACCCCTTCTAGACTCTCCGCTATCAGAAAAAAATAAATGTCGATTCCTCGCGATTTTACCGTAAATTTCTCTTCCCCTTTTTCTCCATTCCTTCGTCCGATCTACCGTGTGTCGTGTTTACAATTTGCCGATAATACATCGTCGTTGAATACGATTAATGGACACACGTTAGCACGCGGAAAAACACCGCGAGCGTCACCAGAGATGCCGAGACAATTCGGCGACAACCATTACCCCCTCTGCGTACGAATTCACCCCCCCCCCCCCCAAAGCATTTCGTCTACACGAGCACAAACGAACGGGTGACCCCGGTTAGTTTTGCTTTTACATCGATATGCGCGTGTGTGCGTGCGTGCGTGCGTGCGTGTGGATGTGGGCGTGTTGTGCGCGTCTACCGTAAACATAACATAATAATAATATTCCGCGCTGCCGGGGCACGGGACTCGCGTTGAGACGCCCGCAACTTCGACGTCGCATAAATTAATCGAAGGGGTTAAACAGGTTGTTGTTTGTACACGTATTTTATTTCTCGAATAATTAATGCCGGCGCGCGAGTATTTGGAGGTGACTAACGGATGCTTTATGCACAAGATGTTGTAAATTTCCGGAAATGCACTCGAAATAAATTGCGTATGCAATTTAAAGAGCCGGAGGCTTCTCCTGCTATGACTCTAATTGGATCGTTTTTACTGTTAATTAATATTTTCATATTTTTATTACACGCGGAGAATATTAAGGTATATATGTAATATTTGAAAGATGCTTAAATGACGGGGAATAAATCTCTGATAATATCAGAAATATGTATATTCGAACTAGTAAATGATATAAATTTTGCCATCATCTTATTGTATAATATTTCTTCGGAAAACTTGTAAATGCATTTATATTCTAAACGAATTAAACATTTGTCACTTTTAAAGGTGGATAATTGAGTTTTCTTTTACATCGGCTCGGACAAGTTTAATAAACATTGAATCAAAATAGAAATAGACTTTATAAGACTTTATAAATAATGACAAATGTCGAAAGCGAATGTTGAAAGAAATATAATAACTGACTTAGTACACGCTTAAAAGTAAGCAAAAAACTTCATAATATTAACTTTATAATTTAGATTTCCATTCTCTCGTAAGCGACTTAAGAATGAAAGAGTTGAATTATTGAAACACGCGTCGATGTGCTTCGCTCTCTCCCTCGCAAAGTAACGCGCAAAATCTTTCTGGGTCGAGCAGCAACCATAGAGCCTGAAGATTTATCGTTTCCTTCGCACCGAGAAATATCCCGAGATTTTGAAAATAATTGCGAATGCATCGGCTTTCCTGGATCACGGGAAATTAATCATGCCGGTATTCATTAATAGAATAATAGAAAAGCACAAAGTATAATTTATTGTTCACTACTGTATGTGTTTTTGTTTATTGTTCCTTAAATTGTTTTCAGTGGTCGTTTAAAGTTATCATATATGCGAATTGATATTTTAGATTTTTAAATTATTCCTATAACAACGTTTGCTGGTGTATTATTTTGCACATTTTTCTCACGAACAACTCAGAAATATTGTCTCGAATACAGAAAGTTTCAAAAATTGTAAATGCCATTATTAAACAGTATTGCTATGTTTGAATGTTACGAAGGAAAATTACGATTTATTTCACTTTAGTTATATATATTAGCTATATATATCTTCGTAAATTTGTCAAGCAATGCTCGAAGAAATGATCTTGAATGGTTAGATGTCGCTATTATTACCTCCCGTAATATTGTAATGAACCTTATTGCTTGTTAATATTATTTATTAACATTTATATCTCCTCTATTCATAGCAACTCTAAAAACTTTAACTTACTACATTTTAATGTCACCGTCATTACTTTCGACGACGTCAGAAAGCAGGATCTATCTCAGAGTTATTTTCTTTCATTAATATCATCCCTCGGTATTTCACGCATTCGTCTCATAAATCTCAAGCAGATCGGAAAGTCTTGCTCTGAAAGGATTAAACGCGACCGTCGTCACCTCCGATAACGTTATCAAGAAGCAGCCTTGTCCCAATTATTTCCGAAAGGAAAGGCGCACATCTCTCGACGATCAGAAAGCAGATCGCAGGAGGGAGGGGAAAAGATCTCACACGTACGCATATCCATCGGTCATACTGTTCAGTACGTATAGATCGCGAGGCCGTTGATAGAAAAAGAAAGATGAATAAATAGATGGAGAGAGAGAGAGAGAGAGAGAGAGAAATATGGAGAGCGATGGAGAGAGATAGAGAGAATTGTGGTTGGCGTTCGGGGGTGGTTTTCGGGCCGACCGACGGGCGGCCGGACTCCTGAGGGATGAGGGACGACGAGGGTTGCCAAGGCAACCCTCCGTGCCAACCAGCCTCGGCTTACTTTAGCCCGCTCGCTCTCGCGATCAATACAGCATCCCCCGGTGAGCTCCCGGACCAAACGCAACTCCCCCCCTGCCGGTCCCCTCTGCCGCCCGCCGCGCCCCGCAGCACCCCTCCGCACTTCCCCCGAACCCTCCTTCCGTGCCTCCTTCTCCTTACATGCCTCTCCACGTGCGCATTACCGTCGACCGTCACAAACCAACCCCCTCGCGTCCCCCTGTCCGCCTCGCCCGTCATCTCGCGATTCCCTTCTCCGTTTATCTTCGGGGGTGTTTTCCTCCGTTGCGCTCTATCTTTACCCCCCTCCTCCCTCCGTCCTCATGAATTTGTCTCGAAAATCTCATTTTATGCAACACCGTGTACTTGAGACGCTTCTAAATTTGTTTATTTACGAATTATCGTTCGTTCGCGTAGCGCTGGTGGCGAGCCATTCGAGAGTCCAGCCGTAAACAAAACTACAGCTAACAAAGCTTTGGCTGCTGAATATTACGATAAAAAAATACGATATTGAACATGATATTGTGAAAAACGCAGCAAGAATATTATATTGATATAAATATGTTCTTGTGTTACATTGTATATCCAAAAACCTAAAATCACACAAAGGGATGATAAATGGCGAAATATTTTTTATTCGTCAATAACTGATCGCCGAGATTTTTTTTACCCGCCTAACGAATTTGGTAAAATCATTAATAACGTTGTGCAAAATCACACTTTGGAAATTTCAGTGAGAAATCCGCGATCGCAACTCGAACTCGCGGTGCTTTCAACTTCGTGGCGGCAGCTGCAACCCTATCGTCAAAATTAACCCTTCCAATAAACGATCGCTTATCGAGTAACAGAGAGACAGAGAGGAAGAGAGAGGGAGAAAGTTAAATAATTAATCCACCAATTCGATTAACGTAAGCCCGTGCGATATTCTCGCGTGATCCCTGCTGAAGGATCTGGGGCGCAATTAATTTTAATCAGACCGCGTCGCGACTTTTACTTAGAGAGGGAAGCGGAGAGAGTGTGTAAATAAAATTTCGACTTCTCTCTCATGTGCGCTGCTCTCTTCCTCTTTCCTATTGCTTTGCATTTTAATTGCATTTCAGTATGCGACCTGTTTTGCATGTTAAAGCCGACCGCGAGCCCACTTATTGCGAGGGATACGGGCGCGTCGCGAGGAGGGTGGTAGAAGGGGGTGACAAGCGGCTCGTTACGCGCCGTTGATGCACAGGGGCGTCGTCTTCGTCATCCTCGTCGTCGTCATCATCGTCGTTCCCGGCCCAGTACGAATTTGGTCCACGGATCATCCCGCGAGCGAGCGGCGGCTGCCTGCGTCCGCTATCGACAGTTTTCCCAATCGTATCCGTTCCGGAGAATATTCCCCCCGTCCGCCCCCGTCCCCTTCTCTTCTCCTCGCCGCCGCCGCCGCTTTCCACCCCTCGCCTGCTGCTCGACGCTGGGTGTCGCCGTGAACGCCGCGATGCAACGTGCGCGCTCATCGTTACACGAGATGCAAAAATCATTATATCGCGATGGGATCAGTCATCCCGACAAGGTAAAAGAAGTTATGTCCTGGGAATATTTCTTTTATTATTTTATTTCTATATAATTGAAGCACGAAGAGAAAACAAATGAAATTAGAGCGAGCTAATTATAATAAAATAATCAGAATTAAATTAAATTTGGCTTCGGTGTCTCTCTCTGTTTGCATAAATAAATTATGACGATGTAAACGTTACAAACGAGGGAGAGGGGGAGAGAGGGAAACAATAAAGGAGCGAAGACTGATCGACTCTAAAGTGAATTATTCTCAAGAATGATATTCTTTCTTGCCGAGGACATAAAAATAGACGCGCAACGTCATAAACATAAATCAAACAATAATGCCGCTTATATACTTCAACGGCATGATTTTTCCGTCGCGAGAAAAAGGGAAAGGTCTGCTCCTCTTTTAACGCGATATTTCGCGAAAGGATCCCCGTGAAAAATGAAAGGAGCGGTCGCGTCGCGCCGAGTCAGCGGTATCATTCTCGTCGGAAACGGTCAAATTAAAGTAACGCGATGGCTGGGAATCAGGCACGAAGGGTAGATCATTTCCAACGTCCGGGTTTAATTGATGACGCCCGGCTCGCTGAAAGTCGCCGCGCACCGCAGATCGATTCGCAGGCTTACTTTCCCACAGGAACACACGGATCGGGCAGTCATCCAGGACTGCGTTAAACACGCGGCTACGTATTAATTACACAATCGCACGATCGTGATCTACGGGCTGAGAAACTCCCTCTCGTTAGCGTTCTCGTACTACGTGAAACTGGGGTTTCTGCACGCATCTTCGCAAGAGAAAACTGATGTTAAATGATAAATGTGAAATGCTGTAGTAGATAATAACGGAATGATACATAGAATAATTTTCACGTAGTGTTATATGGGGTTCATGAGTTGAGAGAATATATATGTAAAATATATATTTAAATTAATTATTAATAATAGAAAGTACTTTGCTTAACTTCTCTTGTTTTTCTTTAGGAAACAAATTATTTTATGATAATATAAAAATATATTATAAAATTTCAATTTTCTCCTCGGAGGAAAAGGAGAGAAAGGTCATTTTCGAACATTTTCTTTCCCTTGTACGCGTTAATATGTAGAACTTAAATAACCGCCCTTTTGTATCTTCCAGAAAATTGTGAAACAATATTAAAATGATTGCAATGTTATTTCCGTAAAAAAAAGAGATGATGCACACACACAGGAAAAATAGTGCTTTCAGTAGATGGCAGCCTGTGAGTCCTTTGAAAGTCTTCGCGCCGAGGAAACGCAAGAGGCATCCCGCTTCGTCATTTTCCTCGTAAATCTAACGACGCGCGAGAGGGGGGCTCGCGAGGAGAAAAAAGCTTCTTGCCAGAAGATTAACGAAGAGGCGGCGGGACCGCGGGGGGGGGGGTGGAAGTCTGAGCTTCGTCCTTATTTCGCATCTCGTCGAGTTTCGCTGTCGAGAAAAGTAGGGACGCAGAATTGAAATCCTGAAGAACGCTAATAAGGTTCTTCGCCGTCCTGTGTCAGACGATGCGCAACGATCTCTCCTTCTTCTTCCCATTTCTCCAGAGAAAGACGTTATTTTTGAATCAGAGAGCCCGAGAAAATTATTAAAGAGAACTTACTTAGCCAAGAGAGGACAAGTTTACTTTTGTTTCTTTCAAGGACGTGCGAAAGTGCGTCCCGAGCACTTTTGGAGAGAAATATATCGCGAAAACATCTTCGCCAAATAGATCCTGAGTATATTATTGGATGTGGTGTATATCGGAGCGACGAAGACGCCATTGATCGTGGTATATTCTAGTTTCGTCAGATCCAGTTTAACGCATAATTTTAGACAGAAGGTTTTAAAGTTCACAAATAAATGTACGTTAGACTTCTATAGGTATGTATTAAATCTATAATATATTATTATATTTAATCGCAGACATCACGCAAAGATTCCAAATATATATTTTTTAATGCACCACCTTATATTATTATATTATTATTATTTTATTATTATGAGCAAGAAGACGGATAACTGAAATCGAAGTAATATAATCAAAATCGAGAATCGTTAATTACATATAATCCTTATAGCTGAAATCGCTGAATCTTTAATTACGTATCTGGGTTTATTCAAAAAAGCTACAGCTCGCGTCGATCATTATGTAATATTTCCACAACGTCACACAAATAAATATGGAAATGAGGAAAATATTTTGGTGGGTAAAGCTCGCTCGACGCTCGTTCAAGCGGTCTTCGATTTTCCGCGAGAAAGCAAGCGCGGAACCATAAAACATGGGGGAGTGAGAGGCGGGGAGAGCAACGACTGGCCCAAAGAAGCCAACAACCCCCGATGCACATCCTCCTTGTTTACTTCGCGCGAGATGTCGCTCGAATTAAAATCGCGAATGCGAACTTTTTTAAATTCGTCATCCATCTTTGTCGCGCGTCCCTCTCCGTTGGGAAAACGCTCGTCTCGCAGCGAATTTTCCAGTCATGCATTTTCACGGTGTATTCTCTCCATGCGAGTTTCCTCGTCGCAAGCTTTCTCGTTACACATATTTATTCTTTTTCCTCGGCGTGAACTGCCTCGTGTCGCGAATTTCTCGTTATGTATTCCCCGTCTCTCTTTCTCCATTCGAGCGTAAGTGCTTTCTTTGTCGTGCATTTTCTCGTCGCAAATTCTCTCTCGTCATGCATTTTTCCATCTTACTTATCTCTCGGCACATTTTTACCCGAACACCTCTTTTTGTCGCGAATTTTCTCGTTTTACGCCCGTTTATTTTACATGTTTTCACACTCTCTCGCTTCTTCACGCCTTTTCTCGTTGTCCGCTCCTCCATCACGGCTTTCCTCGCCGTTCGTTCTCTAGTCGCAAATTTCTCTCATTCCCTTTGTCGCATATTTTTCCCCGAAACTATTTCTACTGCTAATCTCCTCGTGAATCCATCCGTTGTAAATGTTTCCACATCTCCTTGTTTCCTTCTTCATGACTTCTCTCTCTTTTTCTCTTATTTCTTATGGATTGATCACACATTTATCTACTCATTCCTTTGTCCCGAATTTTGTCGTGGCTCATATTTTCCTTGTATCTCCCCAAGTCTCTTTATTTTCTCCCGACACGATTTTCATGCAATCTCCTCATACATCCGTGAGGTCCAGCATCCGCGAGGTCCAGGAGCGGGATAGGCGACAAAAGAAGAGGAAGAAAACGGGAAGGAAGGGAGAGAAACAGCGCAAATGAAATTTAATAAAATTTCAAGCCCGCTGGTTCCTCGCACTCGGACATAGTAGTCACGATATATACTACCGCGAAGAGAACGGCCGGGTCCGTTGGCGGTCACCATGGCGACGCAACATCCCGCGCCCCGTGACGTCACCGCTCCATCGATCCACGCACCCCTCTACGGTTATCACTGCTACCCCACCATCGTCGTAGCCCGCAGCCACCGCCCCCACCACCATCGTCAGCATCGGCTCTCCTCTCTCGCCGCCGGTGTGTCTAACTTCCCTTTTCTCTCCCATGTCCCCTGTCTCTGTCGCACTATCGACATCCCTCTCTCCCCGACGCTCTCTTTCTCTCTCTGACCTGTTACTTTTAACTAATTATGGTTCCTTACATATTTTATTTCTATCGCGCGCTTTATTCCGGGAAATCCCGGCCGGGATTAAAAGGACTTCTTCTTTGAAAGAGGAGCGCTCTCCATCTCTCTCGTTTCCCTTCTCGCTGCGTTTCAGCTCTTAGCTGACGTCTGACTTCAATTGGATCGACGTGATTTCGATTTGTCCTACGCACGTTTCTCTATTTTACAGACTTACACATGTTGTTTATCTTTAATTGATATTTTTTGTTTATGAAAAATGTAGCTGCCTTTTTATGGAAAATTATCTAATTACTTTTCATTTCCCCTCACACGAGCCATATGTCATCTTTTTTATTAGGCACGTTCTGTTTACATAAATTTACTCTTTCCCCTCGCGTTACACTTGTATCGTATCTTTCGTGCCTCAGTTACACTAAATCTTATCGTTTTCTTTCAATCTCGCATTTCATTCTTCTCTTTGCTGTATGCTCCGTATATTACGTCTCCATCCTTTCATGCGTTTTTTACATAACAGACACCCTGTCCACAAATCTCCCTCATCATTAATGTGTACGGGCGTTTTATCGCTCACCCCCTCCCACCTCGTTCTTTTCTCGCACGCTTTCTTTCCTCCTCGCCGCGTATTTTATATACATATTGCATTCCCAGTTGCATTCTCCATATGTTTACACGAACGCGTCGCGGCCATTTTTATCCCCCCACTGGAAATTAATCCCCCGGCCACGCGCGCGCTCTTTGTGCATCTCGAAGCGAATGTACGCTCTCGTGGCATCATCCACGATCCCGTAAATATAAATAAATGCATTTCCTCCCTTCACCCCTATATTTCTATCTTTCTCCCTTCCCCTCCTCTCTCTCTCTCCCCCTCTCTTTCTCTTTCTCTTTCGCTTGCGGCAATCCATTACTCTTCCCTCTCCGGCGCAGAGACGCGCGTGCACTCATGCGTGCGTTCACGCGCGCATGCTACTTACGCGAATGGTTAGTACGCACGCACGCACGCACGCACGTACGCACGCACGCACGCACGCACGCATGAACAATGCACACGAGGAAAGTGAGTAACCTTGCTGATGGCCGACCGGCCGGCCGGCCGGCCGGTGGATGCTGGATGCTGACACCTCTATCTTCCCTCCGGAGTGATGGCGACCAGGTAAGGGGAAGGACCAGGGAGGGATCGATCGATACCGAAAGGTATACGTAGCCTCTTTCCGAGGGTATCGATTGCTCGATGTTCAAGGGTCGATGCTATCTTGGAAGTAGCGAAACAGCGTGATTTCATATGTACACGCGCATTATTATCATATATATTATTATTTCAAAATTAATATCGCAAGAGTGAACTGGTAAATAATGAGAGATACATTTGTAAGTGAAACACATAATTATTATAAAATCCAAAGTGAAAAAAATAAATAAAACTGAAGGTAGATTAGTGAACTGAAACAAATGTATAAATAATATTTGTAAGTTTAATGTTAACAAAGTAAAAAATAACTATAAATACGATATGAATAAGAAAAATACAATTAACATGACGTAACTGTTTTGTGAGGATGTCGATACGTTCGCGTTATCAATCGATCGACAGAATTGTCGATGCCGCGGTATCGGTATTCAATTTTCCGAAGTTGTATCTCCAGATCGCGACGCCGGAGATGGACGAAGGAGAACAAAGTTGGCACGCCGGACCAGAAACGGTAGCAGCCCTTATTTCTATGACTCGTCGCGTCCGGTGCACCCTTCGGGTAGCGGATCGCATTATCGATCGATGGATGGTCGGGGTGGGAAAGGGGAAAAGGGCTCGTCCAGCGTCCGTGCCCCCTCGTCCCCTTTCTCTCTTCCCCCTCCTCACATCCCTTCATCACTCCTCTCGCTGTCCTCCTCCGTTCCTATCTCTCTCAGTCTCCCGCTGAACCTCCTGCTTTCTCCCTCTTTCCCGCTTCCGTTACCTGCTCCTCCGCGCTCCACGGTTTTCGTTATTTAATTAAATCCTCTTACGATGAAAAGGACGAGGATCCTGTGCCAGGGAACGGGAGGACCCGTCGCAGTTCCTCCATTTCTTTTTACAGGCCAACGAGGCGGCCATGTTCGCGCGAGAGAAACTAGGGAATGATAATGAGAGCTAGGTGAAAACTGCAACAAAGAGGGGTGCATTTTTCGAGAGCGCCAATTAAAGCTCTTAGCAGCACGATTGCTGATGCATCTTTCGGATTACGCGCGGGTCTTGCAAACCTGGAAGAATCCCAATTGATACAATCGGCAACAAGAGAAAATTATGTGTCTAAACAACAAATAACTACTATATAAGTAGCTACGCATAAATGTAAAATTATCTTTATGGAATAATAGTATTAGAGAAAAAATAAATTCCGTACAGTTATGTCACGTGTCACGTGTAATCGTTCTTGTAATTACGTTCTTCATTAGTATGGAAGAATTATGACAGATATCTCGAAACGTGAGAGATTCCCCCCCCCCCCATCCCTCCCAAGAGGGGATTGTGCGTTATCGCGTCGTGGAAAGCGTAACTGAATGTCACTCTCTCCCGAAGTGTTTCTCGTCCCTTTAGATAGAGGCCACGACACCGGCCTCTTTCTTCTATCCACCCCTCTCCACCCTTCGCGCGACCGTCTGTTAGGGACGCGCACGGGGTTGCCGGCCTGCGGCGAGTCCCAGCTGATCCCGAATTTTATCTCCCCCCTAGACCACTCGGGGGCGGTCGCCGTCCCGATGGAACTAGACGGTGTGACGCCGTGCAGTCTCGGAGAGGATTTTCACCCTCGGAATAACACACCCGGAGGTTACACACCATCGTCAACCCTTCGGACTGCCGACCCACCGCGTGGTTCGCTCCACGCCGAGGGCGAGCGCCCTGACGATCGAACATCGATCGCAATGCAAACGAGACGGGAGCAGACCGGACGAGTGATCTCAAAATGTGTGCATGAGTGAGGGGAAAAAGAGCAAGAAAAATAGGGAGAAAGAAAGAGAGAAGAAAGAACGTTTATACATAAATTACCGCATAATTTATTATGTATTTTTAATGCCTATCTGTGTATTATATAAATTATAATTATATTATATTTAATTTTATTATATATATATATTTTTTAATTTGTTTATATTTACTAAGATTTATATTTTATTTTATATTTTATATTACATTGTGTAATTGTATTACGTTTGCTTTTAAATTGTTTTGTATACGTTCTGATGATTTATTATAAAGATTCTATCAATTAAGATATTTCTCGATATTTCTATTTTAAATATGGGCGTTTTTGAAATATTTGGAAATTAAGACAACGGAAGAATTTACGATCTCATCCTCGCCGATCGCGATAGCTTTCTTCGCTCGCTTACACGCAATGAGCCATTCACCCTCGCGCAGCTACTGTCATTCCTCTGTCGCGTGAGAAGGTTAATCAGAAAAAAAGCAGACCATCCGATGGACTTTTATCGATTCCGACCAAATGTTGGGCCCCGAGTGCAGCCTTGACAGTCGGCATCGGTCTATAGAGAGAGGGGGGTTGAGGGGAGAGACGTGAACGAGTTGGAACGAAGGGGGATGCATGGGAACCACCAAAATTGGAAAGGCAATAAGGGTGTACCGGAGGGTGCACCTCTATCGCTTCACGGGGGTTGCCTAGCGACCCCAGCATCCCGTTCTCTTCCTATCCCGTTTCCTTCTCACTCCTTCCGCTCTTACCCCTTCACAACCCTTCCCGCTTAACCACCGCCGCCTCTCCCCGGCATCCACTTCACTTTTTTCTCCTCCCCTCCCTCCCTTTCGCCCATCATTCGCGTATCCGTACAGCGAAATACCGATGCTCTCTTTTTCTCCCATCGTACAATCCCCCCTCTAGCCATCCTTGGTCCACCTCGCGCCATCTCTCGCTTCATCCGTCTGTTTTCTCCGTCACTCCCTTTTCCGTTTGGCGTACCTCCGGGTTTTATTCCCCTCCCGGAAACTATGCTTCTTCGCCCCACTTGGTGCACCTGCAGCTCACGAGAGTGTATCCTCTTCCTCGATGAGCGTCGCTCACTTTCTGCACCTTTGCTTGCATCTGATACCTCCACTCTCTCACCTCCTAGCCCCTCTCTCTCGCGCTCTCGCTCTCTTTCTCTCTTCCACCGGGAGAGTACGTAGCTACAGCTCCAGAGACCGTGGCCCGAATTCTATCGACCCGTGGCACGCCATGCCGTGCCACGCCACGCTACGCCACGCCATGCCATGCCACGCTACTATCAACAGAGAGAAAGAGAGAAAGAGAGAGGAGACAGAGAGGAAGATGCAAGTCCTCGGCTTCATTCAACCACCCCTTGGAAGACTCGAAAGATTGCGGCTACGCGCGCACGTGTTGCGGGCCCTGAAACTCGGCCGAAACGTCATCGAGTCGAGCGAGGGAGCTGTATGATGGAAAAATTAAGGTGCACTCGTGCTTTTCCTCACTCTCGATTTTGATCCTTTCGGACAATGGACTATTAATGGAAGATAAATTTTGGTTTAAATATGAACGCATTTCGGTATTAGTAATGATAACGAAAATAGTATGCTTTTTGCGCACAATAAAAGCAGAAATGAAAATAAAATAAATGAGCCACCCATCCATTTATTTGCTGTTTCATCCGCTTTCTATTTACGTTACGAAAACGTGCGAAATTATTTTTGCGCAACATCATACATGGTTGAAATAAACTATTTTAAAAATTCTTTGGTTAAAAAACGGTTTGTTATGAATTTTATGTTGAATGTCTCTCGCGTATTGCTAATTCATGAAAAAAGATGATAAATTGAAAACGTTAGAAACTGTCGCGATTCAAACGTCGAAAATGGGTCAAACGGGTCCCGATGGAGTAGCGAGCTTAATAGGAAGTCGATGCTGGTCGAGCGAGAATCCGACAGTCGGGATTTCGTTGAGATTCGATTATACAGAAATATAAATAATCCCATGATAGGCCGCGAGCTATAAAAATCCGGCTGTCGGCGCCGCGAGAGCGAACAGAGGGACAATCAGGGAGGTTTGGGATTGGCCGAAAAGCCTGGGCCAATTCCCTCTCCCGGAACGTGGACGATCGTCACACGTCCGGCGAGAGGGAAAGAGAAAGAGGAAAAGAGACCGATAACGGCCTCGGGCAATTTAATCCAGACATAAAAAATAATCCCTTTGATTCTGTCGGCGCTCTCTGCGCGAGCCCGCGCTGGATATTCGCCAACCGTCACGGAAACTTCCCTTTGTCGCTGCGACGGCCGCCGTCGCTTTTGTGCCATCGACTACAGTTTCGATTCAATCCGCGAGCTGGCTATTACACGGCATGCCCCAGACCTATTTTTCGGTCGCTGATTGGGAAACGCGGCGATTACTTTCACGTGGTATCTTAACACAAACGGGATTTACATTCAGCTGCGTTTTCTGTGTATTATTATAGTATTTTCAATCAAATCGCGCGAAATATATATATCGTATATTGTAATGTATTAAACAAACCATATTTCAAGTTTCAAATGTTGTTTATTCGCAGAAACAATATCCGCATATTTATATTTCTTTTTGAATCTAATAGTTTGTCTACCTATCTTTTTCTACATTTCCGTCAAATTTATTACAGTCCATTTCGGTAACAACTGAAACATCTCGATAAGAAATGTGTCTTCTTAATCGATACATTACTCATCAGCTCGTCACATACGAATTTCCAGTTTTGTTGACCAAACGTTGCTGCCTTCCTCCTCCCTCGTTCTCAAATCCCGATCTCGGTCGAAATCGACTCCCCGGAGGAGAGCCGCAGGGATTCCGGTCGTCTAACAGCAGGTGGCTATTAGGCCTTCGTCCTCGTCGTCCGAGGACTTTTACCGTCCCTGAGGTCGTTCTACGGTCAGGATTCGATTTTCTCGAGTCGTCTCCTCACGACGAGATCAAGATAATCCCGCTGATCGCGGCTCATCTCATATCGACAGGATAAAGTGTGTCACAGGACGATACTTTTATTAGCCCACGGCACTTACCGGCGCTTGGAAGCTCTAAAGCTGATTTCACAATGCGATAGCTTTAAAAAATTACAGCCTTATCTTTTGAGAACGCTTTAAGAAAGTCTTTCTTGAAACTACATGAATGTGTATTGAAACTGTATTTTATAAACTGGTATCCAATCCAAATATCTCAGAAAATAAACCAAAACAATAAGAGTCCGGTGTTTTCTGCGTGAGAAAAAACTTTGAGATATCCATAAATTTAATTGTCCATTTCACGTTTCGGCCTCAATTTAGGCCATCATCAGCACTAATAACTAATCTCGCAAATCCTTCAGGATCCTAGTTTTTATTTCATTTTAATTTTTATAGTCCTTTTATACATTTATATTCCTTTATTTGATTTATTTATTTATTTTATTTTTATTTATTTATTTATTTTATTTATTTATCTATTTATGTATTTATTTTATTTACGTATCATTCTCATTTTTATACTTCATATTCGCTAAATCGTGCATCGTGTTTCTTTATCATATCACACGTTATAACAATAACATCATGTTAACAACATCTACAATTACCATCTTGACCTCGTGATTTATCTTATATTATATGTTTATATTATGGTCCATAATATACCTAGCAGCCACTGTTTTGAAGTTAGTTTAGGATTTAGCTAGTATCCGTTACATCGCAGTGTTACATTAAGATGTTATGTGCAACCGTTGCTCCAGTTTATCGAAAAATACTTTTATAATCATGTATTGTTTATCTTTTCGCATTCTGAACTGTATGAAAAGTTTACTGTTCTTTCCATTTCAATTCTTGCCGTCACTTGACATTTATGTTGTCATACAATAGACGATCACCGGTTGGTCGTTGCTATTGAGAGTCCCTTTGAATCCTCATTCTAAATATCTCAAGAACGATATCTCAAAACTTTGCCAAGATGTAAACTAGATAGCCTTTCTCGTAATTATCACGGTCAGCTGGATTGCTAAAGGTTCGAGTTTTTCATATAATTGCAAAAACAGCAAAAATGCAACGTGCCTTTTTCAAATTTCGCCATTTAACTATTCTTGTGTTTTCAATTCATTCCGGTGCGGACGATCCTCGGTCATAGAGAAATAGAACTTTGATTTTTTGATACTATGCGAGGCGCGACCATGAACATTGTCAAAGGTTTTTTTTTGCGTCACTCACGTACCATTGCATTTTGAACAGCATACACTGATGAAAAATGTTTGAACTATCGTTCAAATCCAACATAATAGTTTAGGTATAGAGACTGTCTGATTAAAAAGAAACAACCAATGTTTATTACTCTTCGAGAAAAGAATAAATTTTCGCAATAAAATTAGAAATGATTCATTTATCTGTTTTTTATGATATCGTAAGATTAACGATATGGAAGGTATTTCTTTCTCTTCTTGTTGGATTTATAATGCATATTAATGTCAAGTCAAATATTAACGTACGCATTGTACGTATGCGTAAATTTAATTGCGAAATTCGCATTTTCTACCGAGATAGACGAGGATCTGACGACTCATATTTTTTATCAAGCAAATATCTGTGGATATTGATTGTGCAATCGTTTTTCCCCCCTTTTTTCGTATTCGACGCAAAAATGCTGGCAGAGTTATTTACGAAGGAATTTACGAGAAATAATCCGGTGGAAAAATCGCAAAATTTTTGCGCCACGACATCGCTGAGCTCATAATCTCGCCGGATGAAGTTACTAGGTGGAAGGAACTTTCCACTTTTCTCGAACAGGAAAGGAACTTTCAAACTCGAGGGACCTCGAGGAAATTGGGAAAGGTGAGTAGAGATGATTATCAGAGAGCGCTGAGATCAAAGTAGTTCCAGGTAATCAATGATATTGGTCAGACATGCTCCATTAAATCGAATTCAGAAGTATACTTAAATTAATAGTATAATAATAATAATATTAACGTAGCTAGATACGAAATTGTCATTATTGACTGTCATTATTAAATAGTGAATAATAATAGTCATAAATTATTATCAAAAAGTAATGTTATTCTTTTCAATTGAAGGTATGATGTCCAAGCTTTTTTCCTGTTGTTATAATTCTCTTTGAGCAAATATTAATTTAATGCGATTTATTTCATAAGTCTCAAAAAATTTTGTTGTTCAAATTATATAGTATATATTTAATTGTTATTGATTATATTAATTATATTTTAAAAATTTTATATTATATATCATAAAAAGTACGTGATATAGATATTGAGTAATTTATAAATATTACTCGTTTTTTTATTTTAATATTAACATGATTTGGAACTCAATTTTACAATTGAACAAAATATGTGTACTTGTGCGCGCGCGCACACACACACACATCAATGTTATATGATGACATTTTTAGTTAGTAAACTTTAAACCGAATCCTACTTCTTTTAGGAATTTCCAAAGTAAAACGATGTACGTTTAATTAGAAAAATCGCTTTAATCGTTCATTCATTGGGAATGCCATCTTTCGAAATCCTGCTTTATTCCCGTCTCTCTCTCTCTCTATTTCTCCCATCATTCTCGCGCGATTCTCCGGAAAGAGACCTCGTGACCGTGTGTAGTAGGCACTCACACGCGTGTAAAATTTGAAGGATGGACGAAAGGAAGAAAAACTGCTCGCAGGATCTCTTTTCCGGGTTACACGAGGTGGGTGGTGGAAAGGATGAAAAGAGAAAGGATACATGTTTCCCCTCGCGGGGAAAACAAAGCGAGATCGCGAAATGTAGAGAAACACGTTACCCCACCGACGGCGGTCCGTCGAGAAAGGACAAAGGAGGGATGAGTGCGGAGGATTGAAGAGAACGAGGGGGTAAGAGGCGCGAAGAATTTAGGAAGGAAGGAAGAGGAGCCTGGATCTCTCCTCTATTGAAGGTTGCTCGTGGAAGGGGGAGGTCGTACGCCCTTGAACGAAGACAGGGCAACCTGACCCTACGGCGTACGTTTCTCCCGTTTCCCCCTTTCGATCCCCTCACCTCCGCCACCCCTCCCCCTCCTCAAGCGAGACCAGACGAACGGCCGGCGCTCTCGGAGAACACCTCGATGACGACGATGCCTTGATTTTCTGGGTAACGCTTGCGCCTTGGAGAACCACACACTCTCACCCTTCTCCGCTTTCCCCTTTCTTTTCTCCGCTTCGAAAGTCGGCAGTCGACTCTGTCCATTCCGTTGGAGGGTGGAAAATGCGCGCCAGGGGTAGCAGGCATGTCGAGAGGAGCCCCGGCCGCGCTTTTCGGAGGTGGTTATCGTGCCAGAGGCTCGCCACCCTCCCTGCTGCCCATCCTGACGATGGTCCCTCCGGAGGGACGGCGGCAGCTCCGGAACCGGGAGGGGTGTACATGCACGTACATCGCGCGCGCAGGGGTGGAAACAGGGTAGCCAAGTGGGGACAGGATAGACGACGACCGGGGGGTGGGAGGGCGCGGAGAGAGCCCGAGAATCCCCGGGACAACCCGGGGCAGAGGGGTGGCGGCAGCGGGCACCGGGGGTTGATACCGAGGGGCAGGGCTAGGCGGGCGAAGACGGAGAGGGCGCAGTGGTCCCGCGACCATCAAACCAACAACACCGTCCTGCCGCCGCCGTCGTTCGGCGAAAACGGCGGCCGACCGACCCCTACTTCCTCCTCTTCTTCTTCTTCTCTTCTCTTCTCTCGCCGCCGCCGACGCCCGCTCTCACAAGCTACGGACGTCGGCGACGCGGCGACGGACGTCGTCGACCTCCTCCGTAACGCCGCGCTGCGTCCCGCCGTCGTTATCCCGTGGAATAGGATCCATCCCGATCGCGGATGGATCCCTTGCGATCCCGGCCGCTCACCGAAGAGCAGTTCTCTTCAGGGAGAGAAGCAACGCGCGGGAAACAAGGAAGAGGAACCGAAGCGAAAGCCGCCAGGTAACGCCAGTCGCGCGCCCGTTCCCGATCCCGAAGGTCCTTTCCGTCGACGAGCACCCTCGCCGGCTGCAATCGCGTTCGTTATTCGCGCTTCAACCCCCTCCGTCCAATCTAATTAATTAACTCGTTTCCGATCGAGCCCGATCCTTAATTGTTATCGATCGCTTTTCAAACCGATTTATCGATCGCGATATATTTCTCTTATCGATTTAATCTCGATTGATTTGTATCTTGAGTTTGAATGTACTTTCCTGTTTTTAGCCTACAAACTTTGAAAGGTGTCGTTATTTAATTCGCTAATTATACTTTTTTTATTCTATACCATCTTATCAAGTAAATTACTTTTTCCGTGAACGGCGATTTTTTTGCATGTGAATCTTGATTGTATAAATAATCGTGATGATAGTAAGATAATTCCCTTCTCCTTCCCCTCTCTCGTCAAGATACTTATATTTATTATATTTGTTTGATGGTGACAGCTCAATGATCTTTGTTGTGATCGATGATTAATCAGAAAACATGAAATTGGATTTTTTGAATATTTAAAATTTTACACATTTTTACATACTTTTTACGTTTTTAACATATTTTTATGTTTATATTACAATCAGAATTTTTGTATCTCGATACACATAGTAAATAGTTTTTAGATTTAAAAATTTGTGAAAATTTTGTCGACATTTTTTTCGAACTGTGAAATTGATCGATAATCGTCTATAGCGATTGAAACTTTTGCAATCTTTTTTCATTTTTGTACAATTGGAAAATTAATTTTTAATTTAATCGATTTGTTGAATTTAATTCTCTTTTTTGTATGTATTTATATCTTGACGGATTAATAATGTACAATCGTACAATTTCGAGATTTCTATCAATCGAACAATCTTCCACTCGTCCCGACCAGACTTTCGACCGCGATATCTACCGGGTGACCGTTCTGCTATCATTTCCTTATCGTTATGTGGTATATACACGCACGTGGACGTCATTTTCTTCATCCCCGATTATCATCAATCATCCTCAAACTAACTCTTACAAAAACTACTCGTGACGTTTCTTGGTTCTTTGGAGAACGGATTCCACTCTCCAGTTCGAATTGCTTGCTTCCGAGAAAGCATATGTCGCGTACCTTCTAAGACATTCTGATTCGCCAATTCTTAATTAAAGCAAATTGAAAAAAAGCCGACATATGGTTTGCATAGATCGGTGAAAGCGCATTACGTGCATTTAAAAATCGCCATATTAGAAAACTGTTATTGTCTCTGAAATTAACCGTTTCTCTCAAGAACATCCCTTGATATTATGAAAAGGAATAGCTAAATTAGGAATTCTCGAAGTAGTAACAATATCAACTTTTGCATGAAAAAATATTAATTTAATAAAATTTATTTCCTAAATAAATATTCCAGCTACATTGCATAAACATTGGAATATCCCAGCAACGTTGTTGCAATATTGCTGGAATATTCTGTGCTGTATGTAATATGTACATATTTCCTAAAATTTGAATTTTCTCTATCGTTAAAAATAATAATTAAACATTGATATTTGAGCGATTCTTATCGTCACCTTGAGTTTTGCAAATCAGGGAAAGCCGCGATTCCGCGGCGATTCTTGTCTCGCGACGTACTACCCCCGCGCCCGTGACTCTCGTGACACCCGGTATGCTAGGTGTTCCCCTATTCCGCGTAAGTACATTATGGTGTGTACTGTTGTTTTATCAGTAGTGCAGGATCGCCATGGCTACGAAGTATGAATAAGCCGTAGCCGGCACGTCGCCGCTGTTGCTGCCTTGTGCCTAATTACCATTTTCGTAATTTTCTGTCACGAAACTGACTCTGGCGAGCCGGTACCTGAAATCGGTCCCCGATCACGATCGCGCCCAGGTCGATTCTTCGTCCAGGCTCTCGAACTTCCGCGCTAAGTTATTCGACGAGCAGGTTTGTGTGATCTACAATCTATATACAGTTCCAATAAAAATCAATATCGAATCTAACACAAAAACATTCACCCATTCGTTTTAAGAGAACAATTATTAATCAGTTAACTTAAATAATATCTTTGCATTCTAAGACTAAATTTATTGTTACAATTACTTAAAATATGTCGCTTGCATATTTTAATTAATTTATACATATACTAAATTATATTACTTGAGTTTTATTAATTTTATTAGTATTAAATATTGGTTATATTGACATATCATTTATTTTTATTAAAGTCCTTTTTGAAGTTTTGATTTAAAAAATGCTACAAAATTTTTCAATATTTCATGCAAACCTAAATTTTGCATGTTGACATTATTAATAAAATAATTAATAACAATTAAAATTTTATAAATTTAAAAAATAATTCCTATTTTTAATTAATAACTTCTATTTTTTTATTACAGTCTTATTTTTATTATTATATATTTTCCTTTGAGAGTCAGTTTTTTATTGATTTTCTTTAAATTTATGATATGAATTGATTACATAAGCAATAGGCCAACTGAAATTATTAATACACGAGGTGTAAAATAGAAGAAGACGTATGAAAATAAAATTCAATTTCTCGAAAAAACATTTTTGCCCAGGTCACCCGACGTTCTTTTTATTTTCGCCGACGACACTATCGACAAGCGATTTAATCGATCCTCTGGATTCCGTCGTCCTCACGGTGGCGCGACTAATTGCGCGAGGAGTTTCAACGGTTGAACGATGTTCCCGCGCAGCAACTTATCGAACTGTCAATATGTGATCAGCTGACGTGCTCGAGGCTGTCGCAAGCGGATTCCTATTTATAACGTTTCGCACGTCGCGAACGCCGCGAAAGGTTGACGCGACATTCCCTCCTGCCCACCATCGCTGCAACATTTCTCGAGTGCATCCGAAGGAAAATTTTTTTTAAGCAAGAGTAATCAATACAAACAAATATCTATATGAGCTTCAACATTGCCAATCTTCATAATCTCGAGAAAATTTTTTATTTAAAATTTTTTTTTAATAAAAAATAATGCAATGTTAAAAGACTAAAAGATAGAAGAAAGGGGAAAACAGAACTGAAAGTTATTTTTCAGAAAGTAGGAAGCACATATTAAAAATAATATGACTGTATAAAGAGATTCATTTTTATGATTTCCTTCGCTGCCATTGTTTCTGCATCATTGATTGGAATGGTGATGTGTATAAAAATAATTCTGCATCTATAATCCATTGTCGAAAGACTTGAAAACTTTTCTATAATGAGAAAGATTCGTTACAGACAATCGCTTTTCTTCGTCGACAACTTCCACAGTCGTCAAATATTTTATCTTGCAGTTAAGGAGATTGAACGATTTATATTTTGTTAACATTGAGAGTTCATGATTGAGAGATAAAAATCCGGAAATGAAGATTTAAAGGGCGAGGGTTAGGAAGCAGTTACATTCGGAATTCAGAGTCGAGGGTTGGACGTTTAAATGCGAAAGTCGTGAAGACCGAGAGAGGCGTGTTCGCGATGCTGACGTGGCGCTAAATGAATTCTCGGCCATTACGAAGGACATCGTCGCTGACCTAGGATCACAGAGTGAGCGGCCGCCACCCTCTCCCCCCCGTACTCGCCAACCCTGTCTCCATTACCGCGAGCGCGCCAAGAGCATTGGTTTGTTCCAGATACCAGGTAGAGTCATGCGGTTCGCTGGCCTGGTACCGGGCCTCTCTCATGAATGGAAGAGGGTTCACCAGGATCGATGGTGAGGGCGTGCTGCCTTCAGGGGAGGATTGATATGTAACCGTGACGTTTCCAACCCCACCTGAGCAAGGGTGCCGCAACGTACACGTGCTCGGTTACGTCACGAGGACGAGCGATCGCAGGACTCGAGCCATTCAGGTATTCGTTCGTGAAAAGAATTGGAAGAGATCCGGCGCTCCCTCGAAGAACCAGCGTGAAGATGGAAAAGAGATATGAGATAGTATTACGGTAAGAAAAAAAAAGAGGAAGGGTGCGAAGGTGACATTCATTTTTCCGGCTTCATTTTTTCCATCGCGTGTAGAACGATAAATAATCATAGTTCTGTGATTTATTTGTTGACGATTAATTTATCGATCGACGACTATAGCGTCTTGAAATAACAAGAAGTTCCATAAATTCTACTTTTTGGTCGATTAAATCGCGCTTTGATGATTTACAGCGAATCTATTGCAAGCACTTTTAGTTCGTACAAAGATCAACGAAAATGTATACATTAAGGGATAGGAAGCTTAATTCTTCGAACGGTAAAAAAAATACTGAAAGATCAGGGTGCGAATTTGGATAAATTTCATGCCGATTTATGTGTAAACATAAAACAGGAAGTAATTCTTATTTTAATTTTAAATATATCCTCTCATATTTATAAATGGCTATTATTACATATATCCTTTATTAATCTTGATAAAATTATTGGAAAGTTATGTGAAAGTTAAAAGAGCTCGGAGAAAGGACAGGTCGATATATCTCGATCATGTCAGCGTCACTCTTACCCCTGTGACTTTATAGCGCTTATAATTAGCTTCATACCGCCACGCCCGATTACACACCCTCCTGTCCTTTTGCGTCCCTTGTCCTCTGACTCTTCAAAAACTTCAGAGGCTGTTATCGACCGATTTCGTTCAACGATTAAATTATCTTGGCCAAATTAAATCGTCGCCTGCAATTATACAGTTTGTTACAAAACTTACTCTCGCTAATCTAATTAATTCTTATTTAACTAACTTTCAATTAACTTGCACAGAATAGTATATATTATACAAACATCATTAAATTATGGATACAGTTACGGTGTAAAATAACTAGTATGTTCGATTTCAATATTATTAAATATATAAATACATGTTATGGTAATTATTTCGAGAAATGTTAAATAATTCCTTTTGCGCATGTAATCGAGCTACCTCGAACTGATTCTATACTGATTATTAGAATATCCTCGCTCTTTTTCATTTTGAGAATTAATTTTTTCCGTCGATAATAGGGCATCGCCCTACGTTGCGCAGATGTCACGTGTAACGGGGCATTTAAATATCTTCCTATTAAATTCCTGCCTCTCCCGTACGAGTGACCCCCTGTTCACGAGGGTTGTGTTTAAACCCCCTTTTCCTTCTCTCTCATTCTCGTAGAAGTAACCCTGACCCACAGCTTCGGTGAGGTTTCAGCCCTTTGAGGGAATGCTCCATTGTGTTGTAGAGACCAAGCATCCCCCCTTCTCCCTTCTCTTCACTCATTCCACGATTCCTTCGCGATGAATTAGCCTTCGGGATAGGGAGAACGGGATAGAGTAACTACAGACTCACCCTCCGTGGACACGCGCCTTTTAAAACGAGCAAAACCCTCGGAGAAAGTAACGATTTTCTGTTCTCCCTTGTTTTTCCACCTCGTCATCGAAAAGAGGAAAAAATCTTACATTACGTTACTGAGATTGAACAGGAATTAAAGATTTTGAGATGAAAAGAAATTTAGAAAATATTTATAAAGAGCACAAGTAGAATTCTCTTTTACGAATTCTTTAATCTGTTTATAAATTTGTGCTTTGACATTAATTGCAGGTATTCTCGATAATTCAATTTAATTTATTCGTTTTCTTAAATACTGCCTTATCTTGCACTTTAGTATTTCTTATAATTTCGCTTTAATTGGCGTTACATTTGCTTAGTATCTGCTTACATAAAAATTCATTATCAGTATCTAAGCAATTATGATATATCAGTAATTCCCATTCAATTAATTTCACATTTTAACTTTTAAAAATATCCTTTCCCGTTGATTCTCTTCTGGATATGAATTATGGATATGAATTAGCCTTCGGGATAATAAGATTCCTATAAGATTCTATGTAATAAAGTAAACGCGCCCAAATAAACAGATAAATCTGCTTACATAAAAATTCATTACCAGTATCTAAGCAATCATGATATATCGGTAATTCCGATTCAATTAATTTCACATTTTAACTTCTAAAAATATCCTTTCCCGTTGATTCTCTTTACCTATAAGATTCTGTGTAATAAAGTAAACGCACCAAACGCGCCTAAATAAACAGATAAATGAACTTAAGCTAAGTACAAAGTTGGGGGAAAACTGACGGAGATCTCTGCACAAGGTGCTATCGCGTCGAATCGGGTTCAATGACCGAGATGAGAAAAAGCGCCGTTAATGGAATATCGTGTCGAGTGGAAAGTCTCGATTCTGTGGAACTATCAATCAAGATCGCCGTCAACGTTGGTTACAGCATCCCATATGCTCGCCAGCGTGAAAAGCGCGTAAGCGTCAGTCGGCAGCAACGAGCGGGAAGACGAGGGGGCGGCGGGGAAGGAAGAGGGGGAGGGTGAATTTCTCGATTATGCGAATATCTATGAGCACAATGGCACCCCAATGTCAGCTGCTCCCATCATCCCCTCGTCCATCGAGCGACATGGAGTCTCGTGCACCCCCCCGCGAAATAAGCAATAAGTTACGTTAGCACTGTGACGAACTACTACTTCTCCCCTCCACTTCCCCCTCACGCTGCACCGACCCCCCCTGACCGAGGGCACGCGCCGGGGTGAACGTCCCCCATAGTGCAGTTTCGGCGTTCATCATGTTCGCGATGTAGCCGGTGTCCCAGAATTAACGCGATCATTAGCAAGGGTTGGGAGAGTCGCTTCTTTCCTTCTTTTCGCGTGTGCGAGAGATAATGTTTTCATAATTTTTTTTTTTTTTCAGTGAAAGTTAAGACTAAATTACAAGAGATGTCGCGAGATTTTGTTTCTCGAGTGCTAATGTAACACGGTTTTCAAAATTTAACATTTAATACGCGGTCGAAAATGTCTATGATTGCAAACAAAAAAAAACAGTCGATTGTTTTGACTAATTGGTGAAGAACTGGATTGCAATTATTTCCAGTGCGAAACATTCTCGTTCGTCACGTGACTCTACTCTCGTTGTGACTGTTTGGAAAAAAATACTTCACAATAGTCCCAGATATATATTGTATTGAATAAGTGCGTAATTGTAAGTGGAAAAAGACATTGATGAGAGATCGTTTATTGTGATTATCGATAAATCTATTTTTTAGTCGAAGATGTACAAGCAGTGACACGTTATGCAAAGTACATGAAATATTTTTCTTAATTATTGATTGATAGAAATACAATGAAATATAAATTGCATTAGGAGATCCGTTAGATGTGTGCGAAATATTTTCAGGGAGGACTGAAGATTAAAATATGGAAATATCAAAAGTGACAAAGTGTGTTCTCCGAGATTACCGGATCGTAATCTATGATGGTTGTAACGAGCTTTCAGTAAGGTCTGCTGATAGCGGACGATACCCGAAGAGCGGCAAGATCGAGACGAGGGAGGAAGTGTGAGTCTGTGCTCCTTGCGTTCACTGCGGGCTTCCATGTGCCAACTTTTCAAAATTCATAAGGCACGCGGTGAATGCCAAGAGCGGACCAAATTCAACGATCTACATCGATTCGCGATCGAACGTCAGTGTGAATTCGTCGAAAATGGTTCAAGAGTGGCGAGTCTCCGAGAGATCTTGGTTGGGAAAGGTCAGTATCAAGAAACGGCACTTCGATACTTCTTTCCTTCCACTTCTCTGTAACGTAAGAAACGTGAACGACTATTCATTTTGCGTCTGCTTTGTCTTTAATTTTTAAATAATATGGTTACTTGAATATATTCTTGACACACTCCATTTATTCCTAAAGTTCAAGAGATTCATTTAAAAATTGTCAATATAATACAATACATTCGTAAGCTTTTGTATAATTGTGTATTTAATAATTGTTAGTCGTTCTTATTTTAATGACACATCAGTTGAACCACGATAAAAGTGGAAAAGTCTCTGATTTTATTTTGGTAAAGCTGCTCCATCTCATTGCCTTTATGTATTTCATATATGTGTATATATATATATATATATATATATATATATATATATATATATATATAATCTTATAAGAAATTGTATAAAGTATATCTTCATAATTTTTACATTTATATGTAAAAAATATTTTTTATATAATACTCTGATATGTATTGATAAACAATGACATTTTATCGTATAATAATCAAAATCTTTAATATTTAAAAATTTTCTATTTTTAGAATGTTTGTTTTATTTTATTTGTTTTCAAATCTATCCATAAAAACTCTGACATCCTGGCTTAGTTATAAGGCAAAAAAATCAATTTGTCGAATATAAAAAATTAGATGTAGAGTTCTGATTTTCTCCGTCTAACGCATCAAGAATCAAGATAAAAAGAAAAAAAATGTGTGTGTGTAGGTAAGGGTGGTTAACAGTAATGGTGGAAAACAAACGTTCTCCGACGGACGGAGGTCGTCGAGGTTGGGTTTAAAGCCGAAAAGCCCCTAAATGGAAATCGGGGAATTCCCAGGGCGTAGAGAACAAGAACGCGCGCGGTTGTCGGTTGTATCGACCGAGACGAAAGGACGGCGAAGGGAGATGCCGGCGATGGTGGGATGGATAGGGGCGATGATGATGGCGGTGTCGGTGACGATCCAGGAGGGATGCTGCGCGGTTTAAGGGTGGACGCACGTTGCCTGGCAACCTTCCCGCAGCATCCCTCCTACCACCACCATCATCATGGCCCGTATCCACCGCCGCCATGAACGACTTCCACGATCATTGTTGTCTTCGTTGTTGCGCGTCCGCCATTATTCAGGATCGATATCTCACTCCGAGATATCTTCTCTTCTCGATTCGTCGTGATTTCTGTGTTACCTGTGTGTGCGTGCGTGCATGTGTGTGCGCGTGCATGTGTATGTGTGTGCATGTGTGCGTGTGTGTGTGTATTTGAGAGAATTTTTAAGAGAATCCTAGAATGACAATTTAATCAAAATTGAAAATTCTAGAAGGGATTCTAGGAATTCTAGAAGGGATTGTATTTGTCTTTTTAAGGGAATCCTGGAATGACAATTTAATCAAAATTGAAAATTCTAGAAGGGATTCTAGGAATTTCGGTCGATCGGTATTTACAAATTTTTATATATGAAATAAAGGAAGAAAAATATGATTCAAGGATTCTCTAGCTAAATCTAAAAAAATTCTAGATTTCGGAAATTCCTAGTTCGGAAAAAGTTGTAAGAGAGTTTTACGTCCTAAAGAGGGAAAGAAAATTTATTTTGAAGTTAGAAGATTATGATATCTATAAGTTTTGGATTTATAAATATTTCATAACTCCTATCCTATCACAAAAATTGAATCTTCGGAAACACTAAAGAAAATCTTGTTTGTTAATAACATTTTTGAAAAAATACACATGGTACCGTAAATATCTAATGTAGCAAAAAGTTAGTAGCACTAGAAAGATATTTTTTAACCTCAAATTATATTGTAAAATATTATGTAGAGCACTGAGAAAAATAAAATATGTATGCATGGAATAATCAATTTGCTGTGTCCTTACTCCCTCGTATAAACCCTGCAGATCATCATTTTTCCTATTACAAATTATCAAATTAATCCTAAAAATATATTATTATCTTTCTCTTTGAAGTTACGCAGAAATATTTAAAAAAACTCTCTCACCTACATTTCTTTAATTTGTCATTTTGTTCAACATCATTTTTATGCACTACAATTTATTGCAAAAGTAACAAAAAACACAAAATGATACAGTATCAATTAATTAATACCAAAAGTTTCAGTTTCATTAATCAATTTTTCAAATAATCCGTATAAGTACAATTAATTAAAAGTTAATTTAAGTAAATTTATCGTACCAACTTCCAGTATTGAAAATTTAAAGAGAAAAAAAATTTCCAATTATTATAATCTACTTACAAAATGTATCGTTCAATCCCATTTATTAACGTATCCATTTATCTTAATAAAAAGTTTCAGCTCTGTCTATGCATATTTCTTTGTATTTTTCTTAACAAAGACTAAGAAACTAGTTAAATGGCAGAGAGATTGATCGTGACATGAAAGCTATAATGTAGTGATCCTTTATACTTACTTTCTTCCGTTATTCCTTTATGATGCAAGAAAAATATGATCGCGCCGGAGATAAATCTCTTTCTACACCTCCCAACGTAAATCGCGCGAGCTCCATCGCTTTCGGAAAGTTCTCCATTGTTTTGGCGGTAGGGAATATCAATTATACATGAGATACTGCGAACTTTCCACGCGAGCGAGCGTTGTATGTGAGAATATCTTGCAAACTTTCGGTAATGATAATTATTTTGCCACCTGTTGCAAACCTTACGCTTCCCGACAACCCCGAAGGTCCTACTGGGCCCCGAGCAATACTCGATAATAATGAGGAACAACAGGATGGAAAATGAAGATATCAGGTGGTATAAAGGTGCTCCTCGAGCAAAAGAAATCTAATTATTCGATTGTAACTTAATTTATTGAATCAGCTGTTGCTCCAAAAATTGGCAACAATTTCTACCCCGCGAAAATTTACTAAAGTCGAGATTCTCGATTTCTCGCGCGCGATCGAAGGTAAAAGTAAAAAGGCTGCCATTTCTGGCATCGTCCCTCCCTCGCGAGTTCCCGTCGTAAATTTCCTCGTCCCATCAACCCTCCGGAGCGTAGGCGCAACAAAGAAATTCAGATGAAGGTCACTTTGCCAATAGGAAGATAGCCTGACAGCGAACGGTAGGCGAAGGGAGGGCGCAAAGAGGATTCATGCACGCGAAACGGGGGGAGGGGGAGGTTCGCCGCTCGTGAGTTTTCACCCTCCGCGACCCTCCGCGGCTTGTATCGGCAGCCTGACTTCCATTCAAGCGATGTGTTCTTAGGCAACCGCAGCCGAGCCCAATCGTATTAGTCGGCTGTTAACGCGATTATTAACGCGACTTTTGTGACCGTTCCCATCCCAATATCAGGAAACAGAACAAACTGCAAACATTGCTTTTTAAAGTTTTATAAACGTATCTTCGCTCGTTATTTAAGTGGAAAAACATTTATTAAAATTACATCAAGAGACCAGATTACATTTAATTAATTTCATTGTTTTAAACGTTTTACAAGATTTTTTTTTACATTAATATATTTGTCGTTTTTCATTGTATTTGCTAACTTTACTTTGCAATGTTTCCTGCAGATTTTAATTTCAATTATTTATAATTATCTTGGATTTTTAATTAAAAAAAATCAAAATTATCAACGATTGTATCAAGAAGGCAGAAATAAGCGTTAATTTTCACACTAGAATTATTTTCAAATTATATTTGACAATTATAGATTGGCTAAATATAAGAATCTAAGATAATTGAAGCCGTTATTGCGTGCTTCGAAAGAAACGGCTCGTATTCGCTCGCAGTTGACTTAATTGGACTTCGGATCTACGAGATATCACGAAGCGAAAGAAATTCTACACGAAGGGGCGAAGGGCGAGAGCGAGAGGAATTGAGAGGGAGCAGAGTGCACTTTATGAAATTGCATCGGGTATAATCACATATTTTCTTCATGGCTCGAGTCGGTAGCTTAATTCGAATGATGGTACTTCGCACGAAGAACGCGAGCGAAGAGATGAGAAACTGGGTACCGCGATAGAAAATAAACAAGCTGAACGAGAAAAAAAAAGAGAAAAATAAAAAACGGCTAAATTAAAACGGACGAGATGGGAACGGAGATACAAGAAGTGGAGTAAATTGAGAAAGAGGAATAATTACAAGATAAATAAATTTTATCAGGTAAATTGATGGAAATTAATCATCCATCTCTCAGCTGTAAATTATAGACCGAATTAAATAACCGTGAATTGATAGGATCGCTTGTAAAAGTGGAAGAACACCTGGCCAAGAAAGCTTCGCGGAAGCTGACAGGAAAGACGCAGAAGTTTCAGATCCTGGCAAGGAGAAGGAGAGGGGGTGGCGGAGGGGACAGCCGGAGAGAAATAATCTTGCGCTTCTTCGCGAGAGAACTTTCGGCCTGGTTCGCGAAACACGCGCGACACCGCGAGGAACATCGCGCGTGAGACGTAAAATTATACAATGAGAAATACGTTTCACGTAATAATCGCGAGAGAAACGTAACGTAGAGGAGAAGAGGGGCGAGACAGAAGGGGAGAACGGAGAGCGAGGGAAAGAGAGAATGAGAAAGCGAAGGGGAAAGAGAGAGAGAGAGGAAAAGGGAGACGTGCGGGGATGTTCCTCGCATAGGGCAGGGGGTAGAGACGGGTGATACAGGGTGAGATCAATACAGGGTCGCTAGGCAACGAGCCTCCGGCGATCTCGGTCCGGGTAGACAGGGTGCCGCCAAGCAAGCCGCTGTAGCCACCCCGCCACCCCCGTGGCGGCTCAACCCCTCGATCACTCCCACTTTCCCACTCCCGAAAGCGCCATATTCCACATAATAAATACCGGCAACTGTGCAACACAGCGCGGCGCGCGGGATAACACGAGGAGAAGCGCCGGCGAAAATGATGCTCGTCACGACGACGATGTGAGAGGAGATCAACGAGAATTTCTGGCGAGTTTAATTAACGAGCAAACGGTCGTTTTTCTGCTTTTCATTCGGATTTTCTACGGAACTTCGATATCTTCTTCTCGATGTTGTTTAACGGCGCTGTTTAATAATTTACTGTTTTAATAATTTTACTCTAGAGGGTAAACAGGCCAAATGAACGAGCTAACAATTAGATGACGTTAAAATTGAGAATATAGAATTTATTGTAGATAAAAACAAAGCTTTATTGTTTTCAATCATTTGGGCGACGTTGTTCCCTCTGACGCAAAATTTTTCGACTTGAAATTCAATCCGAGAGATTCAAATTTTTACGTATATTTCTATGTATATTTTATAGATGTAAAAGATTTTAATATTTATTTCATGTTCTAGTTACTGTTTGTTAGAAAAATGATGCTGTTCATGCATTATTTGCATAAAGATTTTCACGGAAGTATTTTTCTGCAAAAGACAGCATTTTAATATGAGTTTTATACACTTTAAACAAATGTTAATGTCATTTTTATTAACTTGTATTCATTATTTATACCTTTTTCTCGTATTTACTATGTCGTATAAAAGACAGGATGAGACAGAAATTTCCGAATGTATTGCTTTATAATCAAACCGTAAATAATTATTAATAATTATTGCATTTTTTTAAATCGCGCGGACATAAAGAAACATTAACGTTGAAGGAAAAAGTTAATCATCGCGACTTGAGTTCTTTTGAAATAAGTTTGTTCGGTTCTTTCTTAAAGAGAGATAATTAAATATTCCCCCGTTGGAACTGTTCAAGAAATTTAATTCGCTGAAGAAAGTTACGGCAACGGTATTTTCTGAAGCAAGTTCATTAAAATGTCCAGAACTTTCCCGCCTATTAAGAGATCAATTCCATGTTAGTCTGACAGTTGGCACAGCATAGCGGTGCCACGCAGGATCCAGTGTTCCTGCGGATGTGACGACGGTAGCCAGATTGCTATGACGAAATTAGTTGAATGGCCGGTGGTCGACAGCACGCCCTTCCTCTCGCTGGTCTTGTATACCGGACACGTGTACGTGTCCTTGTCCTGTACCTGTTCCTTCGTCACCGGAATCAACCAAATCTGAAAGCACAATGCGTTTTGAGCGAGTCGACACGTGTTTCTCCCGAGAAGAAGAGATGCGGCTTTCAGAGGCTGGCATTTAAAGTCCCGTCGCTCGAATAAAAGTTCAGACAGCCAAGAGAAGCATGTTGCATTTTTTAAAAAGTTCCAGAAGGTCTTTCGCAGGAGACTGCGCGTCTTTTCGCGAAGGAATTTGTGAATTATTTGAGCATCCGTACTCAAAGAGCATCGAATTTAGTCTAAGACATTGAGCTTCACTTTGTGTTGACTTACATAAGGCACAGTATCGTAAAGGATCTTCGGGAAGGATTCGTCGAGCTTCATTGTGGTCATATTGAAGCGAGCTCCGTCAAGAAATAACCCATAAATGTATACCCCGTCGATCGGCGGGTTTTGGAAAACGGTGTCTTTCAAAGGGACGAAATCGTAGATCAGTAAATCGATGGGAATGGAATACTTTCTTGCGTAATTCTGGCGGGCACCGGTGAGGAACGCTTGCGTAAAGTAGAAACCGGAAATCCAGAAAGATGTGGGAGGTCCTTCCGTGTACCAAGTCTAAAAGAGGCAACTGCTCAATTTAATTGTAATTAATTAACATAATTTTTAACAGTTAAAATTCTTGTTATATAAATAAATCTGATTCATTATGAAATATGATGTTTTACTACGGTTTTATCGAACTGATAAAATAATAATTTGTACACAAACAAAACTATATAGATGTGTGTCACATTGTAAATGTAACTGAAATAATTAGTGTAACTTGATGAAAAAGCATAGTTTTAAAATCCTAAGTTATGGTTCGGTTAAAAGAGCCAGGACTACGAAATAATTTAAGACGTGTTTAATTTTTAAAGAAGAAAATAATTTAAAATATAATTCTCCTGATTTTACCTGGAAAAAATTCAGTCTCCTCAAAAAATCATGTATGTAGCTGCCGAGCGGTTTCAGAGAAGGGTAAGAATCCCTCACCCACATTTTGGGTATCCTGCCGATGATGAGCGACGCGTAGACCTCTTCGAGGTCAGGATTCATTATCACCAGGCCTAAACGGATATAAGTAAAATTTAGAAAGATGCGAAGCGTAAGGATTCGTTTTGTTGTTTACCTTTGATTGCCAGTTGGACGTTGACGAGGCTGCTCCGGATGGTCTGCAGGAGTCTGTTGAATCTACCCATCTCCTGGACCAGCACGGTATTCATACTTTGCTTGTACAACGTGGGATACCTGTCCAGAGCGGCAGTCAGATCGTAGTCCTGCGGCAACCTCGACAGGATGTCAGACGCGACGCCGTAGACGGTCTCGTCCGGCGATTTCTCGGCGCCCACTTCCACCTGGCCGACGTCCTGGCGAAAATCAAATTTCCTTAATGCGGAGTACCTCATAAACTTTTTTGACGAGGTCGCACCGCGCTGTATTTTAATTCTATTACTTCTGATAACTAAATAGATTTTGTTTAACTTAAATTGAAGAACCAAAACTCGACGCCAGTTTAATAATGCCATTTTGTATTGTTGTAATTTTAATAGATATCACGACGTCTATCCAAGAAATTTTTTTCTTCACATTATTTTTATTTATCTAACTTATAATTCTTTTATCGTTCATAATAATGTTATGTCTTTTCGTAAAAAGTGAAAAATAAAACATTCTGTTTTACAAACGGGTAATTTTTCTGTGGAAATTAATTCTATATTTAACGATTTCATTTAAGGATTTTTTTAATTGCAATGATAAGTAGAAATATTACGTCTTTCTCGATTTTTCTCCTTGACGCTAATCGCGTGAAAATTAAACGATATCGTTATTTCAGTCATTTCAACTTTTCATAAGAGCTTTCTTAAGTAAATATTACTTTCTTAAATAAATATTACTTACTTTGAACTCCTCAATATTCTGTGTAAAGATGGAAAGACAACAGAAATTCTCATTATTCCATCGTATATTGGAGGAATCGGGAAATTAAATGAAGATCAGAAAAAAATCAATAAATTATACAAGAGTAGATATCGTTCACTTTATTACATTTGAAACTTTAATTCTTATGCAAAATTAGTCATGGAACAATTATGAAAGTTTTATAAGAAAAATATCTCTGAAGTTGAGAGTGCGATATTAAATTTAAAAAATTTATATCACAAAACATTTTATCTGACAATCAATGTACCATTTTTATGAGAAAATGGAATATTCTGCCTAACTTAAAAGTGTTTTTGTACAACTGATTTGTCATGTAGTAAAAATAATTTTGAAAAAAAAAGAAGAATTTTTTGAAGTTAAGATTCTAGTCATCTGATTTACCGTGAAATTTAATGTTGTATTAACATTTTGTTGAATACATAACATAATAATAATAAATATACATGTAACATTGTACACACAGTTAAATTAGTGCAACTTGAGTCTAAAATTAAAAAACTATAAAAAACAATACCATAGTTTTAAAATACTAAAACTGTCACTCGATTAATTTTTATGGCAGAAATAGTTCAAATAAAATTTATTTTCCTCCAATTTTATCTGGAAAACTCATCCTCATCAAAAAATCATGTAACTAGCTTTTCGTTTCACACTTCACTCTTTCTCACTTTTTTGTAATTTATCTCGACTCAACCAGAAAGCGTGTACGCTCGCGATAAATCCTCTTTACTGTAGAAACGTAACAATCAATCTCGATGCTCGGTTTAATACCTGAGTAGTCAGGACGGAGGACAGCATCAAGTAGCTCTCCTGCTGATCCTTGATGATGTCGGCGTTCTCATGCATGCCGAAGATGCTGGGCGCAGTGGTCATCGGCAATTCTCTCACGTAATCCAAGAATTGACCATACTCGCTGACCGGCGGTACATAATAAAGGCCGCTGGGATCGAACAGATATTTCCGATCAGCCACGACCACGTCTTCGTGATAGAATCGCGTCAGGATCGTGTTCAGGGTCCGTCGGTCCCACTCGTCGGTCACGCGACCGCCGTAATTGCACTCGCCTTGAAAAAAGGGATTAAAAAACACGCTGATAAAAACTTGTTGCTTATCCGTGGCTTATCAATGTCGTAGATATATTTTTTCCTGATTTTTTTTATATATTTCTACAATTCGTCGTTTCTAACATTGATTAAAAACGTTACAATCTGCCATACACGAAGACGTAAGAATTACGTTTACATTTAATATAAATGTATTTTAGATATTTATATTATATATTTATATAACATATATTTAATATAATTTAAATATAATTTTTATTCATTTTTTTACATTCTTATATAAGATCATTGTATATTTGTCTTTAATCAAGTTCCATTATTAACGTTAGCTAAATTTTCAGCTCCACTCTGAATCTAATTAAAAATGTGCTAACAATTTTAACGTTCTCTAACGTTTTTAATATATCTATTTTTGATAGTTTTTACTCGCGCACGCAAATAAGAATGTAGGAAAAGCAGTGCGAGAAGTTTCCAGACTATAAGCAATTTGATTTGGATACCAGTCAGGTATTTCAATGCGGTGAACTGAACATCGTCGTACTGATCGAGCAAGATCTTGAGCTGCAGTACGCTGATACGCAAATCCGTCTCGTTGAATTCGTACTGATTGTTCCAGCCGATCGGCCCGAACTTCCGTCGCTCCTGCACGATGCCGTGAAAGAAGCAGAGCGAGAAGAGCAGCCGTTTGAAGGTCACCCGCTGCTTCGATGTGTCGAAGAAGTCGGGCTCGCATATCGGATCCTACCGCGAGGTTTAACCAAATTTCTTAGAGTTAGTCCGTTGTCTCTTTGCTTCATCGAAACGGGCAATCGTTTCATCTACCTGGTGAAAAGATCGCAAAATATTCGCGCGCAGTCCTTTGGGAGGCTCGTTCGTCATCTTCACACCGTTCTGCAGAACGCTGACCGGAAAGTGCTCGACCGGATAACTCGTCAGCCACAGCCGGAAGTCAGGGTGCACCGTTTCCTTTGTGAAGCTGTCACATATCTATTGTAACGAAATAAAATAACGAGTAAAACAGTGAGAAACGGAACCAAACGTTCTCGTTAAGAGATTAAAGAGCACTACGTAACGAAAATACATTTTATGAAATATTGCCCAAAATTCAATAGTTAAAAGTGATAAAAAGCTTGAAATTCTATACTTAAATTCGAATGCGATAGAGCCAAACAATCCCAAACTTAAAAGTTTCATATAATACTAAAATTTGTATATATGTATAAATTATAAATTATAGAATTTAAAAGCTGTTTATGCTTTCCAAATATAAAATTGATTCCAAATTTGGAATTTTTATTTAATAAATGTTTCAAGAGTATAAAAATTAATATTCTTGTTCTCGAATTATTAACCAGATTAACGTACATGTAATTTTACTATTTAAATATACTATAGTAAAAAAATAAATATATTTATAAAAAACAAAAATTTTTAATATATAAATCTCTTTGAAAAAAGGGATGAAAAGAGGAAGTAAATAATTAATCAATTTAATTATTTAATATTACAACAAAAGGAAAATTTTACAAAACCATAAAAAATTTGAAAAATCACAAATCAGTTATTTTGATTGCTTTGGTGGTTCTAGTTCTGTTAATCTCTTTAATTAGGTTTGATATATGCGAAAAGTTACTTTTTCTAGAGTGATCATAAAAGTTTTGACGACGTGACAATTTTGCAACACCACCCAGGTGCCGTTCTTTACGCCTTCGTCAATGAGACCCTCTGCGATAATTCCTTGACCTTGGCCCAGAGACAAAGAAAACAGCCTGCTGGCACCGAAGCCCTGATCGTCGGCGAATTTCAATAAGATTGCCATAGGATCCGCTCCGGGTGTTAGGACGAATATCAGCGGGATGCAGGAATGCGAGTCCGCGAAAGAGGCCGCTAAATCGAAGGGCGGTGGCACGATGTACTGATGTCCTAATTGTTCTATCGGGTGACCGAAAAACTTAGGTGAGCAAAGTAGCAACCGACGATAATTTTAATCTCATAATTTTAATCCACGAATTTCCGGTTACATATCGAGTTTCTTTCATATTTTATAAGGAAGGAAAATATATATATATAAGGATATAGAGGGATAGTATTATATACGGAGGGACCTACTTTTCCCATTGTCACAAAGAATTTAATCTCGCTCTTTCGCTGGAAACGCCCTGTTCTAAATTCCCCGTACCGTACCCTTCATCTGGGTCGATCTATTTTTAGATTTATTTTCGGTAGCCTCCTCTCTTTTTTAACAAGTTTACCTTCGACGAATAATTGTGCCGCCGGCACTATCTTGTCGGGACGAATGCAACGAAGAACCAGCATCTTTTCGAAGCTGCTTAGTTTATTCCAAGGAGAAGGAAAAGACGAAGTATGAGGCTCTTTGTGATCGAATATCTTCTTCCACTCTTCGATATTTCTCGTATACGACTCTCTTAATCCCTGAACAAGATATAAAAATATGAAAAATATAAAAGAAATTTTGTTGCAAGTAAAACTTCACATTCTAAAATTTCCGTAATTAAATTTCTAATAATAGTTATTTCTTATAATAGTAAACCAATAAACCGTTAAATTTCATGGAGATCGATCAATTTGTACGAAAAACTTTAGTGACTCTTATAAAAGATTTAATATAGTTTTTAGAATGTTTGCATTATCGTCGACGTTAATTTGCCATTCCGAAAAAAATTTACCGTGAATCCTGGTACGCCGTCCAATCGGCAAAGCTCGTCCCAGGATCTCGCCGGCAGCCACTCGGTGGGATTGCCGAAGGGATTCTCGAGGCCAACGCCGCCGGTCAGCAGGAACATCCACTGGGCAATCGAGAGCTGGCCCTGCTTGTTCAACAAATTCACGGACAACAGGAGCGAGAAGAGCAGCTTGTCCTTCTCGAAGAGTGAACGACATATGTTGACATACAGAGAATAGGTGAAGCACCTGGTGAGGTCCTTCAGACGCTGCTTTATTTCCTCCACTGGTGGCGTGTTGTCGATCGTATTCTTAAAGAGATTGACGAACCAGGCGAGGGAGTATTGATACATCGGGTCGATATTCGCCAGCATCGCTGCGAAAAGGATTCACGAACGATATTGCATCGATACTACCTTCCCAAAAGAGAAATTTTAATAAATATTATTATGTGATTTTTTTTATACGCCTCTAAATACATTTTAAATATGTACTACTTTTAAAAATCATTGTTTTTTATTTATCTTTATATACATATTATTTTTAAATTTCAAGTAAATTTTAAATGTGTATTATAACAATTTAGAGAGAGAAAGAGAGAGAGAGAGAGAAAACTAAGGTTCGCGTAAATGAATAAAGTTTGACACTACATTTTTATATTATACTTAGACTACATATTTTGTTTTTAATTTATATTTTAATAGAATCTCAGATGATTGGTTCAAATTGAGCGATTTTCCTTCAGACTAAAACGCTAGTTCGGTTTGCATTTTTACTCACCAATTGTGAAGAAGAGAACGGTACTGTAGACTGCAATCGGCGTGTACTGCAATCTCGCCGCGTCGATCGACTTCTCGGTAATTTCAGCAGCAGTCTGTTTAGTTTGAATCTCGTTGGCCAAACTTTTCGACGAACTCAACACACCGATGGCAGTTTCGTCTTCGAGGATGTTTTCCTTGGACGCAGACAGCACCTCCAAGATCTTATTCTCTATTTCCTTTAACATTCTGTGGAAAAATGTTGCGAAATATCGCGCAAAGGAGTAACAATGATCCGAAATTGCGAATTGACAAAACTCTAGAATTAATATTTATTTACATAAAAAATTTATTTTATTAATATATTTATTTGTTATTAAAACAATTAATTCCATCAATTAAGAATAAAAAGAATAATCATAAATAATCATAAATAAAATTATTAATTAATAATTACTCATGATAAATTTCATTCATCTCAACGATATGAATATGTTTTTTAATAGTTTTATAAATGCAGAAAAGTTGTTCAATCAACAAATAGTTTTCCGATTAATTTATTATTCAATATCTTACTTAAGTTAAAAGTATAAAAGATATAAATAGAGATTAAGAAAGAAAAATGTTATTGTACTTTTTATTAGCTGCTCCTTGAACTATCAGCTGATTTTTCTCAGACTCGAGTTCTGGCTTTTCCTTTGCAACGACTATTCCCAGAAGCTGATCGTCCAGACCGACCGGAGTGATCATGAAGTTCAACAGAGTCACTTTCACCACTACTTCCGGCAAATAATGTGGATTTCGCAGTTTTGTAGTCATGTAAAATCTACGGAAATTACAGACAAAAATTCCTACCGTATAAAAAATACAAATCAATCAATCTACATAAAAAAAGGAAGGCTCAAAGCTAATAACAGGATGTTCTTGTCTTTATAATAAATCAATCTCACATACGTAAAATTTATAAGAAAATTTATAAATCTCACATATAGAAATTAATAAAAATAATTTATATCAAATTCATTTTTGCTCGTCAATTTCTTCATAATTTCAAATTCATTACCAGACCACTATTAAGACCAAATAAAGTAACGTAATTTATGAGTTATATAAAATTTGAGCTGGACGATGAACTTACCGAAATTTATCAGAATACTCGATGATGCTGTCGCCGATCTTGATGCACAAGGCACCGCCGGACCTGAAAGTCTGCTTCATCAACAGCGGTTCCAAGGCCGCATCCAGCTCCTCGCCAATGTTCTCCAGCAACACCGGCTGTCCGAACTGCACGGCGTTCTCCAAAATTCTCATATAATCCGGCTGCGTCAGTCTAACGACGTGCAAACTCGACGTCTTTTCCATATTCTTTACCCACTTGTTTGCCTGACCCTGCGGATCGATCATGAGCGGCCAGCGACGCGAGTTTGTGATGATTATGGCATTGTCGATAGAAAACAGGTCGCTCGGCAGGCCGAATATGTTCCAGCTGCGGATGAGCACCGGATCGCCGAGCACTTGCGTGAGCTGAAAGTCCTGAGTGCAGACAACTTTCAGACTTGTACAGAACTCCACCCAGTTCTCCACCTGCTGCTGCCGATATTGCATCGTGAAGACGCCGAGATAGGCCACCACGCCGGAACCGATCAGGATGTCGCCCGTTAATTTGTGATAAACTTCTCCGAGCGATCTGTCAATAATCATGAAGTTTCTACTAACCAGTAACTAACAGTAACATTACAACAATGTTATAATTTCCCACTCAATAATATAAGTAATGTAACACATTTTGTACATAACAGTTACATTTTTGAATAGGGAATTATAATATTGATGTAATATTATTGTTAGTGATTACTGGGAAATCAGATATTTTCAGATTACAAATTATTAATAAATAACACAAAAATATAAATATAAAAATTAAAATATAAAATATAAAAATTAAAAATAAGATAATAAAAAATAAAAATTAAAAAGCAAATTGATGACCCAGATGTTAATTGAAGCTACTTGAAAATTAAAAATTTTTAAAAATTAATTTTAGAGTAATAATATAACCCGACTGAACTAATGATTTCTATCCTTGAAATTATAAAAAAGAAGAAGATACGATATTAAAAAATATTAAGAAGAGTATATTAAATTTTGTGATTTTGATTATTCGAGAGAAGGAGCGAGAGATCAAATAATAAAGTGATCAGTAAAATGTCATTACTTGGCGGTCTCGGACCATCTGGTATACTCGCCACCGAGGCCCCCGATCAGCTCCTCGGCCCTCCTCAGCTTCTCCTCGCATTCCTTCACCTCGTCGGTCATCGCTTGGTACTCGGCCCTTCGTTGCGCCAGCAGGGTTTCCAGTCGAGCCAGTCTCTCCCGCACCTCCTGCAGCTGATTTCTCTTCAGCGTCAACTGCTCCATCGCCGCGGAGTAGCCGGCCTCGGCCTTCGCCAGGGCCTGCTTCTTCGGCGCCACCACCTTAGCGACCTTATCGTACTCCGACAGGGCGAACACCCAGCGGCAGAGACCTTCGCAGGCGGTCGACACCTGCCTAATTCGTTCCGGGTCGAAGTTCGGATTCGTCAAGATCGTTGTACGGATCTTGGTCATGATGCGCTCGGGGATGTTGTCCTTGTCGTAGTTCAGTAGCGACTCCAGAAATCGTATGTCGCCCAAAATGCGAAGCGACGGCTTCCAGTAGTCGTCCATCGGACCTTCCGGGCCTTGCACCTTCTCCGGCTTCACGTCCTGCATGATTTTCAAAGAGATCCTTAAGCTAACAGACATCAGATTTGAAATGAACTTTGATACATAAATTCATGTATGTCATTATTATATAATACGTAAATATTATAATAATTTATTAATGTATTCTATAAATTTACATATTACTATATTATCTATTCGAGTATCTTATTATGCATTAATGATACATTCAATTAGATGCTATAATATGAATAATGAATATGTATTACATATTATTGATGTTATTACTCATGTAAGCTGAAAACTAAATGTCATTTGACATCGATTAATTTTCTATTTCTACGAACAAGCAAGACACACTTATTTACGTACCGTTTATTCCATAGTTATTTAATATACCTTCAATATGCAAATCGCTTCCATGACCAATCGCACGCCAGCCGGCGGGCGTTTCATGGACTTGACGATCTGAATGTCCTGCGGAGTCAGGGTGTTCAGAGCAGCATTCGCCGCGTCCAGGATCGGCATCACTTCCTGAAGATCCGCATCGCATTCAGCGCGGATCTCTTTGGCTTCTGCGGCGACGATCTGCCAGCACGCAATTATAATTATTCATTCCCTCAAGTTCATTTGAAATTATTCAGCATAAAATTAATTGCCAAAATATTTCAACATATTAAAAGGAATAAAATTAACTCAGAAACAGACTCGGAAGATTAAAACTAAAGCAAACGCGGAAACTGGTTAATTTCTAACAAACATCAGAAATCCGCAATTAAAAATTAAATTATTCAAATATGTAATAATGACATTAACCCGAAAAATTAAGACTCAAATTTAAGATATAGAGATTAATTAATTTTTTACGTATTTTAATCCTAAATCTAAATAAAGATTAGTCCTAAATCTAAATAAAAATATCCAAAGTTCGTAAAATATCAAAAATTAAACAGTTATATTCTTATTAAAGTCTTATTTTATTCTTATTTATAATAAAAGATAAAAAATTGAATAATAATAACAAGATAAATAAGAATACAATAATTATGATAACAATAATGGAGACAATACAAATGATAAAATGTATTGCATTGTAAAATCTGCTCTCACCATAGCGGCCTCCTCGTCCTTCTTAACGACTTGCTCGATCTCGGTAGCTTCCTCGCTCTGCCGCTGCACGTCGAGAAACATGCCCTCCACGTCCTTCGCAGCCACCAGCAGCTTTGGCTGAAGAGCTACCAAAATTTGCTGCATCCTACTGACTTCTTTGCGCGTGCTGTCCAGCCTGCCGAGACCAGCCTCATATCTCCTCTTGCCCTGCAATACCTCCTTTCGTTTCCGGTCTAGCAAATCCTTGAATGTGTTGATGAGCTCCAGGTAGGACGTTGGCGTAACGTAATTGTAACGATTCAACCGTCTCAAGAAGTCCCTCGTCAGCTCCTGTGTGGACGTGTGAAAGTACTGACACATCTCGATGCAAGCACGACGTTCATCACTCGGCATGTCGATCTCGCTCAAGAACTGCGTGGCAACCGCGAGCAGGGCGTCCTCGGGCCAGGGTTGCAACCAATCGATGGTGCAACAGTTCACCAGCGCGGGGAACTTGCGGACCCGAGTGCGAAAGTTGTCGCCGATCGGCGACATCGTCACCACCACGTGCAGGTGCTCCCGCACCGTTTGCACGAAGAAGTTGAAGAGTGCCACCGGGCTGCCGTCCGTCTGCACGGACCTAAACACAGTTCGGAAAAATTAATATCAATTTTATATTAGTTACTATGTCAATTATTTTAACTAAGTTTTTATTTTATTATATTGTAATAAAATTAATATTTTATTTTAACTGAAACTGAAAAATGTTACTTCAACTTTTCTGTCGCGTACAATGTGAATATTTTTGTACCTGACGTTATTTTTTTTCTCATATTTTTAACTGTTTGATTTTTTACAAAAACTTGAAACTCAATGTGTAAAGTATTGATTAATTTCTATTTTAATCTTGATCTTTCGAGTTTATTAATCATTGAATTTTATCAAACAAATGTATCTTTTTTAATTAATAGAAGAATCGTAAAATGTAAAAAAATAGTATGGAAATCTCTCTCGAACTTTCAGTTATTGCTAATATTTATCAATAAATTAAATCCATTTAAAATAAATAATTATTTGACATGAAGCAGTATTTGACAAATTGACATGAAAAATAATTACAATTATTTTTCATGTCGAAATAAGAGGTTACCCTTTCTTTTTATATTTTACATTCTTTATATTTTATATTATTCAAAGAATTTTCTATATTTTATACTTCGCGAAGAATGACAGCGTAATTATTAATTACTGAAGCACAATCCCGTTCTTGTTATACAGATTTAACAAACATGCGAATTGACGTCACGAAAGACGTATTAATATTATCGTTAATTAATCAAAAATTTAATTATCAGATTTTAATAGAATATCTCATATTTATGTGAGATAAACCTGTCTCTCTGCCGATCGATGATTCGCATTTTCTCGCAGATCTCGGACTTCTCGTCCCCCGCGAAGAGATTAGGCACCTCCCCAGAGTTTAGGAGATTGCTGATGTCCTCTAGGAAAGCCTCTTCCTTGATCTGCGTGTCCATGAAGAGGAAGACCGTATGTAGATCACTCGCGGCGCTCTTTCGCAGGATGTTCTTCAGGTCCTCGTGCCACTCGTACATGCCGTACTGCTGAGATATCTGCACCTGGAAGAGCTCATAGTCGGATATGTGAGCCGCCAACTTCGTCAAGGATTGCCGACCCGAACCGCCCATGCCGACCAGAAGAGCGTGGCTGCGCGGTTGCATCATCACCCGGCAGATCTTCGAGAGATGCTCTATCGCGAATCTGGGGATAAAATTAATTGTCCAATTGTTCTAACAAAAATTATCATTTTAATTTTAAAATTATAATTATTACTAATTTAATTTATAATTATAATTATAATTTTGAATTGATATATCAATTTATAGAGCGCTCAAAGAAATTGATTCGCGATCTTAGAAAAAAATCAGAAACATTAATCGTCATTTTACTTCTTAAATTTTCTCGATTGGTGTAATCTCTCTTCAAGTATATATAATTTTTTTTAATTAAAAGAAAAATAGATTTTTTCTTTGCTTTGTAGTTTTTATAGTTTTAAGACTTTCTCCGAGATTAAAAACGTACCTGAAAAGCACCAGATCCATGGGCGTCTTCGAGATATCGTTGTACTCCGTGAGATACTCCTCCACCGCTTCGGCAAGCGCATCCCAATCTTGGATCTCTATATACAACTTCTGCTCGGCTATCGGGTCATGGAAGTCGCAGTAAATGAGGTTTCGCAGATTCACCTCTGTTATTTGTGCGCCAGGCTTATCTTGTAGGTCCTGGAAAAGGTAGTCCATATCGTCATCCATGTGTTCCTTTATGGTCTTCCGGATCTGCTCCACCAACCACCTGCTATCGGCCTCGTCGACCAACCGATCCCCATAAACTCGAAGCACTTCGTGGACCCACAAACGCTTCATGCTTATCTTAAAAATTCATTATATTAGAAATTGCTTAATTCTTCAAATTAGGATAATGTAAGAGAAGGTCTGATAAATATATTTTATAGAACGTTCAAAATTCTCTCAAGAAGAAAAATATAAAAGCAGAGATATCAATCTTACAGTTCGCGCGCTTTCTTTTTTAAAATAATAAACGAGTTAAGACACTTCACTTTGCATTCTAACTAGATATTGTCCCGTACCAGATCGCCAACGGTTTCGGGAGTGGAAAGTAACACGCCCTGAATGACCCGCGAGAAATCCCGCAGATTGAACAGATAATGCGATTTTGCGGGGGTCGGTAGCATGTTCCTCCTGGTCTCCTTGTACACGTCCAGAGTGGCATAGACCACATAATCGATACACGGCTCGAAGAACTCCGGGAAGCCACGGGTGGCAAAGTGCCAGGCGGTGATCCTGCCGAATATAGTAATCAAGACGTCGTCGTCGAACTCGGAGATTGCCAGGGTGACGAAGTGCCGTTTGAACCTCGGCGTGACGTCACGTCCGCCCGCAGGAGGACCCATCGCGCACATCAACTGGACGTCCACAAGCCTGATCGGCACTACCTCTTTCAGGTCGTACCAAGTCCAATGGTCGAGCCACTGGCGTAGAAGTTCGATGGGGGGCTGCGCCCCGAATACCTCTTTCTGCGGCATCGACACGTCATCCACGAAAATCACCCAGTGTTGACCGGGCGGTGCACCATATAGACCTTTTATCGAAAGTAATAATAATAATAATCATAGGTAAGAAGAAGAAGAATGATAATAAAGACGTTCCACAAAACTGGAAACATTTCGAATCGATCGGCGAGAGTGATGAAATTACAAGTGTAACTTAATGATAATTATAGAGCTATTTTTAAAATGGTGTTTTTTGCCTTGAAGCTTCCAGCTTTTGAAACCTGTCAGGTTTCTTTTTGGGGAAATGCTTCAAACGACCGCATTTTTAAGTGCAAGCTTGACGAAAAAACTTCAGCTTCGAGATCACGTACGGAGCTGAAAAAAATTGTTTTTAACTTCGTCCAAGATCTTTTGAAAGCTTAAAATCTCTTCTTTAAAATACTCTTGAGCAAAGTTGAAAACATCCTTCTTTCTCCCAAAGAGAAAACTTAACGAGATTTTAATATCGTTCAAGTGCTTTTCAGAAAATGACTGTGTAACTATCTTCCGCAAAGTTATAGAAATTTATGAAATGATTTTTTAATTTCGTTGCAATCTTAATAATTTCTGATTTAGTACTTTTTTATCGTATTTGTATATATTTAAATAAAATGGCAAAATATAAAATAATATTATCATATGCCGATAATTTTAAAAATATCAAATTTTAATTGTCTATCTCTATATAACGATTTTTTCTTTGTTCCACCCATACTTTTGTCCGATCAATAATAATTTCAATGAAATTAAAACAGGCTAAATCGACGAACCTTTCTTTCTTCGGTCCAGCTTGCTCATGATTATATCCTGCGTTTGATTGGCAGTAGTCTGCGCCGAAAATATCACAAAGAGCGGCTTGAAGATCTCGGGGTTGTTCCTTTTTAGCAGGAACTCCATGATATAGACGGACTTTCCGGTGCCTGTCGGTCCGACTAGAAGGACCGGTTTATGATGGCGGACGAGGTACCAGAAGAGGTGGAAATATCGAACGGTCTCTACCGTGGAGATGATAATCTGGTTCACCGGCATGTCCCTGGGGATCGGCGGTACATCCTTCAGATCCTCCAACCAGAGCTTCCACCTGCCTTTACCCTCCTTGACGTACTTATAGTCGAAGACTGAACCGGTGGTCGGAAGAGGAACTATGTAGGGTTTCTTTAGAGCGCCAATTTCCGGCGATATGCCAAAGCGTTGGCGCACTTCCTGCGGAAATTCGCGCTCCGCCAACGCTCTGAAAAGCATGCTAAACCACTCGCGATAGTTGACCATCAGTGTGACGCCCATCGCCCAGATGCACGAGAAAAAGAAACAGCCCTATATGTGAAAGAAAATCTCCTTCCTGAGTATTTCTTCAATAAAATTAAACTTACAATTAGTACACTTTATAAAAATAAGAAAGTGTTTATGGATTCAGTATTTTACAAATATAAAATCAATAAGTACTGGTAATTAATTTAACGTAACTAATTATAATTTGTGTTATCTAAATTGTTTTATTATTGATAAAATAAATAAAAACTGTGTGCATTTTTTCGAAAAATACATACTCTTAATCAGAATTTTTTCTGTTAATTAGAAATTGATTAGAATTAAAGTAACTTTAGAAATCAAAATTAATTAACTCGTTATTTTTATCTAAGTCATTATTATTGATAAGATAAATAAAAAAGAGTAACAGCATTTTTTTTTAAGAATCGCACCTAATTAGAATGTTTCTGCCAATTTAAAATTGAACAGAAGAACTGCATAAATTAAGGTTAACTGTAATTTTCTTATTCTATAACTTTATTCTTTTATTGTTTAACTTATTATTATTAGTAATATAAACAAACAGTTGCAAATTGCGTTTTTTCGAGAAATGCATTTTTAATAATAAGAATCGACCAGCGTTGAAGCAACTAGTTGAAAAATTACCCAATAGTTTACCCAACAATGTAACGTTATATAATTTAGACTCACTTCCACTTGCGCTGTCATGTCCAAGTCAGAGAGCGCGCTCACGTACTTCTCGTCGCGAAAATCATCCAGGAAGCAGTCGTACAGGTACATAACCGAGCGTGTTAGATTAGCATCCGGCATCGTTATCATTTCCTGCGGGGAGAACACCGTGAGAACACGTAATTTCCGACGGAAACGAGAAAAGTTTCTCCCCAAAGTATGTATTACGCCAAGTTTATTTGTTTATTCTTTTCCTAACAACAGATATTCTCCAGCGTTACGCGCTAAGGAAGGCGAATCGTATATTGGGAAGAATCTGAATGCTTCGAATTTCGGAGGAAAGGGTCAGCTTTAATAACGCGTTCACCTTCGCGCCGCAACGGCGAATCAGATGCAACAGAGGCGGACAAAAGCGCAGGTACATGTCCTTCAAATGGCTCTTAATTTCCTCGGTGAAACTGGCCGGTAATGTATTCAGCCACGATGTCAGAAGTGGCGTCCAGCCCAGACTCACCGGCTCCATGTAGATCATGCCACACCGTGACACCGTAGCAGGCGACGCGACCTGATAAGAAGGATGTTCTAATAAAGTACCCAGCAAGTACCAACTATAACAGTAACATCAATATTATAATTTCCCACTCAACAATATGAGTCATATAACACATGTTGTGCATAACAATTACATATATTGCTGAGTAAGAAATTATAATAATGATACTGTTAGCTGGTGTTTGTTGTGTATTTTGTTTACACGCGTTTATTTTTATCTCGTTACTAATAAGTGTCACACTTCCACAATTAGAAAATTGAATGCGTTACAGTGCTATGAAATTTTAAAAATTATCCAAAAAAAACATTTGAAGTTTATATTATATTGAACTTGTTAATGTTTTGGATAAAAAATTTTAAGAGTGTTGTAAATTCCTATTATTCTGTGATTTTTTTAACTCTAATTCTTCAATTTTAAGCATAAATTTTTTTAGATTTAACTTTTTTTTTTTAATAAAGTTCTAAATGTCTAAATTTTAAATTCCGATGTGTGTAAAATTTCTAGTTCAAAGTTTCACTTCTAGACATATATTTTACACTTACATTCAAGATCATTATGCACTTTAAAAATACTTCCTCCTAAACTTCAAGCGATAAGATTCAACTTTTTACCTCATAAATCATTTTTCTACATAACCAAAGTTCACAATAATGAGACGACCATTTTTTTCACAAACGGATTTTACTAAAATATCGAAGGTTACAAAATCACGCGATTTACCTCCAAATCCATGGGCTCGAAAATCAGGTTCGTCGTAGGCGCGAGCAGGATGATCTCTCCAGATGTGAGGCAGAGCTTCTTGTTGTCGTCCAGTACCGTGTTCATGTTCTCGATCCAAAGTGCATCCACCGGGCCGTCGAAGACCAACCACTTCCTGTTCAGATTAACGGAAGTGGCGAAGGCTCGGTAGGACACCGCCAGGACACCGTCGCTCCACTCGTGCGACGCAGGATCGAATTGGCCATACAGTTGACCCATCGTGATGGCTTTGGGATTGATGACAGTGATCTCGACACGATGCTCGTCCATCAATTTCCTGTCCTCCAAGAGGCCGAGGCAGTCCGCTAACATCCTGTAAGCCGAGGTCTTGCCGCCGAACGGCAGTCCGACGATCATGAAGCCGTGGCGCACGATCATCATCTCGTATATCTGCTGGATCTTCTCTAAAAAGTGATCCGTGCACTGCAGATTTGCCGCGGCGCACGCATCCCGTGTGCACGCGTTGATATGCGTGTAATCTGGCGTCGGCAGCACGACGCCGGGAAACAAATCCGAAGCTATCCCTAATATTAAAAGAAATCCATTAACGTTAGGTTCACTGAAGCAGTTAAAGTGATTCGTTAGTAATTTTTTCCACATTTATAACAGTATATTTTCTGAGATCTTCCGTGATTTTTATTATTATGTGAAATTGATCAATTTATTTTTCTCTTTAATCTTTTTTTAAATGTATTACATATTTAAATATTGTGTAGACATAAGTGCACGTTAATTGTCGATAGTTCCGTTAAAAATTTTACTTACAATCAAACAATCGATAAAAGCAACAAAGTTAAAAATGATATTCAAATTTTTAAAAAATTATGATTTGATTTTGATAATATATTTTAAAATTAATAATTTAATTATTAATTTTAATTATTAATTTAATAATTTAATAATTTATGTACATAATTTTCTCAATTTATATACAGCATAGAATGCAGCAACATTGCAGCAATATTGGGATATCCCAGCAATGTTCTTGCAATATTGCTGGAATATTCTTTGCATATAGGTTTGTAGTAAGATTTCTACATGTGTTTTCTGTACGATACATGTTTCAGCAAAAAAATTTACGTAAAGCGAGTCGAAGAAATAATTTCATCTCCAAATGAAAGAACTTACCCTCGAAGAGCGGCAAGTCGTGAACCAAGAACTTCGGCAGATTAACGTCCAGAATACTTCTCAGCATCAAGATATCCTCAGACTCGTCGGGGTAGCGGAGCTTCAGATTACCGGCGGCGATCAGCACAGATTTAACCGCCCTCATACCGTAATCATAATGATGCTGACTGCTGAGCTGCTCCGAACAGAGTTTATAAGCTGTCACAATTTTTACGGCTAACGGTCTGCCGTTGTAGAACCCGTAAGAATACAGAGTATTCTCCGCGATGAGAGCATAATCAGGCACCATCATCGCCACCGGACGGAAGAGGGCCTTGAGATTGTCTGGCAGCTCGGTTCTGCCGGCGTAGCCCGGATTCATGGTGATGAATATGGCGCAGGTGGGGTCAAGGTAGATTTCCGTACCCTCGAAGATCATCTTCTCGGCGCCGGCTTTGATCGCGCACTGGATCGTCAGGATCTGCTGCGCCACGACCGACAGGACCTCCAAGTCGATCCGATTGAACTCATCGAAGCAGGACCAGGCACCGCACGAGGCGAGGCCCTTGAAGAACTTGCCCAATGCGATGTAGTCGAGGCCCTCAGAGCAGTTGAAGACCACGCACTGTTTGGCGACCGCCTTCGCCAGGTCCTTCGTGGTCTCCGTTTTGCCGGTACCAGCTGGTCCCTCGGGCGCTCCACCCAGATGAAGGCTGAGAGCGCTGAAGAGGGTGCGGTAGCATCGATCCGTGAGAGGGGTGATTACCAGACGAGATGTATTTCCAAGGTACTCGCAACCGTAACGTATGTACGAATTGATCATGTACGCCCACATGTTGTCTTCCTACTCGAACAGAGTGTAATTGCACAAAATGCAGAATCAGAAGTAGAACGTGAAGATGAAAATAAAATAAATATAACAATTTCTAATTTGACAAGTTACTGATATTATGATCATAAATGCTAATGTAAAGATTTAATCTATAAAATCGATTAATTTAATTACTTTAGTAAATTTGAAGACTAAATAGGTAGTTTAGCAGAAAAATTGTATTATATTTTTTCAAATTTGCAAGAAAGTAAATATCTGTACATTACAAAAACCATTAGAATTTCCTATTCCGAAACTAAGATTCTGCAACGCACTTTAATCATTATTAAATATAATTTTAATATTAATATTAAAGTCGCACCAGCCAATAGTATCTAAGTTGACACAGCCATCTGAAGTCAGTATTTCTTACAACTTGCTCTTTGTACAGCTCCGCGAGGACGTCCTTGCTATGAACATCCAAGGTAACTAGCGCCTCTGAAAAAGAAACAAACATTAAACAATTAATATTAAAAAATGTTTTAATTATTATTAAAAATGTTCTCAAAAGTTTTAAAAGTATTACGAACATCGTCGTATATTTAATTACATCGTTTACACACCCAAGGTGATGCGATTCTGCTTCGAGAGAGTTCCTCTGATCAGCAAAATGATATCGTTTAGCTCCTCTTGACATTGATCCAAGTATCTCTTCAGACCGACTATTCCCTTCAGCATGGCCTCCTCGACTTGTTGCGTCCAATATGTCTGATCGACGCAGAGCACGGTCTGACCGGGCCATTCGAGGACCCAAGCCGTCCTTGCTTTGATATGGTACGCCGCGATTGCTTGGTCCACCATATGGCGCACGCTCTTCCGCATTTCCGACTCGAGCTCGATCAGCCATTTCTCGACTTGTCCCCTGGCGATGGAAGTGGATATGATTTCTAGGATATCAACTTCCTCACCTTCCGTGGATCGCATCGCCAATACTTCAAGGTCCTCGTTGAACTTCAGCCGAGCTATGCCCTCGAAGCACTTCTTCAAGTGCGGCTGCACGCTGAAGAACAATTTCATATAAATAAAAAATAGTTTTATCCTGGAAGTCCTTGAAATTAGATATCACCAATAAAAATTAAATATCAATGCTCGTTATATATAACAAATGTAGAGATCAATGTAATTCTTTTTAATTTTTTATCTGTGCCGATGAGAACTGCAAAGTTAAAACGTTCATGACTTTCATAAAGTATAGAATTGTGTTTATTGATAAAATCTTATTTTTGCTCGTTCTTTCACCATTGAGCCATCTCTCTATATTTGTTATCAAAAATAAATTATAAGAATTAATTGGAGAAGTCATTTTTGATCAGGCTAAATCTTGGTAGCCTGTTAATAATATTAAATAAATTAATTATAATTGTATTTTTCTCAAAAAAATATACTCAAGTAAATAAAAATAGCCTGCTTTATTTCTCTCAGTAAAATCAAAATTAATAAACACAAATAAGAATCGAACTATATGAAATTAAAATTATCATAAACCTTACACATGTGTGAAATTAGAAACTAAAATTACTTGCTGATTATTATCATCATTATGTTTAATATTTCTTAACTAATGTGTTAAAAATAACTTACCGCGTGGGATCCTTCGTTTCGGAGAGAATCTCCAGCAGCTCGTCGTTGGAAAGGAAGAAAAACCTAGGGAAAAAGAGTCTCTTTTTCTCCAAGTAGTCGTTCAGACCCACTTGAATTAGTTCTAACAGCCCAAAGCTCTTCTTCAGTCGCTCCAGCATCTTTTCGATTTCGACGATAGCGAGAACATGCGGCTCGCCGTAAACATTCTTCATGATATCCCGCCATATCTTGTCGACCTGCACAAATTTCCTCCCTTCTTCCGGCATCTGCTGTTGGATGTCTGGCGAGGTGAAGATTGGCTCCAAATACATCCATGTGCCCTGCACTTTCAGCCACTGATCCAGAATATTCTCCAGCAGGTGCAACGTCTTCTCCCATTTGCTGCAATTGAAAAGTATTGACGTAACAATATTAAATAATTAAATAATTAAATATTAAATAATTAAATAATTAAATAATTAAATAATTTTTATAACATGTAAAAAAATTTCATAAATGTAAAGAATAAAATACCAACTTATATAGTCAAAACAAAAAATAAATAACAATCAATATATGAATAACATCAATTGTAGCGCAATATTATAAAAATATAAAATCACATAATATTTTTTAGAAATAAAACATGAAATAGATTATATTATGTACGTGATACATATGAAGAAAATAAAATAAAATTCTTGGAAGTGTTAATTTTCAGAATCTTGCAATTAAGCTCACATTATTCGGGCCTCAAAAGGCTTGATGTAAGGCGAATTCTTGATGGTCACCGTCTTCGTGATGTGATCATCCAGCAAAAGTTGTATCTCATCGACGCCGGCGATGACGTACGTGTCGGTATCCTTGTAAGGATTCACCGTGAAGGTCAGATCGGTCCAGTCCCGCTTCATCTTGTCCATGCCCTTCTCCAGAGTGTCTTCCTTTGTAGCGGCTTCAGAGACACCCTCGAACTGTGCGATATGAGGCTCCAGACCCATAGCTAGAACCTTGCCCAGCGTCAAGTCGGCGTCGAACTTGATGGGAATACCCGCGATCGTCGAGATCTGTTCCCAATGCCGCGCTTTCATCCCGGGATTGCCCAGAGTCATCACCGTTGGCACCCGATCCTTAAACTCCTCGATTCTATCGCGCACTGTAGCCGCCAGCCCACGCACATCCGGTTCTTGAATCGCTTTCTCCAGCTTGTAGATCGTCCTGAATCCGATTTTATTGTTAAGAAACCAAAGATATGTGCAAATATTATATTAATTAAAATATAAAAATTTATTAATTTAATTTTATAAAATATGAAAATTTTTTATTAATTTTAATAATTAGCCAAATAGAAAAAGATAGATGTTACTACAGTAGAGTTTTCTAAAAATTATTTTCTCATTCTTATCTTCTATTTCATCAGGATTTCTTATTGTAATTTTTTTATTACGATCTTATCCCATAATTTTATTGTAATGTATTGTTTTCAGATGCGTATCGACCTGTAAAACGTTCCCACGTCGTTGTCGATATCTTCGGGATTGTAGGTGCCGATCGTACTGTTTATCCATTTGTCGTATTTAGTCAAATACTCGCAGATGCAGTCGAAGAGCTTCTTGAAGGGCTGCAAACGATCGGCAATCTGTTTTCGCAGAGGATACTGCGTGATCTCCCAGCCGAAGGCGGTCTCCTCCTCGTTGAACTTGTCGATCTTGTCCATCCCCGCGATCAGCCGGTTCTCCAAATTTTGCGCCCTACGCTGATACCGATACACCTCCTCAATGTCGCCCCAGTACTGCATCTCCTCCACTTGTTTCACATACGAGTTCAATTCCTCCTCGAACTTCTGATATTTAACTGCAAAAACAAAAAATGGACTCTGTCTTTCGAGATAATTATTATAGTTTGTAATAAATTAATTTTGGCAAAGCAAACCACGCATAAATATAAAAGGTCTTCAACGAGTTCGCGATCGATTTTTGATTAATTGTAAACACTAAAAAAATCAGATATTCGATTTTTAAATTCATGTAATTGATAATTTTTATTTTGAAGAAAATTAATTTATTTTTGTACAACAGAAGCCTTAGTTTAAATTACGAGAATAATTGATTAATTAATTAATCAAGATTTTATTATCGAGATTGGAGTATCATAGAGTCAACCTTTCAGCGCATCTTGATACTCCTGCGTCTTGTTCTCAATGATCGCCCGGTTGTCCTCGAAGATCTCGGGCATTCTGTGATACCATTGGAAGGCCACGCTGTTGTTACTTATCTCGCTCTCCGTTAGCAGCCAGTAATCCGACAGGAACGCGATGTGCTCGATCACGTCCAGCAGTCTGAGCTCCAGGCTCTTTAGAGTGACGTCACTGGTAGTTCGGACGAACTTGATGAGATCCATCAGAGCCGCGGTATTGGGAGGCGGAGTTAGAACTCGCTTGGATATAGTTTCATATTCCGCTATGACACTGGATACAGATTTAGTTTGAGAGAATTGGACTCCAACATTTCGAGATAGAGAATTGTCGGTGAAACCGAGATTAACTTTATACGGAATATGTCCAAAGTTACTCCGCAATCAATCCTGCGTGCTAAAAAAAGTTACATTCCGTGCATGTTTCATTATGATCTCTCTATCAAAAATCTAGACTCCAAAAAATTTCCATCTAATTTAAATTTATATCTTTCAAAAATTTGAACTTTAAATGTTGTATGTTAAAATATTATTCGATATTTTTTTTATATACTTAAATCTTTTATATAAATAGAAAATAAAATATATAATTTACAAAATTCAAACCTTGCACCATTATAATCACTTATTCTATAATAAAAGCAATGAAATATATAATCTTCATAAAATAATGATTCATCAATCTCTAACAAGTATTATTTTGAGGTCCACGCTATAAAATTATACTCTATAAATTAGCCATAACATTAATTAACTAGAAATTGATTAAAATAAATCGCGAAAAAACTTGTCTTAAAAATAAGAAAAAAATTAACACTTAATTAATAGCTTGAAGTATGTAAAATATATGTAACATTCACTTCTTCGTCGTATTCTGATATCGGTCGACAAGACGGTGAATTAGAAGCCCTTTGAAATGTTCGACATTCTCCACCACGGCCCTAACAAAGGGTGCGTGAGAAACTTCGAAGAATCCCGCGAAGACCGTCCTCTCGACCTCGATCGGTATTCTACCGGCGAGATCGTGATAGAGTTCAATTTTCTTTTCGTACTCCTCCAGCTTCATTTTCTCGTTTAGCAAAAAAACCTCCGTCCGGCCGAGTTCCTCGTCATTGTAGAGGTGCGTGTATCTGCAAGAAAAACGGAGACATTATGTTATCAAGCAGTTTATCGTAGCCCACGACAATAAGATCGATAAGCACTTTCTCAATTCTGCCATCTTCCGCTCCGGGATTATTCTTTCGTGATCGATCAGCCGATTTATCTGTCTCTTGAGTTGTTCCACGATAGGCTGCGATATCTGCGGCTGCGAAGCGCACAGAGAGCTGCTTGTAATGATACTTTAAAAGATAAGTATTTTATTAATTCACGAATTATTATGTAAAAAGTATAATTATACGTGTGTGTGTATAATTTCCTTGTTACATGATAAATCATGAATTTATAAAATTGTGGTCTTTTAATTATTATTACATTATACAATAATTATTAAGCAATAATTATAACACACAATTATTATGATACTTAAATTAAAATTATTCTAGTTTATTGAAAACTATCCCAGTTTATTAATGATAGTTTCTTTAGAAGTTTAGATTTCTTTACATATGACCATAAATTGTTATTAGTATATTCTAGATTAATAATGATTTAAAAGGATAAGGAGAAATAAATTTATTTATAGAAAGTCAGTTCTTCACTTGGTTCTTCGTTTATTTTATGATGCAAAACCTTGAGAAATTCTTGAGGTCCCGCCCAATCGAGATAGAGCTGCGTCTCCAATCTTTTGAAATTCCTCACGGCGTCGCATATCGCCTCGAGAATGTCGCAAAGTGATTTCTTAAATTTATCGAAGGATGGCTGGAAAGCGAGCTCCTTGGAGACCACGACGATGTTCACCTTAAAGCGACAGGCTACGGGCTATAGAGAAACACGAAAGAAATAATACTCACTGGTAAAATAATGCTACCGAAGACTTTTCATGAGAATCAAAAGACACATACACACATAATTCTTAAAAAAATTCTTAAAAAAATTATTTACAATACAAATTCTAAAAAAAAATTACTTACAATACTCATTTATCTGCAAAAATCAGATAAAATCAAAGTTGAAGGCTTAAAATCTGAAAAAAGCTAAGAAAAATTAATATTCTTCTGAATACTATTCGTTCAAAGATATGCAGAAAACGCAAAATAAACTTCAATCGAGGACTTTAAGAGTCAAGATAAAAGCAAAAATGGAAATCATAGAAAAAATAAATTATCATAATATCTATTTATCTGCAAAAATAAGTCAAAGCCGAAGAAAAACCTAAGAGTTAAAATTATTTTTTTTCTACTACTTATCTATAATCTGCAAGAGACGCAGAATAGATTTGTAATTATCCTCGGTTATCTAATGTTTATTTTTGAATCTACAATGGATCGCCGTAAAATCTGGGTTACGTGCGCGATAGAGGCTCAAGGCGAAGCCGAGCGGGCGAACCTTGAAAAGCTTTGATAAGCAGAAATTGATGGAAATTGCGTCTCGGAGTGTTCCAATAACGCGCGCGGCAGTGGATAAGCGGAGGAGGGAAACGTCGAAACGCGTGCGTGTTTCCTCATCTGGAAATGATTTCGCGTCGATCGATCGCGGAAGGCAGATATGTATGTATATTCACCTTGCCGTCCGCGACGTAATTAACGAAATCCCGCAGAGAGCACTTGCAGGCCGTTAAAAGCTGCGACTCCATCAGCTTACCGGCGCAATCGAAGAACCGTTTGAACTGCTTGCGTCGCAGCGGGCTGGGCACCATCTTCTTCCTGTTATTCTGCAAAGAAAGTGGGATGAGGAATCGATGGGAGCGAGAGATACTTCTCGCTCGTAAACAGATTTATACGGATAATGAGCAAAATAAACAAATAAGGAAATAAAATTGATAAAGCTTGACCATTAATTAATTTTAATTCAGCTGTCTGTGTCGAGTGCGAAATTACATAAATAAATACTTAGGTAAATAAGAAAAATAAGTAGAAAGTCCACAAAAACTCCAATTAATGGAGAAAAAATCAGGAACAAAAATCGAACAAAGTAAATTGTTAATTCATCTGATTTTTCTCTTTTCAACGCAACGCTTTTTTACCGGCGTCACTAATATCATTCCTTTTCGATGCTTTACCATGAGAAATATCTCTTGAATCCCGTTATACCAGGCTTGCCTCAGAATCCGCCGACTGGCGACGATCTGATGAGTGATTAAAGTGTGAAAATTCGTCAAGTCCCAGCTTTCCTCGTGTGCGGCGACGTGCTCCAAATTGATCAGCCGAAATTGACTGAAAGAATCGATGTTTCTCGCTAAAACGGATCACAGCGCTAATCAAGCGTATTTGTAATTCGGATTGATACCTGTAATCGCGAACCCACTGCTCCAGAGTCATTCGCATGCATGGATTTATTAAATACAGATCGGTGTACAAAATTTCACGACAACGCTCTACGTTCCGCGAGTCCGCCTGGATGCGTCGCGCGTCCTCCTAAATCGCAATCAACGCGAGAATTAAATCGCTGACTGCAAAAGCTCCGATCTTCATTCTATTTTGCAGCTTACGAAACAAGCACTACGCTAAAAAAGTAACATCATACTTTGTTGCTACAATAATCTGCATATATATAAAATTTATATCTATATTAATATATAAAGAGAAAGCCTGTTTTCTTTGTTACCGCATAACTCAAAAACTACTGAACCGATTTCCTCCAAATTTTGACATCATATTTTCATATACATTAGGACGGACATAGGCTATATAGCATGTCTAAAAATATTGTCATTATCCAGAAATTAATGTTTTTATTTTTTTATCATTTACGGTTGTATTAACCCGTGTAGTACAGTGATGTCACTGCTAGGAGGCGCGCGCTTCATTTACTCTTGCATCATGATATTTTTGAGAAACATAAAGAACATAAATGTAATCAGAAGCCAAAAAATAAACGATTTTCGAAAAATATCACTTCCAATACGTATGATTCGGTCACACTATTATTTCGAGCGAAGCCGTGACGCTAGTAGAGTGTCTATGTCTGTTCTCTGTACACTCTTAAATCCCTTGACTGATCTAGATTAAATTTGACATAATACTCTCTTTACTTTGTGAAAAATAATATCATGAAACCTGACACCCCATCTCCTTCCCCTAACGCTTTATTATAATTTAGCTTAGTACATATTATATGAGTAAGCATTGTGTGCAATAATTAATGCGGCTACCAAGAAATCTGGATATTTTGGCAACGCCGAATAGTTTAAGTTAATTCTATCTATATTGTATGTTGAGATTAAAAAATCTCTCTAATAAATATTTAAAAAAAAATTTCTATCCTAATTTAAATATTAAAATTTAAGCCATAAATTTTTTATATTAAGATATTACACAAAATTTTTCTTAAAATCTCGTCAATAAAATGTTAAGTTTATCTCCACTTGTCTCTGACCTGATTTTATTCTGAAATTTAAGAGAAAATCTTATTTATTTATAATTCGATTCTTTTTTTCCGATGGCCAACCTCTGAGAGTTCCTTAGAAGGATCCATGAGCGCGAACTCGACAATGGCCTTCTTCATGTTCTTCATGAAGTCTTCCTTGAGCTCAAGGATCAGCTCACTAGCGAAATCGGGAAATTTATCGCGCAGGTTGCTGGGAACCAGATCGAGTATCGCCTCGACAAAGATGTCCTCGATGCTCACTGTGTGAATTGTATCGACTCCATTGCAAACATAATGATAATATCTATTGATGTCCTTGTCGTCGATTAGATCCACTTCCTTCTCCGGCAGCTCTGGTTTCACTATCAAACCCACCATAAATCTAATCGCAAGAAGATTCGTTAACGTCTTAAACTTGTTCCGAAGAAGCTCTATAATTATCTATTATTATTTATTATTACCTTAATTCATTATTAATACTTAATTGTTTCACTTTATATTAAGTTAGTCTGATATTTATCTTTTAATGTATATTTGTACATTTATATCTTTTAATACTTGTATACTTAAAATTTTAACTTTAATTTTCTTCAATTAATATAATCAAATAAATTTATTTACATTATATATATATATATATATATATATATATATATATATATATACATATATGAATTATTTTTGGCCTAACAATTTTTTAGTCTGACATTCATTTCTTTATTTAATATGTCTAATATACTTTCACACATTTGACATTTTATATATTCAACAATAATTTTATTATAATTGATTTAATAATTTTGTTAAATTAATGTATTGAATAAACTTATATTAATTGAAAAACGTTATTTAATTAATATAAATTTTTAACGATTAGACAAGTTTAGGTCTGAGAACGTTACTTGAGAATTTAATTAAATTACTGACTTGGCTTGCCAAGTAAATTACTTGGAAATCCAAATTTTGAGTTCTCTTTTTGCCTTTTATACCTGCGAAACTTCTCTTCGCGAAGACGTTTCGCTGTGTAAGGTATATCACGAAATTTTTGCATCTTTCCCATTTTCTTGATTAGCGCCTCTCCTTTCCTTTTACATCTTTTAGGACTCATCAAGTCCAATGGTAAGGAAAATAACGGTTCCACCTTTGTGTCGAGGATCTTTGGTATTCGAATCGCATCTTCAGATTCGCACTTTTGTGTCCTTGTTTCCTCCAAGCGAGAACTTTTCATGTTCAATCGCAATTATGACTATTATTACGTCATGAAGCGATATTTAAGACTTCTAATAAAAATCTCTGAAAGATATACAATGGTATCACTGTTCGAAAAACTGCAAACGATTTAATTTACTATCTCTCGGCCTTTGTAAAATAAAATATTTTAATTTTTCGAAATATTAATTAAACCTCGAATAACAAAACATTAAATCTGTATAAAATTCAACACACAAATGACTCAACACACAAATAACTCAACACACAAATATCTGTTTAAATTAAAATGTTTATAAAGTGTATTACTAAATAATTATTTTCTATACAACGTTTGGTAATTATTTATAAAATTATAAATTATACACCTTTTTCACTACCTTAAGTTTTCAAATTATAATTATTATCATTTTTATTGAAAATTATATAAATAAAATTTTAAATATAATAAAACTGTAATAATATTATAAAAATAAAATAATACCAAATAAAAATATAATAAAATTTGTAGGATTAATATAAAAATTTAAATTATTTTAAATTAAATTTAAATTATTTATAAATTATTTTATATTATAAACTATAATAATATTATAATAAAATATAATGCAAAAATATAAATAAAATATATTATAATTAGAATAATACAATAAAATATACATAATATTTGTTACGTTACTACATATACAATAATAATTATTACGTATATGACATTTATAATTATTTATTATTAATCTACATACTTATTTAAATTTATTATTGCAACAATCACTTTAAAATATATTATACCGATATTTCCACAAAATTTAAATAATATATCTGCATTGGGTTATGGAATGAGGCGCCTCGAAACGCGCCCTCTTGATGAAAGAATGGTTACGGATCTGTGTTGTACTCTAACCTTCAAACACGGTGAGTGTTTTGCGTCATTGAATCGCCGCGGTATAGTTCTAGATTCGTGAAACGAGCCCAATTTTTCACGAATATTCACGCGTCTCGCGTGATTAATTATCTAATTGTGATCCTCTTTCGCGCGAGCCACACGTTTCTTCGTGTCATTCGGACGGAGACTCGCAAATTGTACTCTCGACCGCAGTCTCTAGGCAACGTGGGTCAATCGATTCGACAGGATTAACAAATCCCATGAAACTCGGCGAGAAGGCAATTCTCGCATTCGCATATCTCTCCTCTTCAGCCTCTTCGGCGAGAAAGGGTCCCAGATCTTGCATGCGATTTTCTCTTTTAGGTTATGTTCCCGCAGTAACCACCTGCGTCTCGATTGTCGCGATAACCCGAGACCAGAGCGGCGCATCACAATGTGACTTCGCGATTTCCGCGAGGATTTACAATCTGATTTTTTCTACGTGACATTTTCTTCCCTTTTACTTTCGTGGGGAAATGTGTTACACATATCACCGGTCTCGGTGCGGACCGGCGGTCATGTGGGACTCTCCGGGATTTAACTCTCCCGGGTATACTCACTAAACTCCACGGTGACCGACTTTCCGCACTTTTGAAGGGATTTGGGAACGAACTTGCACCTTCGAAACGATATTTTCTTCCCTGTATTCTACATTTGTATCGGTTACCGTAGCTCCAAGATGCTGCTTCCCAACTAACAGTAGCATAATATCAATGTTATAATTTCCCATTCACTAATGTAACTGTAACATATAACACATATTGCGTTTATTAAGTTTCTTATATTGAATGGGGAAAATTATGACATTGATATTACTGTTAATTGAATGTTTGCTGAATTAAATCAACGTTCTTTATATATTTTAAGTTACTTATTATCTCAGAAATTGATGTAATATATCCTCTAGATGATTCCAGCCCAGATATTCCGGTTGATTCACACGAACGGCCTGCTTTGGCAGGCCACAAACAAATCTCTGCTGGCTAAGCTGCGGAAGAAGACTGGCTACACCTTTACAAACTGTAAAAAAGCTCTGGAGCTGCACGAGAATGATGTGGATAAGGTAAGAAGCATACTACGACCACCTTAAGCATGCACTCTGCGACTCTAGTTGACTTATGACAAAATCTCTTAGTTCTTCTTTGCTCTAGGCTGAGAATTGGCTTAGAGAACAAGCGCAGCAGTATGGCTGGACCCAGGCAGCCAAGCTGAAGGATCGCAACACCAGCCAGGGCCTGATCACGGTGACAATGGATGGGTGTCACGCAGCACTGGCTGAGATTAACTGCGAGACCGATTTTGTGGCACGGAATAAGAAATTTCACAATCTCGCGGAAACGGTGGCCTCCGCCGTACTGAATCATGCAAAATCCCAGAAGATTCAAAACGAAGTACAGCGGACTGTCTTTCATGCAGACAATCTCAAAGATCTGTTAGCTACGGACGGCAAGCCCTTGAGCGATCATTCCGCCCTGACTATCGGCAACGTAGGCGAGAATATTAGTCTGAGGCGCGCTCTCGCTATCAGCGTACGATCGCCGGACGTGATGCTATTCGGCTGCACACACCCGGCGCCAATGAATCCCATTCCCGTGTCCTTTGGCAAGTACGGCGCCGTTGTGGCTATCAAATGGGGAGAGAAAAACGACAACATGCTGGGTACACAGCAGAAAAAATTTCCCATTCACTAATGTAACTGTAACATATAACACATATTGCGTTTATTAAGTTTCTTATATTGAATGGGGAAAATTATGACATTGATATTACTGTTAATTGAATGTTTGCTGAATTAAATCAACGTTCTTTATATATTTTAAGTTACTTATTATCTCAGAAATTGATGTAATATATCCTCTAGATGATTCCAGCCCAGATATTCCGGTTGATTCACACGAACGGCCTGCTTTGGCAGGCCACAAACAAATCTCTGCTGGCTAAGCTGCGGAAGAAGACTGGCTACACCTTTACAAACTGTAAAAAAGCTCTGGAGCTGCACGAGAATGATGTGGATAAGGTAAGAAGCATACTACGACCACCTTAAGCATGCACTCTGCGACTCTAGTTGACTTATGACAAAATCTCTTAGTTCTTCTTTGCTCTAGGCTGAGAATTGGCTTAGAGAACAAGCGCAGCAGTATGGCTGGACCCAGGCAGCCAAGCTGAAGGATCGCAACACCAGCCAGGGCCTGATCACGGTGACAATGGATGGGTGTCACGCAGCACTGGCTGAGATTAACTGCGAGACCGATTTTGTGGCACGGAATAAGAAATTTCACAATCTCGCGGAAACGGTGGCCTCCGCCGTACTGAATCATGCAAAATCCCAGAAGATTCAAAACGAAGTACAGCGGACTGTCTTTCATGCAGACAATCTCAAAGATCTGTTAGCTACGGACGGCAAGCCCTTGAGCGATCATTCCGCCCTGACTATCGGCAACGTAGGCGAGAATATTAGTCTGAGGCGCGCTCTCGCTATCAGCGTACGATCGCCGGACGTGATGCTATTCGGCTGCACACACCCGGCGCCAATGAATCCCATTCCCGTGTCCTTTGGCAAGTACGGCGCCGTTGTGGCTATCAAATGGGGAGAGAAAAACGACAACATGCTGGGTACACAGCTCTGTCAACATATCATCGGTAGGTTTTGTGAAAGTGCTTGGATAGTTGGATTGAGAGAAGAAAAGAAATGACGTTCCCTGTTTTTTCTTTGTAGGCATGGACCCGCAGAAGATTGGAAACCCGCAGGTGGACGAACCGCACAACAGCATAGACGAGGAACAATGCATGATCTACCAGGAATTTCTGCTCGATCCTAGTCTCTCTGTGCAACAGTTAATGGAGGAGGCGCATGCCGAAATTGTTGACTTCGCGCGTTTCGAGATAGGCGAAGAACTTGACGAGGAGTCAACGTTGAAAAGCATTCAGACTTGCGGCTAATGTAAATTGTGATCTCTGATTGTTATCTACCATTAATATTCATTTTCACGGTAATATATGATTTCTATCATTTTTATTATGATAGCGAAGGAGCGAAAAGATCGTAAGAAAACATTCTCGTCAATAATCTTTAAAAACAAATGTTTGAAAGAAGCAGATTAATGTAATCACTCGGTTTAGTGCTATGTACAGCGTATTGTTAAATTAATAATATTAAAATCGATGATCTAAACTAAAATTTAAATCACTATTTTTATTATCTTTTTAACATGTATCAAATCTCAAGACTCCTGTTCCTTTTTCTTCTCGCTGCAATCATTAGAATTATATATTAGAATCGATATATATTATATTATATTATATATATATATCGTGTATTAGAATCGAGAAATCGATGTGATATTTTGTGCTCTGTTTTCTTTAATATCCCTTTGATTGATTTTTCAATAAGTACGAGAGAACATTTTAGACGCATTACTTATAAATATTGTTTGAAAGTATTAAAAGTAATAAGTAATTAAAAGTAATTAAAATTTAAATTCGTGAATGTAAAAGAAGTAAAATTATGATTAAAAAATTCGTATGTATGTAGTCGAATAAAATGCTACGAAAAATCCTCGCGATACAAAGTGTTCAGAGGAGTAGTCTTCGCTTTGATTCGTTTTAGTTTTCTCGCGAGTCTGACAGACTTCCACAGCCACATCCGAGAGTCCTTCTTCCAATAGGGCGCGATATCCGCGGGAGAGTGCCTGATGCCCTGCAAGAAGAAAAAATTTTAATACTTTTCTACGATCTTTGATATTCAAGTCTTTTCTATACAATGTTTTAATTAAATATACAAACACAAAGAATTAAATATTCAAGAAAACTATTTCAAATTTTCATTTTCCTATATCTTTTTAATATCCTAAATGCGTGATTAACTCTTTTATTTAACGTCTTTTTAAATTTCCCTGTCAATAGAGTTTCTTACAAGTTTTGAGTTTTAGAAAGTCAATATATATAGTTCCCAAAAGGATCAAATGGTTTTGGATAAATAAAGATACGTACTTGGAAAATTAAGATTTCTGGTCCATGGACCACCAATTGAAAGGTGGATTTTTCTCTTGTTTTGAAGACCGGAACGACTTCTTCCTGTTCAGAATCATTGAAGTAATCCGTTTGCACATTGCTTGTTTTAAATCCTGGGTAATTTTTTGTCTCAAGCTCCAAGTTTTCTAAAGCAGATGTGAAATTTCCAATGTCTCTGCAAGTTCCAATTCCAACCTGAAACAAATAAATTTATCCAGAAAATGCAACAATTTTTGTATTAAAATGTTGAACTTGCTCTGGATAAAATTGAAAACTTAAAATGTACATGAGCTCGTAAACTTAAAAAATTAATTAAAAATTAAATTTATTAATTTATATTATTTTCCAACACAAAATTTCTAACATAATTTTTATCATTTCTCAATTCTTGATTCCTAATCATTCATATTGTTGTCTTTATTTGTTAATTAAAAATTTATCTACACGACTGTTTTTAATTCAAAATTAAAATAAAGTAAGAAGTAAAATTCCTTTAATTTAAAAATTATAACTAAATTACAACAATTAAATAAAATTATTATAATTATATATGAAATTAAATTGCTTAAAGTTTCGAACTTGAACTGCTCGAGAGCAAACGTTCAAAACAGCGGCGGTTGCGGCAGCATCCTTCGTCCTGGCCGCAAGATGATCGTTCTCGTCCCACTTCAAATTCTCGACTGTCCAGAAAGATAAAGCGCACGTTGTACGTTAGGAAGTTCACAACGAACGTTTCTCTATCTCGATATTATACCGCTCGACTGATCAGACTCCTCATTTCGCCAATCCATCCTCGCGTCGTCGAAGGATGGTAAGACAGAGATGACTTTCTGACATTTGTCAACGAGACCCGCATCCCTCACTTGTCGCTCCTCCTGTCAGGGGAAAATGCGTAGCGAGCGCACTTTGTTTCAGAGACCAAATTGAACCAAATTTATATGGCTTCAGGGAACTCGATACCCGATTAAAGGATATCCTTCCGTCGTGCTGGAATAAGACAAAGAAATATATATATATATATATATAATACAATGTAAAACTTTGAAAATTGTGTGCTATTTTTTATGCCTTCTTCTGCCAGAAAAATATATATCAACTACGTTGTGCATTTATGTAACATTTGTACGAAATTTTGTGTTATTTATATTGTAAAATGATTTTAAAGTCTTTGTGAAGCTTTAAGGCTCCTACCGATCTGACTCAATTATCAAATCCGCGTCGACGATGGCGATTCGATTGAAAAAACGGTGGAAAGAAGAGTCTCATTTATCGACAAAACGTATGAATGTATGTACTTGTACGTATGCTCTTCAAAAGGCTAAATTATTCTCGCAATGTTATTTTTCATTTTAGTGCAGTGTTTTAAAATTTAAAATAATTGTAATTAAAATATATCAAAAACTTCTATTTTTGTTATAATTTAATACGTGATAAACGTTCAATTCGGCAGCTCAAACGTAACTTGCTCTTTTTGTGTCTTTGATTAGACACAATTCAGATCGACAAATATGAGTCATTTGTTAATTACCCGAAACAAAAGGGGAATTTCCGATATGTTTTACATCGATTACAAACGGCTACTTTATTGAAAAACATTTTTATTTTAACGTATGTTGCAAGAATTTTTATATATTTTCTCGTTTCTGACGTCATCAATCCAAGATAACTGCAATGAGTGAACAGGAGTCTTAAACTTTCATAACTTCCGTTCTACATGTGATAAAATTAAAAAGAATGAGAATTTGTTTCAGTTTTATATACATTACGTTTTTGTTCGTACACTCATAACATACAATTCGATTTTTTATTTGCACATCCTTAATAATAAAATTACAAGCAAATAAAAAAATATTCGTTTGGCGAGAGTTAAATTGCAGTAACTGAGCCTAGAATATAATTAAAATCTCTAAGACTCTTTTCCTCATTACATACACATGATGAACGATGATTAAAAATTGCAAATAAGTAATTCTAAATGAATATCGCTGCATTTTTATATCGCACGCCGAGCGCGTCGTGGAAAGTATTACGTCAATATAGACTGAGCGTTACAAAATATTGTATCTTGATCTAATATCCAATTTCTATTATTTCAACTTCTTTTCCACATCTTTATCCGATCTCCACGATTCTTTATCCGATAGCTTTCGATAGCCTTTCTCAGTTTTTTTCCATTCTTACTATTTAACGCACATAGGAACGAAACGGGCCGCGCGCGAGGGGCCCATTAGTGTTCTAGGACGTGTAATAAACCGCCGTGCTCTATCTATCCGTGGCGAAGTAACGTTGGAAAGGCAGCGGACCTCGGAACAGGTGTGCGCGTGTATGCGTTGCTCACAGATGCGAGATCAGAACGGGCCCCCTCCGGGCCCCCGGGCGCGCGTGCGCTCACGTATTCATGAGACCGCAGCTCGTCCCGGGCCGTTGCCGGTCACGGCTGGCCGGCCGGAGTTCCGGGGCCCACTTCCGGACACTCGCGCGGGCACCGGTGCGGTCTCGTTTTCAGCCGAGAATATCAGTCGTTCGCAGTGTACAGTTAGACGCCGCGCATCATACGCGAACGGAGCTCGCTCGTCCTACTCCTTCACGCGTGTCCCTCCGTAAGGTAGAAACGGTTTAAATGGGCCCCGGCTTCTCCGAGCCGCGAGATAGCCGGAGAACAATGGACTTCCTCAGGCGGGTGAGTGAGATCATTCCGTTCGCGAATCGTTCTAATTTCGATGATATCGGTTTTTGAAAGACAGTTCCCTTGAACCGGCGGATATCCTTTGATCCTCTGATTAAATTTTTGATAAACTCTGAGAGGGAAAAAGAGAAAGAGCCAAATGTGAATTTAGAAACAATTCTAAAGAACATAAATGATTAAAAATAAATAATTAATACATATTTAATTGATATGATAATTATGTTAATCGGGACATAATCTTCTTTACCAGTAATGTTTATTTTTGAGAAAGTACTTTTCCGACTTTTTCTCTATTTTGTTTGATAAAAGTTTTAATTAAGCGATGTGTTTTTAACATCACGTTTCTAAAACGTTTCTGAGAGATCTCGAATTTCCTTTTTTTATATAAGTTTTATTTAATGAGTTATTAAATTTCCTCCTCTCGCTCTCATTTCTGCTCTGTTTAATGTTTAATTCGCATGGTTGTTTCAGTAAATAAAAAAGTCAGATTCATGACTAAATACAAAGTTGCAAAGAAGATGGAAATGTTGAAAATTAATATAAAAAAGGAAGATTACTTCAGTAATCTTGTTTTACTGTAATCTGCTTAAAGAAATAACAATAAACCCACCCGCATAAAAAAAGACATTAACAGTCTAGTCTCCAAGTATATTTTTCATTTTAATAGTTTCTACGAAAAACCCGTTAACATTTCTTGCGTCAAATTTCTGAAGCAAATTAATTAACGAAAATGTTTCTACGCGAAACATGTGTGAAAGAAATCGCAAAGGAGAAGACTAAACGTAATTTTGACTGCTTGAAAAAATGATGATAAATCAATTAAATTGTCTTTTGCGTTTCAATTCGTAACTACATCCCCAGTTAGACGCAATGTTTAAATGACGTATTAAAGACATAACGTTCTCTCCACGTGTTAAATGCAATCTTGCAATCAAAGCCCTTTAAAAAGGGACGCAAAAATCGACCCCACTCTATTCTACTCGCGTTTCCGCCGCTTTTTACACCACCTGTTACACCACCGTCGTCGAACGAGTCGTCCTCTCCTGCGAGGGAGAACTCGCGGTCGGACGACCGCGACTTCTCACCTTTTCCTGCGATCCCCGCGCAGAGGGCGACAGTCGCGACTTCCTGCTCTGTTCCTGCGCGGTGACGATGATCGTCGCGGATGATGGTCGTGACGTACGCGCGTGTGCGTGCGTGCGTGAGGTGAATGCAGGGCCTCGTGTATGAATGAATCGCGGTACACGCGCTCGCGCACGCATACACGTTCGGAGAACGAAACCAGCAACAATGCGATGGCGGTCGGCCGCAGCATAATGGGCCCTCGTCTTACTGAGATCCGATGTGGTTACAGGTCAATCAACTCGAGCCGAAAGCAAGCAGCACAAAAGCCGCTCATTTCCCCGACAACAATGACAATTTTCTGGTCTCACAATGAGAAATCCTTCAAAAATTCATTCCCCTTGTAATCTGCCCGAGACGACCGTTCTGACGACGCAAGCGTCTAAAGGCAGCGTAGAAAAATGTCTGGAGGAAACGTTCCAAGTTCCCCATATTATTCTTCTAACGTTTCTAAATAGCGACAATTTTTTTTTAATCCAGCAATTCATACAGCGTCGGGAAAATGGATAATTCGAAACTATTTTGCGTCTTAATCGTCTGAAATAATTATTTTGCTGATTAATGAAGTAAAATAATTAACCGAACAAACTGAAATAACAAAAATTTGTATATAATTTTAAAACTTCCTCTTGTCATTCGCGTAAAGCAACTATTTTAACGAACGTAAAGCTAAAAGCGTCGTAGAGAAATGTTCGGAAGAAGCTCAAAAGTCCCTCAAACATTCTTCCAACGTTTCTAGAGAGCGACGATGTTTTTAATCATTCAACAATTAATTTACAGTTCACAAAGTTAACGAAGTAAGATAATTAAGTAAAACGGGATGATGTTCCTTTCAAATTAATTGACCGATACAAGGTTAAATCGAACTACGTGATATTGGAAGGTACATGAGCTAAATTAAGGTAAACTTATTTAATGTGCCAAGCGCTCTTCCGGCCAAGGCTGCGGTGCGTCGAACACGTACTCGAGTGCACCTGCGAGACGAAGATCCTCTCGCGAGCTCTGGTATCCCAGTTTTCAGTCCGCTTGCGAAGCGCGTCCGTTGCGAAACCTCGGCTGGCGCGCCTGCGAATATAACATCGAACAATGTCATCGCGCACGCTGGAATTAATTATCATTAATCACCGCGCGTGTACACCCATCTGTCGACCTTAAAATCCGTCTTCGAGTTTTCCCGGCAACTTTACGCGACGTTCGTTTTGACTCCTTCGACTTTCTCATTGTTGACTTCAATCACGATCGCTGGACGCACACTGTGATCTTCGAGTTTCACCTCAACATCGATTTGGCACCGTCATTTTGCAATATTTTATTTTCGAGAAATAAAGCGCAAGTGGAAAAGCTTTGAATCGTCGGGAATTTTTCGAAATTACTTGTCGCGGATGAACATGACGAGCGTGCTGTATCCTGACGTTTTAAATGTCGTCCCGCAGGACGACAGGAGTTGCCGCAGCGACGATTCCGGCGGCGAGGTCTTCAGAAACATTCCGAAGAACAGCAGCATCTTCCGAGTCTGGAAGATCGAGGTAGCTATCAATAAAGATAATTACGATGTTAATAAATAACTGTAACACTACGACATCGAAATATATTTCAATAAAAAAATAATAATACGAAGTGAAACAAAATATCATGAAGGCTAATGTAATTGAAAGATCAAAATGCAATATACTAGTTATATAACAAGGATAAAACTGACAGTCTTTTACGTGTCGGCTGCAAAACAAGCGTCGTTTTTTTTTTATAATAGTCTCTTTTTAACAATCAGATCTACAGGAAATTATCTTCTTTTTGAAACACTAATTAATCTCTTATATTATAATTATATTTCTCTCTCTTATATACTTCGTTACTTATTTCCACTATTTACAACTATCATTTTTAACTCTTTTTAGCCATTATTTATATAATATACATATATGATAATTATATATTATTTATATCCTCTAATTAATTAATTATATTTAATTATTTACGTTACGCCACGCTCACTCGGTATTATATCATCGCTTTTGTCGGACAGGGTCTACGAGCGACGGTCGTGAGCAGCAGCAACATGGGTCTCTTCCTCTCCGAGTCGGCGTACATCGTCTACGCCGTGTCCGCAAAGGACGGTGCACTTCCTCACCCGGGCATGCCGGTACTTTTACTTCCATTGTGTTGCATCGTCGTGAGAGAAACCGCACGAAAGCGCGGGCACTGCCTAGCCTGACGAAATCCACGCCCTACTAAAGCGTGATGCTTCTTCTAGACACTTTTGAGTCTTCGAATTTGTCATCAAATTTCGCACAATCTATTTTTATTACCCACAAGAACACGTTTACATTTGTTAAAAATTAAATATTGATGCTCCGAAAAAAGATAAGCCGCGATAAAACATTCGACGTTTAAGACGCTTGACATTAAAGGAGATATTTTGGTCTTCTTTTCATTTTTATTATTTTATTATTATTATTTTTATTATTCGCTTTTCTTTTTTAACTCTTAATCTTTACTGTTTAGTTAATACGCTATAAGCGCGTAATATTATTCAATATTTTAAGTATATTGTTAGAATATTAAATGTATATTTAATATTCAAAGAATAATATAATACTTAAAATATTAAAATATTAAATAATATTACGCGCTTATAGAGTATATGTATATGTTTCGATGATTACTTCTGCTCTTTTGATAGATTAAGGATCTGAAGGACACCTCCTCGGTGGTACGCGCCATTCACTTTTGGATCGGTACCAATTGCGACTCGACGGCGTCTGGCGCCGCGGCGCTCCGCGCCGCCGAGCTCGACTCGCAGACGTCGGCGATGATCCTGACGCGCGAGGCGCAGGGCCGCGAGAGCCCTCGGTTCCTTGCTTACTTCCGTCAGCGGCTGGTCGTGGAGAACCTGCACCACGAGCCATCTTCCTGCGACCTTCATCGCGTCTCCGGCGTGGCCGTGCCGATCCTGACCGAGTTGGAGAGTGTCCACTGGGAGCACTTCAGCTGTCGAGACGTCATCCTGGTGGACGTCCGCGCAAAGTGCGTGACAGTTCAGGGCAATCGCGTACTACGCGACGCGAATAATTTTACATAATCACCAGACCATGTCGAAATCTGCTGGTGAAAGTTTCCGTGTGCAAAAAATGTATGCCTTCCGAGGTTTGAGTAATAATAGGTCTAATCCCTTTAACGCCTAGATGGAGTTTAATATGTCTAAGAAAATTTAATGATTTGGTTAGAATTGTTGGATATTTTAGATTAAATTTCAGTTTCCCGTATTTCGTCATTTGAAACCTGAAAAAAAATTATCGTAATTATATTTTTTTCATATAATTACTTCTCATCTCTTCATATTTATAAGCTTTTTTACCTTTTAATTTTTAAATGTGATAAATATTTTTAAATTCTTGAGACAAAATTTGTAAATTATAAATTATTATTAGTATATAGTATTGCTTTCTATTTTTCATTAGACTTTTATATAAATTCTTTTGCAAAGGAAAAGTATGTTATCTATATATTAGCATGTAAAAGTATGTAATTTATATATTAATAAGATAGCAAAAGTCGTGATCAATAATAACACATCAATTTGAAATTAACTTTTATCACCGTTTTTCCAACTTGACAAAATTCTTATTAACAGCTCCCAATATATAACCAATTGTATAACTTCTATATTCCATCTTCCTTATTAATTTACCAATTAAATTTTTATTATATTTTATTAATATAATTTTTTAATATTCTTATAATATAAAACTTTAATTATAAAATTATATACTCTCTTTATATATATTGTATATATAATTTTATAATATAATTTTTAACATAATATAATAATATAATTTTTTCGGTACTAATTTCGCAAGAGTAAAATAATAAAAATCCTGCGGCAATTTCTTTTATATAACCACAAGATTTTACCAAAGTAGTTAAAAGATATCTTTCTTTTATTCTCAGGGGTGTCGTCTTCCTGTGGTTGGGGTCCCTGTCAGACCCACTGCACAAACGTCACGCCGCCAGTCTCTTGGAATCCCGAAAAGAGAACAACAATGGTCGTGTAGTGGTAGTCGAGGATGGCTATGAGCAAACCCTATCCGCAGACGACAGAGCGCTCTTCAGCAGCGTGCTCGATCCCTCGGCGAGGGTGGTAGCGCCCGATCGCCAGCACCGCGTCAATCCTCCCAGCCCCATCAAGCTGTACAGGTGCAGTGAGCAGTCGGGCAAGTACAAGGTCGCCGAACTCAAGTCCGGCCCGATTCTACGCGGCGATCTGACTTCCGATTCCGTGTACCTGGTGGATCGGGGCGAGGCTGGCGTCTGGGCTTGGGTGGGCCGCGACGTTAACGCGCGAGAAAGATTGGAAGCCGTCAGAAACGCACGAGGTTTCGTCAAGAAGAAGGATTATAGCGACGGCGTGCCGGTAGCCAGGACGACGGAAGGTAGAGTGGGATTTGTTGTATCACGCGGTAAAATAATTATTCCAGTCAGAGGGAGAGAGTATTGTTAAAAAAAAATCTCTTAAGGGTATCATGTGCCCACACAGCACAGAATATTCCAGCAACATTGCAGCAACATTAGAATATTCCAGCAACGCTGTAGCAACATTAGACTATTCCAGCAATGTTGAAACAGCATTTGCAATGTTGCTGGAATATTCTGTGCTGTATGAGCAGATAAATGCAAAAGGATAAAAAAAAAAAGAAAAAAAAAGGAAATAATCGACGCTACATACATATACAAATAAACACTGACAAAATTCGAGTCAACAAGTCGCGACAATTTTAAAAATTTTGAGATAATAGCCAAACGAGAATAAAATGAATAAAACGAAACGAAGGTCACGAACCGGCGGAGATGAAGGCGCTGTTGAGGGGCTGGGAGCCCTCCAAGACAAGGCCGCTGACTTTGCCGGTGAGTTTCGAACCCGATTACATGAACGAGAGACCCAGGATGGCGGCCGAGTGTCAGCTGGTGGATGATGGATCTGGCGAGCGAACCTTGTGGAGGGTCGAACTGAAGGAGGGTATGGTCCAGGTGGAGGACGACAAGGGAATCTATTACGCGGAAGCCTGCTACGTGATGCTGTACAAGTACGGACAGGGACGAAGATGTCGAAATATCGTACGTGGAATTCTTTGAATTTATTAATCTTTTTTGTTTTGAAGAAATCTGTTAAACATAATCTTTCGTTTTGTATCTTGAATAAATTATTACTGATTATTTAATTTGCCAATAAAGTGCATGAAAATCTTTTTATTCGCATCGATAATTTTTAAAAGAATTTAATACTATAACTTTATATAAATACCGTAACTTTCTAAACATATGTAAAAAATAAAAATTTCTAGATAATAAAAATTAAACGAATCAAAAACTGGGAGGAGGCGAATTCTTCTTTTAGTGTATGCGGTTTCGTGAAGTATTTAGATATTGATGTGGTATTTATCTCATGGTTATAATTATTGTGAAAAATTTGAACAGAAATTATTATATAAATGAATATTTTCAGGTTTACTGCTGGGAAGGCGTTCACTCTGTCAAGGTGGATCGAGATGCAGCTTTGACAGTGGCTTGCCGTCTGTCTGAAGAGACGAACGCGCAGTTGGTGAAGGCGTCCCAAGGCAGAGAGCCGCCTCATCTATTGCAGATCTACGACGGGAAGCTCAAAATACTCGCCGGACGCCACCGTGACTCACGTAAAGTATCCTTCTTCATTCGGTTAAATAAAAATATAAAGAAATAATGACAGAAATGCGTACATATATGTATATATAATACCGATAAATAAAAAATAACAAGGTATTAATTGCGAGCTTAAAATATTTTTGACAAAAATCTTTAACTTTTATAAATCTTTGACTTTCTGCCTGATACTGAAGAGGAAATGTGGATCAAAACGTCTATTAATAAAGTTGTCCGACTTGATAGACTGAGAAAGATTCGTTTGAATATTTTTGTTTACCCTCGTCTACCCCAAACTCACTAAGATAAGATATCAAGAGAAGTTGTACAATGTATATTGTATGAAGAGAAAAATAGAATTAAATTATATAGAATTAAATAGATTTAAATTTATATGTGAAGGAAATGTGTTTTGAGGATGACACAGAGGTGCACCTTTCCACCTTTTACAATAAAGATTCTCAATTGCAGCGCCAAAAAGATATCTGGTCAGAGTATTCGGCTCAACGCCATACACTTCGAAAGCCGTGGAACGCCCGTTACGAGCGAGCAGTCTGGACTCCAGCGCAGTATTCATCCTCTTCTCCAGCACGCCGATCGTCTGGTGCGGTGGCAAGAGCACCGGTGATGCAAGACAGACGTCGCGACGCCTCGCGCCCAGAAACGCGCCTCTTGTTGCCGAGGGTAAGGAGGACGACGATTTCTGGACTGAACTTGGAGGTAATTGATAAACCAAACTGAAGTCAAGATGAAACGGGACGGCTCGAACGTTTCTAAAAATCACATTCGATATTACAATCATCGTTGCTTCGCACAAATTTGTTCTCCTCAGGAAGAGGAGTCTACAACACGGAAGCCGAAGAGATTGGCGAAGAGCTGGACAAGCACCTGTTTCAATGCCGCACCGAGAACGGCCTCTTCGTGGGCGAACAGATTCTCGGATTTCGACAGAATTCCCTGATACCGGAAGCTGTCTGGCTACTGGACGCCGGCAGCGTGATCTGGATATGGATAGGCAAGTTCTCCAGTCCGAGGACGCTACAAGAATGCGTCGAGGATGCCACTATATACCTTTACACTCATCCCGCTGGTCGGAATCGCAACACGACCATTTCCGTGATCAAACAAGGTGAGTTCCAGGCAACACAAAGTCGAAAAGATTTCTTAAAGATTTTTTTGTTGAAAATTTTAAATAAAAATCCAAGACAATAAATTCTTCTGAAAGATGTTTTTTTATAGGTTTGTCAGATCTATTTTTTTAAGGCTGCTCTTTTCAAACTTTTTTTCTTCCATTCCAAAGATCTTTAGATCTTCCTATTTTATACTTTTATTTTGTACGCGATTTTATCGCTTCTCAGGTTTGGAACCAGCCACTTTTATCGGGCTGTTCGACAATTGGAATCATAATCTGCTGAGGGATTATAAATCATTCGACATCTTTTGCGCCTTGCTGGAGGACAGAGATCAATCGACGAGAATGCAGACGACTTCGAAAGCCACCACAGACTTCGATAATTATATCAAGTACCCGCCGATGGTACTGAAAAGCGAGCCAGAGAACCTACCGGCTGGCGTAGATGTTAGACGCAAAGAAATGCACCTGACCTACGACAATTTCATTGCAATCTTCAAAATGGAACCCGCGGAATTCGAGAAGTTACCAACCTGGAAGAGACAGCGTCTCAAGCAGGCCGCTGGACTTTTCTAATTTTTTTTATTAACTTTGATCCGAATCTAAATATTATTTCTTCTCTTTTCGAAGCCAAAATTTAGAAATTTTATTTATCCTCACGCAATCCCGGTAATACCTTTATTACAAACATCGAATTGATCTATAATCGACAAGTGTCATTGCTCGAAAAATTTATTATTTAAAGCTTATAGAACGCTAGATTAATTAACGGACTTTCATGCTGACGTATCCATCGCTTCAGACTCGATCGTGCGCACCGTCTCCTCCTCTACGATGATCGGTTGTATTGTTTTTGTGAGCACCGATGTAGTGCCAGGATTGTAACGGTAGCTGATCTGCCGTTCGCCTTTCACGCTGGCAGTGTCATACGGTCGCAAGTACTCGACATTATTCTTGCGAATGACACAGAGATCCACGTTGGATCCTGACGCAAGATCGTTGAACACACCCGCACGAATGGCATCCGCCACCAATTGCTTCGCATCCTCTTCCTAAAAACGTAAATTTTTTATTTGAAAACATGATTTTTAATGTAAGAAATAATTTTAGTACACTATTTAATATAAAAAGATAGACATAAATTGAAATTAAGTAATACATATAAATATTTAACATCAATACACAAATCGATAATTCTATAATAAATAATGTGAAAAATTTGTTACTATTTACCCAAAGTGTTTATATCTAAAATATTTTTATTATAATTATATTTAAATAAACATTATTTCAGACTCTAGACTCTTTGTACAAATTTTTATTTAAATATTTAGCTTTGTCTGAATACAAAGCAAATTAAAACAGCAGCGATTGCTCCAGATCCAGAATATTTGACTGACTAAGAACACTCCTCACCGGCAGGTCAGGCTTCCATCTACTCTCGAAGACCGCCATAGCAGCCAGTGAACCAGATCCCATAGTGGTATATTTCAACTTCTCGGTTGAACCATGTGGGTAAATGCAATACAACTGAGGTCCATCAAGGTCATGACCTCCCAGAATGAGCGCAGCACCGATATGACCCTGATAACGGAATAACATTTGTTTTATCAAAGTATTGGCAGTGCATACAGGCACGACGCGACCAGTATTCAGACGATGTAGTTCCAATTGGCTAGCTATCATCTCGGTAGTCATTTCAGTATCGGCTGCTGTACCAGCTCCACAACAGCTAAAAATAATTAACATTCCTCTCAATGTATTACTTATTAAATTAATTTGTTGTAAGCGCAGAATGCTATGATACTTACTACATGTTGGGAGCGAGGTAATGGATCTTCAAGCTGTACTTGTCAGCCACAATCGTGTCCTCGGTTGCTCGTGTATCACCACCAAGAATAACACCATCTTTAAATACTACACCGGCAATGGTAGTACCTGTTTTAACTGCTTTCGGAGTGGTAAAGCCTTTTTTAATCAAGGCCTCGTTTCTGTGCAAAATAAATAAAAATTAATAATCCTCAAATTAATTTAAAAATATAATCTATAAATCTAATATAAAATTTATAAAATGATAAAATTTATGACTAAAGATGTTTAAGACATTCTTTCTTATACATTTCTAAAGTACATATTAATGTAGTGTAAAGACAAATCTTGATAATTGCTTTACAAAATCTTCTTAAATAATAGAAATTGTTGATTAATTTGATGCTTGTTATATTAATTGAGGGATCACAAAATAATTAGCATTATTCACAATATTATAATCAAAATTGCAGAAGGCAGCAACTTAATTCATACATTTAACTGTTACATTTATATTAAAATTTTTTCTTCCACAAAAATAAGAAATTGAATATACATATTACAATATACATGTAACAGTTACATCGAAAAAATTTCTTTTTGTATAATTGATGTGTGTGATGCACAGTAGTATGCAGGTTAGCTGAAACAACTCCAGCTATTAGAATCATAAATTTTTGAAACAAGATAAAAACTCACCTTTGACAGAGATCGAAGGAAAAACCTGGTGGCAGAATTTCTGGCGCGAGAAGCGAAGTCATGATTTATCTCGTGTATCAAATATCGACAATCAAAAGTGACACAGCCACAACACTCATTCACTAACCAAGTCACTCAACTTTGCCTTATCATGACCATTTCGTTCGTGTCATTTTCGATCACCCATTGGCTGCGACCAGCGGAAAAACTCAATAAGGCCTGGTCTACAATCAAGTCGTAAGTCGTTGTCGTAAGAAATTAACCAATCACAGTTGAATTTAGAGAAGAATATTCAATTGTGATTGGTTAATTTCTTACGACAACAACTTACGACTTGATTGTAGACTAGGCCTAAGCGTTCAGTGAATCTTTAACATGATTGGGCGCATTCAGCAGGCCTGTTCTACAATGAGTCGTTAATCGTAAGCGAATAGACCAATCATATTCGATTATTCTTTTCTAAATTCAACTATGATTGGTTTATTCGCTTACGACTTGCGACTCATTGTAGAACAAGCCGCAGACTCAACAGTTGTGCAACTGTTGCGAATTTCCACTAGATTCTTTATTATGATTGGTTACTGCCATGAAGGAAGAGGGGAGGAGACTCAACTTCGTCGTGTACGAGCAGAAAATGCGATCCTGTTTTGGCCGATCAATTGGGAGGAAATCCGCTAACCGGAATAATTTTCTAATTCAGGTGCCATTTTTAAGCTATAGTTAACGTTGTGTATACTATAGATTTTTAGTATACATATATTGGAACATGACTTTAACCTTTAACCAGTCACAGTGACAGGCGTCACAGACGTATCAATAGTATAAGTTACAAGTGGTAATTCTCCAATTTGCGCTTCTATTAGCTTGTTAGCTAACATAACATACGTGACATATAACATACTTGTTAGTTGTAATTTCCCACTTAACAATATAATTGTGAAATGCCGTTCACATATTTGGCTATTTTTAGTGAACTCTTTCTTACATCTTGCAGCAATGGTAATCCAATTATTGAACATTTTATCCTATATAACAATCAAATTATGTACATTTTTATTTAATAAAATGCAACGGGTTACATACATTGACAGCTAGACGACTTTATTGTATCTTTACAATTATTAATAATACTGCAATACTTACTGTGCGAGGTTTGAAAAGGCTACTTTTCTTTTCCGATTTTTCTGTTTTAACACTACATCCACGAATACAACACGACATTTTTTCTATCAAAGATGCAGAATTAGGTTATATTGCAAATGGCACCCGAATTAGAAAGTTATTCCGGTCAGCAGATTTCCTCCCAATTGATCGGCCAAAACGGGATCGCTTTTTTTCACGGAGTTGAGTCTCCTCCCCTCTTCCTTCATGGTTACTGCACTTTGATCCAAAAATTTCCAGCAAAGATTGAAGGCCGTGGCACATAAAAAAACTTAAGCAGTAAGCAGTAGAACTTAAGCCTGTTCTACAATGAGTCGTTAACCGTAAGTCGTAAGCGAATAGACCAATCATAGTTGAATTTAGAAAAGAATAATCGAATATGATTGGTCATTCGCTTACGACTTACGACTAACGACTCATTGTAGAACAGGAGTAAGCGAATCGACCAATCACAGTCAAGCAGTATTGATCGTGATTGGTCGATTCGCTTAAGTTCTACTGCTTAAGTTTTTTAAAGGCCCGTCTACAATGGCAGTAAGCATTAGAGAGTAAGGAGTAAGAAGTAAGGAGTAAGGAGTACGAAATGGGATTTGCCCATTTCATTACTGCCGGTTTTTAATTTGTCAAATCTTACTTCTTACTCCTTACTCTGTACCACTTACTGCCATTGTAGACGAGCCTTAAATGTGTCACGACCTTTAAAGACAAGAACCAATTATATTGCGAGAAAAAAAAAGTAACCAGGCCGTAAACTGTAAAAAATTGACCAATCACAGTTGAGTGTGAGAAGAATAATCGAATATAATTGGTCAATTTCTTAGTTTACGGGCGTAAATTACTAGTTACGGCCTGTATAAATCAACCTTAAAGCCAATCAATTAGCAGTTTTTATGGAAAAACGACAATTTTATTGGCTGAACACTTCTCGGATCAAGATCTCGGACCGATTTCTGGTATCGTGGACACAAGGCTTAAGAATCACTATATACCAATCAAATTCACGAATTTTACACAATTGCAAAGCAGCTCCATTTAGAGATGGATGGCGGCGAATAGGCGGGAAAGATTATACGGAAAGTTAACGTGAGCTAGATTAATTGGAAGGATGCACGCTTTTCTGAAGACTGGGAAATTGGGTGCTCCGGCGGAAGTTAAAAAACCTTCGACATCTCGGGCCAAGGATGACAAGAAGGATCTGACGCCATGGGTGGAAAAATAGTGAGTTTGCACCAACCGACAAGATTAACCTCTTGAGTAAGGAAGCAATCCTGTCGACATTGCTAGCATACTAAAGTAAAGACTGGGTAAAACTTAATCATATATAACTTCATTAACAAAATGAAGATAATTATTTAATTATTATTACTGGATATAAATGTATTGTGTCACACATAACTTGAAGGTGGAGTTCAAGGTTGTTTTTGTGTTTCGACTCCAAGGCTAATTACAAAAAAAAAGAAGCAATCCTGTCGTTAAGACAGGATCTGAGTCCTTTTTTTCTATTTAAATGTCTCTTTTCTATCTAGATATTGTGATTATCTTCTTTCAATGCAAGAAGAAATTCGAAAATTGAGGATAAATATTTTCATTTCCTTTGTTTTCTGTTTATAGTCGACCGAGAAATGTCGACGACATTGTGGAACAAACAGAGGTGGTGAAGGTGATACGGCAAGCGATGGAACACGGAGATTTTCCCAATATGCTATTTTATGGGCCACCAGGTACTGGTAAAACCAGTATCATCCATGCAGCTGCAAGACAGATGTTTGGTAGCATGTACAAGGACAGAATACTGGAACTGAATGCCTCTGATGACAGGGGTATTCAAGTTGTAAGAGAGAAGATCAAATCTTTTGCATTGCGCAAGGCTAATCCTAATGGACCAGAGTGAGTTTAGGCAGACTTTTCTTAGCTTTTTTGCTGTGAAAGGCCATTATTTCTAATGGCGTTATATTAATGAGTGATAAATTTATTTGTATCATGATGTTAAAAATTATCAGCGATCAATGTCAATGATGAACCAGTAAAAGGTCTGATGACTACAGAATCTCGGTGTAAAAGATTGTTCAAAAAAAGGCACATTTTGTTGTTATCAAGGGGGTTTAATGAAGTATTAATAATACCTCTTATTAGCAACAAGACAGAAAAAATGCTCACAATTGCAGAAAAACTTTAAGATTAGTGATTTCTGAAAAGCATGAGCAAACAATTTCGATTTTCAAATATTTGCATGAGTCGCCTAGACACTTTATCAAGGTCAGTTTTATTTTTCTTAGTAAATAAATTTTGAATGATTTTTTATAGACGATGTAAATTACTATATAATTTTATTTTATGACTAAAAAAGAAATTTTACAAATCTAACTAATCTGATGCAAATATTTGAAAGTTGACCATCTCTTTTGAACATCTGCGCACCGTGTTGTAGTTAATGATCAAAACGGCACAATCTGAGGCATAATATAATTCTTAATTAAAGTTTTTGAAAATAGAGTAATAAAATATAGAATAATGAAATTATTTTCTTATATTTACAGCGGAACAAGATGTCCGCCATTTAAAATCATTATACTGGACGAGGCAGACAGTATGACCGGTGCTGCACAAACGGCGCTTCGACGGATTATGGAAAAAGAGTCACACAGTACACGCTTTTGTTTGGTGTGCAATTATCTGTCGAGAATCATCAAGCCGATAGCGTCGCGTTGTACCAAATTCCGATTCAAGCCATTAACCGATGATAAGAGTATTGCCAGACTCAAGTATATATGCAGTGAAGAAAATCTAAAGGCTGATAGGAACGTCTTAGAGAAAATTGTCGAAGCATCGGGTGGCGATTTAAGACAAGCTGTCATGTGTTTACAATCGATCACACGATTGAAAGGAAAAGAATACGAAATTACCGTAGCTGATGCACTCGACGTTATCGGAGTAAATATAACACTCTCGTAAAAAATTTTGTATATGATGAAATTGAATAATTTCGGATTGCGCATTTATCATTTTAGTTAGTTCCAGATGATCAAGTTAATAAACTGTGGGAGGCTTGTAAAAAAGGAAGTTACAATAATGTCCAGAAGTTACTCGAAGATTTACTGCTAGAAGGATATCCGGGATCACAAGTATTGTCTTAATTATTTCTGTAATCTAAAAATATTTTGAACAATGATAGAGTAAAAAAATAATACTTAAATAATTTTGTCATGTATATTGATTAGACAAATTTTGTTTAATTTTGATAATGTTATATCTTAGGTGATTGAACAGTTGAATGAAAGAATTATTTTCTCCGATGAACTTACTGACAAACAAAAAACGATTATTGGCGATGTGCTTGGCGTAAGTAACTTTTTATATACAGAGTAAGTCAAGAGGAGAAAGAAATGTTTTAGGAGACGATAGTAGGGGTCATTGAAAAAAGAAAATTTATATAAACATGGTTATTATTCTCAATAGTTTCGGAGCAATTTGAATTTTGTTGAAGTATGAATGAAGTAATGATACATGTGTACGTGCAATAAATGTTCAAAAATTAAACCGTTAATATCAATACGTCATAAATTATAGGATTAATTTATAGCGGATTACACGAGACGAGATATATCATTACTTTATTCATACTTCAACAAAATTCAAACTGCTATATCTCCAAAACTATTGAGAATAAACTATGTTCGTGCATCTTTTTATATTGATTCACTAATATCGTCGTCGAAATATTTCTCCTGACTCGTGTGCGTGCGTGCGTGCGTGCGTGCGTGCGTGTGTGTGTGTGTAAACACAAAAATAATGTAAATTGAATGCATAAGTGATAGTTAAGTGAATAAGAAAAAATTTTTTTTTTTAGGAATGTGATTACAGATTAACAGAAGGAAGCGATGAATATCTGCAGCTTTTAAATGTGTTTTCTACTATATTGATGGCATGCAGAATGTAAAAAAAATTAATTTGTTTCTGCATGTTATGTTATATATTTATATATTCGTAGATGTACATTATAATAATAATAATATATAATAAGGATATACTTTACAATAATATAAAAATTTTATATTTTCATAAAATTGATTATGGTATTGTGATTTATTTACTTTCTACAGTCCCGTGTTAACCCTTAAATGCATGATTTTTTAAATTTAAAAAAATCATAGGTAGGTTTTTAAGTGTTTTATTATGGAAAAATAAAAAAAATTTTTTGAATCATTTTAAGACTATTTGTCAAAAAATTAACTATTGCAAATTCACAACATTATGCATTTAATTATAAATTTTATACTGTTATGTGATAATTTCTAAAATAAAAGGTGTTAGTAAATTTATCTTTTATGTAATAACGTAAAAATTAAGCTCGTTAGAAATTCAACAAATGGTTATACATATGATAGATCATGTTTTCATTTATTAATTTTATAAATTTTATCACATATCTATTCTCAATATACGAGCACAGATATATCTAGTAAAATTCATGTTATCATACGTATTTCGTCGATTTCACATAAGTTAAATTACTAATATAATAATTCGACTTACTAAATCTAGATAAATGCTAATGTCGAATAGATCTTTGATACGTATATCTCTAAATATATTAAAATGTAAATAATTCGATAAATATTTTCAAAAATAAATGACATTTATCTGGACATAGCATCACATAAATTTCACATTTATTACATATTTACATTATAAAATTACGTAATATATACACTTGCTATGCTGTATACAAATTTTTAGCTACATACATTTTACAAAAAATAATACCGCGGAGGCTAAAAATTTAAAAATAATTTTAAACGTTATTAAATTGTATTCCCCCATCCCTACCCGTATCCTACCTACCCGTTATTACTACGTTATTCATTTTCCGTATCCCTACCTACCCGATTTTTATATTTATGTAATAACAGCTTCTGGATTATATTTGTAATCTTATGCAAAATGCAAATTATATTTGATACTAAAGTGATTTACAATAAAAATGTAAATTTAAAGGATCAAAATCTTCCCAAAATTATTTATCAAAGAAAAGAGGACCTTCGATTAGGATGGCGAAATTGGTAGGAAGACTCTATAGAGATAATTAACTTTTTATTGGATAATTTATTTCTCTCTCTTTCTTTCTCATTATACAAATACTTGCATAAACGCTTGTGTGTTACAGAATCTGAATTAGCATTTCCTGTGTACATACAGCACGGAACACAACCAGAAATTGTGCACATTTATGTACCTGAGCCATTCGTGGACATTGGCTTTGTAGTTCATGTCCATGTTTTGCTGTCCACAAGGGCGTTCGTTTTCAGGAATCACCTAAAGGTGGGCCTGTGATTAGTCAATTTCTTACGGCAAAGCTGACTCGGACTCGACCAATCACAGTCAAAGTGTGTGGTATGAATACTCGACTGTGATTGATCAATTTCGGCTTATAGGTTAATTGGAAATTAGACGGGAGTTATAGAGTGGGAGATAAATACACGTTTATCAGTGGTGCATATTATAGTTAGTAAAAGGATTAAAGATACATTGCAGTAATTACACACGTAGAAAAATTGTTTCGATGTTTCTAAATAGATAAATGCACACATCAGGCCGTACTTGAAACCTACCAAGTCTAGCTTACAGTCCTAACCTCACCATGTTCCACGGGTATGTACTTATTTAAATTTATTTAATTTTCTTATGGACTATTTTCATTATGAATATTTTAGATATTTAAGTAATATCTTGTTTGATAGAAAGTATCAATTTTAGAAACTGAAAAGCGTTTTAAGGTTCGTACTTATAGTTGCATTCTGCTAAAAACTTCAGTTAATCTTAAGAATTTTATGAAAATAGTTTAGATAAATTGATTTCTGAGAGTTAATTCGATATTTATTACAAACTGGCAAGATATGAGAGTTTATTTTTAATTTTTAATTTTTAATTTGAATAAGTCTTGTGTGTTATTAAGTCTAGTAATATCAAAATTACATATAAGAAAATACAACAAAATGACTTAAAAGAAGACTTAAGAGAAGAAAGGAGTCAATAGTATTAAATATATTTTTGTAATAAGGTTCTCAGCAGTTTCCAAAAGTACAAGTTACAAAGAATACTTATTTAAAAATGCTTATATTATTTAATATCATAATATAAAAGATTTTTAAAGATACATATTTTATAAATGATACCAAAAGATTATAATACCATAATATATTACAAATTTTCATTTAGTTCTGTCTATTAATTAAGAATAATCTATTGTATAGATGCAAGAGATTCTGTGCAAAGTATTACTTGGGAGCTACCCTGCTTAATTATGTAATATTGAACAATTGCGCTGTCCAAAAGAAGCGAAGCTTGAGGAGGAATAAGCTTTTCGACAAAGAGAAGCTAAGGCAACAATCGGAACTGGGTAGGGGATTGAAAGATAGAATTGAAAGTACAAATCGGTGGAAGATGAGATTGTAATGGTGATGAATCGAAACATCTCTACACCATATGACTGTGCCAGGCACATTTCCGAAGGCGTCGCCAAGATGTCTGCTATTGCCTCAGTGGATGGTCAAGTTTGGGACATGCATAGACCATTTACAGGTGACTGCGAATTGCAACTGGTGACCATGCAAAGCCCATGGATACGTACGGTTAACTATGCTTTCTGGCGGACTTGTTCATTGATCCTGGGTGCTGTGGCGGACAGTGCGTTCAAGGACCACATAAATGTACACTTACACAGCTTTCCCATCCCTGCGATCACCTCCGGCAGCTTTACATATGATGTATTTATCGATCTACCCGACTGGCAGCCAACTGATTCTGAATTACGTGCCATGTCTGCACTGTTTGTCAAATTCTCAAATAGCGAATTGTTATTGGAAAGGTTGGAAGTGCCGTACAGTGTTGCGCTGGACATGTTTCAGGTAGAAATGGAATAAAATTAGCAATTAATTATAAAACGCAATGCTCTTAGTCAAATCAGATATTTAAATTTCTATATGGAACTTACACCTATCACGTTTATGTATTCATGTTATGGAATAATTATTTGGATATAGAAATAATTATTGGAATAAATTGTTGGAATAATTATTTCTATAATGTTACATTATTCTAAATTTACAAGATAACATTAAATAAATTTTTGAACTTTTTATGGTTCTATAAATTTTTACACTTTAACACTTTAAATCCCAATCAATTTTTATTACGAGATTGCTTGATAAATAAAACTGGACTGTTGGATATTTTTTTATGAAACTCAAATTCTATTTCTTAGAATTACTTGAGAAGGATTTGATCATATCTCTGCTTTCAGGATAATCCTTTTAAATCCCAGCAGATACCCAATATCATCAAAGACAGCGACAACGACAAAATAACATTGTATCGCCTAGGAGATCATGTGGACATTAGCAAAGGTCCGATGGTGGGTAATAGCGGCTTGATAGGACGCGTTACTGTATCGGCAGTGCACAGACTTACAGATGGGCCTGTGGACGGTCTGTATCGCTTCCAGGGTATTGCCCTGCCTAAAGGTATTCTGCTTAATCATTTCGCCTACGGTATCCTGGAAAAACGTTCTAAGAAATTGAACACTGCCACGTGGCAGCCTCAAGCAGAAGATGAAGTGGCCAGTATAACAGTATCCGCAAATTAAAAACATTCAGTTCGCTATTTAAAACAGTACTACTCGTGTAAATAAATACATCTTCCAATCATGATTTTAAATGTATCTTACTTTTGTTGCGTTTATATAGATTTGAGATAATTCCTATTCTCCTTTACCACAGTTATTTTCTTATATTATTGAATTATGATTTTCAGAAGCAAGAAATTTTTACTATGCAATATATCGGAATAAATTAAGTTTTTCTACCATTTTTATCTAATAAATTATTAGAGACGGAGTCTTTAATAATTTATTTGAAATGCGTTAGAATAAAAATGTGCAGATCGCATTTGTTTCATCTTCAGTTACAATAATTAACGATAAAAATTGATCTAGTCGCTAAATATTATTGTATATTAGACATAAGATACATGTATGTATATATATATTATACATATATATGTATAATTCAACTTTGCAAACGGTTTTTTCGAGAGCTATGTACTTTCCAGGTAAAACTATCTGGCAATCTATTGGTCTTGGATATCGCGCATTTTATATTTAATTTCAGGTACAATTCGTGGTGTGAATCCACATCGCAGTTTTCAAGATTGTCAGTTTTCAGATTTATCCTTGCCGCTAATGGCGCCAATTCTGGTGAACATCTGAATAATCGATAAAATCACTATTAATAAACAGTCTCTTTGTTAAATTTTATTATTTACGAGAAGAATGCTTTAGAAATTTAATCGAGAAGCCATTCGTTGAACAATTGTTAATTGCTCTATTTTATCTAATTTGCTCTATTATTTTAGTAATATTAAATGATTATTATATCAATTATATAATAGTAGAAAGAGAAAATTATAATTATCGTTATTAAATGATTATTATTAAATTATTTTATAATGTCGAACGAAGAAAAGAGATTGTTTTTAATACTACCTCTTTCAATCTCAGACATTTTCTTGTGATATGGAGGCTTATAGAAAGGATTTTACTTTTAAGAACTTGAAAAAAATTTTATTTCTAGTAGTTTCAAAACAATTGTAAGGGGGAAAAGGTCAGAAGGCTTTTAAACAAATTGTTCATCGAAAGGAATTGGAAAGATTCCGCAACTTTAGCAACTACAGTGATCTTTACAAATAATTGTTTTATTCTTGTTGAATTGCCTTAATTGAACTCCAATGACTAGGTCGAAACAAGGCCTATTGGTTTCCTCTTCAAGTTCACCGTCGGTATTCCCCACATTACTAGGCCTTGTGTGCTTGAATTTATTCTCGTAAGCGTACTTGTTCATGTTACCGTAGTAGAAGAACTGTCCCCCGTATTCGCCGAACCCCGAATATGTGGATGCTGCTGGCAGTGGTGACTGAAGACGAGGAATCTCAATTAGTAGAAAAATATGTCTTTTGTACTACGTATCGGATAAGTTTTCGATAAATTAGTGGACATCGTCTGTGTAATAACCAATAACTTAAGTCTGCAAAGTCTTTTGTTAGATTTTGGTTGTCTGAGCAACTGTTCAGCAATTGTATTAAGTTTTACGAACCGTCATGGGAGGAATGAACGTGCGCTCATAATGCAATGTATGGAACAGATGTTTGTTGTAGTTGTTGACCAGTCGGCGTAATCTCAGATACATATATCGCTGTTTGTCCCGCCAGCTATGCTCATTGCTTTCATTAGGCACTTGCAAGCATGTGAACCATGTTCGTTTTAAGACATATTTGAGATGCATGTTGACCTGGAATAGGTGAACTTATGAGTCACATATGTATATGCGATATTCATTAATGAACTCAAGATACGAACCGTTTTGTTCAAAACTTCAAATTATTTAAAAATTTATTAGCTTCAAATAGTAATCGAAATGATTTTCATATATTCAAAACGGTTCATTTCTTAAGTTTATCGATGAATATCGCATTCTCTTGAAGAATATTGATCCCTTACCACGGGGTTGTTTGACTTCGACGAAATCTTGAATGATAACATTTGCCGACCCTCCTCCAAACAATCCAACACATCGATGATTTTACATCCCGAGACCAGCCCAGAACTACTAACGATTAACTGATCGATGATTAAACGAACTTAAACGATAACTATTTGATGATTGTTGATTTATTAGTCGATCGTTAATAAATAGTCGTAATCATTCTATTTATTGCCCTGATGAGAGAAATGGTGAAAAGAAGAGAACATATTACCTATTTATTCTGCGTTCGGTGACTCTCTCGAAGTGGTCCATGAAATTCTCGCAACAGCGCACGAAGAACTGCAGCTCGATGTAACTGCAGATAGATGTAAGGACACGCGTGTTTCGGCATTTAAAGAACGTCTGCAGTAGGTCATTGATATTATCGAGGATCCTACCGCCGTAGAAGCACGAGAGTACGGGTAAACCGCACGATCTTTTCAACGTGAATGAAATAAACAAGGGGGTGTTGTATATTGATCCCTTTTTATTTATACATATATTTATATAATATTAATAGTTCTCTTAAAATTAATATTTAGTATAAAATATATTTCAAATCGGAGAAGAATTTGAATAAAAATAGATTGATTAATGCATTAATATTAAATGATAGATTAATATTAAATAGTTCATCTTGTAAAATATATATAAAATAATAATGTGTGAAAGATATGTTTTAAATCCCTAATTTCAGAAATTGCAAAAAAATATTTAGACTAGAGAAGATACGGTATTTTTTCGATATTTAACTTACAGAAAATGTAAATAAGAGCGTATATTTTTAAAGCATGAGGATGTAAAAAAAAAAATTAAACATGAGCCATTTTTAAGTTTGATGACAAACAGATTTAAATTGAACTAATTCAATCTTAATACAAATTTTACAGCAATGACCTAACATTAGAATATATATCTGTTTAATGTGTTTTTATTTTTATTGTTACTATTACTGCTACTATATTAGAGATTTGAGACTAAGGAATTTAGAAACCTTGGACGGGGTGTATCGCCACGTGACCGCTTTCAACATCCATATTGGGACCGAATCAGTTCCAGTGCGTTGAAAAAAATTGTTGTACCTCAATTAACTCTGCGTCAGTTTTCACAGTGTTCAAGAGATCTTTCGCACGCTTTATTGCGATCTCAAGTTTGGTACCAGCTATTAGAAATTCGGTGTTCAATACTGTGGCAGCAATGTCAGAGCAACGTCTATTCAAGAAGGATCAAGGAAGAGGTGAGAAAAATGATATCGTTATTTGGATTCTATGCTTTTATAGGAATGTGAATCTTTAGAATAAAGAGAGCTAAAGAGAAAGAGAGGCATTTTAGGATATATAAATAACATTTACAAAGTTTTCAGGAAAGCAATGAAATCCAAAAATTATCTTTTGAAGGTTTTAAGTTCAATCTCAGAGTTCTAAAAAAAACCTCGGTTTCTAAACATTAAATTAAGATTTTACAGCAAAATTTTACAACAGATTTAGGATCACAACAATGAGAGGTTTGTAACAATTCAAAAATTACTTGTATGAGATCTATCAATATACAAATTGATAAAATATCAATCACTAAATGAATAATACTAAAAAATCTATAGATAAAAAAAATTTATTTCCTAAACGTTCAATAATTAAACTCACATTCTAGGTCTTTTATTTACACATATTTCGATAATTGTAAACGCAGATGATTCTGGTAAAATTCTTTCAGAAATTTTAAAATAGCTTTTTTGCAATAAGATCGGTAGAGATCTACCTGGAGACTAAACGAACGATGCAGGCAACGTCGTGCAACGGTAACATTTTCAGAATGATTCCGATGATTTCCGGTGGTAAAATGTCCAACATGCATCGCTCGTGTTCTTGTGCGCTCTGTTTGCATCGTGAGGATACTCTCAGGCGTTTCGCGCTCATTTGGCTTCGGATTTAATCGTTCTCGCTCATGAGTCGCGAGCAATCACAACCGATCAATCATGAAGATTATGTGTCGATCACGATCGATGGGATTTTTTTTTTGGTTATGATACAGGAATTCTCAGAAATTTTGCAAGACTTCACATGAATGAGAACTCTCTAATTTGCGCGAAACACAAGAATCTTATAATTTTACCATTACGATGATAGCTTCAGCGTGAAGACAAGTGATAAACCATGATCGGAAATATGAAACTGAATACATACATCTTTCTATATGATACAAAAATATGCTAATTTTTTCAAATGTTCCTTTAAATTTCTATGTACTTAGATCTATTTGCAATATCCTAATAACAATCACAATAATTTAATTATCTTTAAAATATTCTTTCTTTGATTAATCATCTCTTTATCTTCATAGAAATGTCTTGATTTTATTATTTTTAAAATTTGTTTATGAAAAGATGATTAATATATAATTCTTCTAGTATATTTTCTGATATATCTCTTTTAATCAGTAAAATAAATGTAGATGTGGAGATCACGGAATAAAATAAATACAAGATCTCTGGCTTTTATAACATTTATTTTTTAATATTTGTCGTAAAGTATAATAAATTGAATATAATTAGCATAATGTTCATATGATTTTGATTTGTTAATTATTAAAGTCAATTAAGTTTTTGTTTGTTATTCAACCTGAAAAAGTTGGATGATGTCATTTGAACAGTACTTGCCGGTCGTTGAGATACACTGGAATCGTAAGAACCTCAATGTAAATTAGAATCTTCAGAATTTCGAAGATTAAAAAGAGACTCAAAGATCTAAATATATATGTGTATATAATTTATGAAATTTAACAAAAATTTTATAAATTTTGAATAAATTTGAAAATAAATTTAAAATTCCAAGTAATTAAAAATTCTAATTTTCAAGAAAGTCAAACATAAATATTCCATTTTTAGAAAGATTCTATTTCTTAAGTCAAAATTTTAAAGGATCTAAAGTAAGGATTCCATTTTCCAAGCATTCAAAGTTTCAAGAATTCCATCTTCTAAACAACGAATAAATGTCAAAGAATCGAATATCCAAAGTTTCAAAAAGCAAAGGTACCAAAAGTTCCAAAAGTTCAAGGATACGTTTCAAAAATCTGGAATAGTTAATCCGAAAGTTTTCAAGGAATTAAATTTTAGTTGAACATGAAGGGATCCATAGTAATCTTTTCTAGATGAGCCAGTGTCTCGATCCTTATGTGCCAAAATTTACTGGCATTAATAATGTGAATTTGGTCTGATCAATGTTCGTTTCTTTCGGCCGCCGCGCAGGGCCCAATGCTATCTAACAAACTCTGTATTGCGCTCTGATTCGGATGCTTTCTTGGTGTGTTCAAGACGATGCTTGAGCCCTTGAACGTTTTACCACACTGGTCGCAGGCGTGCATGGTCTGGCAGGCTGAGAGCGCATATGACCCCATAGTGTGACTCTTTTCTAACAAATTTTACCGCACTGACCTGCAGTCAAACTGAAACGGCCCTCATGAGCGGGCCAGCATGAGCTCCAGAAAGTCCATTTTAGTTTGAAAGTCTTTGAACAGTAATCGCACCTGATCTTCGAGTCGTTCTTATCTGTCCTTCTGAGGATCTTTCTTTAACAATAGCATCTCTTCAAGAAGAAAGTCGTCCTCAGTAGAATTTTTGTTGTTGAGGATTTATCTATGATCATTTGACTCTGCAGTGTATTCCTATGCTCCTCATGCTTCAAGAGACTGTTCTTTGGCGTTGTCTAGACAAATAACACATAATTATTTACATGCACATTGAGAAACATATAACAAATTTGATACGAAATGAATGTCTCACTCTTATTCTTTTGCTAAAAATTGTGGATTATTTCAATTCTTTTTCTACTGCTTCAATTATGTACAAAGAGAGAGATATATAGAGATTATTCCAGTGATGTATTCTTCGAGATTAAGGATGCAAATGTTAAAAATTTTAAGAATAGACATATTTGCCATGTGTGAGGCTAGTGAGCCTTCAGCTTATCTTCATCGTTGTACCTCTTCTTACATCGCGGACGAGGGATATCTGCCCTTGTCTTCATTACCGCGCAGAAGAGCGCCCCTCGTAAAGTCGCGTCGCTGTGTATTTGTATCGATATCGACCTTCTGTTCGTTAGTTTGCTGCAGCTTTCTTTACGCACCGTATTGCCGAGCTATATAACGCTTCAAATCATTGCGCTCTGGAGAATGCTCGTCCATACCGCGCACATGTGGGAAATGGACAGCCTTTTATTCTATCTTTCCTTGGACTGGGAAAAGAAAGAAAATATATATTTAGTTCTTCAATCTAAAACTCTTAAATATCGCAACATTATTCAATAGCATTCATGATAAAATTTATTGGAAGAATAGAAATGGAAATTGAACTTTTAATGAAAAATTGTCTGGAGTTGCTAAGAATATTGAAAGGATTTAATAATGTAAAGAATCTGAAAACTTTATTTTGAGAAATTGAGAGTCAGCAAAATTGAACTTCTAAAATATCCTTTCATCGAAAGTAAAGTTGTATCCAAATCAACATATGCATAACATGTGTATGTTTTCGCAGATCGAAAGAATCTAGTATTCATAGGTTGCAGGAAGAATCTATGGAAAATTGCGTCCCTGTTTACCTTCGAGCGGGATTGGCAGTTGGGACTGGTCGTTTCGCGTCCTTGCCGCAATCCTTACAATTCTTATTGATCTTCTGACTAGCCATTGTGGTCAACTGTGCTGATAACGGTATCACGATGGAAATGGTTTCGTTGGATGGTGTGACGATAGGTCCAACGTGGATCGCTGGCGGGGTTGCTAACGAT